>OY294061.1:15573144-16173144 GCA_958510865.1 Myrrha octodecimguttata
TCGTTGGAGAAACAAACCCATAGCTCATAATGCAAGTGCCTATACTGGATCCGTAATTTCCAAAACGACGAAGACCGTTAAACGCACGATCGTCGTACGACGGTTGACGTTAGATGCGCCTACACTGGAACCGTATTTTTCACGAAACGATGTCGTACGACGACGGTGAAAAAACAAACTCTGGACTTGCAATGCAAGTGCCTACACTGGACCCGTACGCCCGAAACGACGAAGGACGTCAAAGCAACGACAATTTGTCGAAACAAACATGTTTGTTTCCAAAACGATTTTCCAACACGACAGCCCACGATGAAAGGAGATTAGAGAATGGGAGTTTTGTTTGAAGTTTTTATGAACATGCTATTAAAAATCAGCGCAAAAGGAAACAAATTAATAAAACCTTGACAAAAGATGAATAGCAATAACGAAAACATATCGTTTTTGCGCGCATGTTCTAGGGGAACAGCGGGCTATCGTTTTGATCAAATGTCTGTAATTTTGGATGATTGAGCTGAAAATGGTCTCAATCGACTAGGTTGGACTCACTGATGACGAATCCGGTGTCAAAATCGATTCTAACGCTAACTGTCGACAGAAGCAAGCTAGCAACTTGAAACTTTCAGGATAGGTTGCGCATCAGAATGCCGCGGTTAAGTTCGTTAATGGGCCAAATCGGTCGAATAGTTTCGGAGTTATAGGCAGTTGAAGTTTTGAAGTTATTTATTTTTTATTTCAGTAACTACTCCAGAGATTGAATTAAAACTTGACAGTTGGGTGCAGTATAACGACGCGCAACTTTGAGCCATATTTCGTCAGGATCAGATTGTCATTCAATTTTAAAAAAATTTTTTTCGAAATTTTTTTCCGAAAAATTTTTTTTTTCGGAAACCATTTATCATTTCCGAAAAACAAGTCCACCAACACTTTGAACTTCATATTTAACAGCAGTGTACCAAATTTCAGTTCGATACGATCACAAGTTTCGGAGATATCGGGAAAAAATGTGTCAAATTTCGAGGTTTTCTTCTCGATATCGTTTATTTTTTCGGTATAACTCGAGAAATACTGATTCAGTCCTGATGAAACTTCACAGCTAGTTTTGAGATGCTGAAAGACATTTTCATGCGAAATTTCGTGATAATCGTGTCATTAGAACAATTTGAAAAAAAAAATTTGTATGATTTTTCTCATCATATCATCCTCATCAAATTCTGTATGAAACTTCGAACTGTTATTTTTCGATGAAGTACTGGATTTCAATTCGATCTGATCTGTATTTTTGGAAATATTGAAAAAATAAAATTTTGATTGGGTATATCTACGGAATCATTGGGTGGATTTTACCCATTCACGAATTCGGCCTTCGTAATTTAGGTCCAAACCTTCTCTACAAATATCGAGTTCCTAAGTTGTTTCTTTCGGAAGTTATTGTGTTTACGCAGTCGGCCGTTAGGCTGAATGGGTAAAATCCGCCCAATGATTTCGTAGATATACCCATTCAAAATTTTATTTTTCCAATATTTCCAAAAATACATATTTGATCGAATTGAAATTCAGTAATTTATCAGTAAAAATTTCAAAAAGCACTGCCGTGAAGGCAGCAGCTTTTGCGTGCATGTTCAAATTCGTTGCTGAAGCGGTCATCTACATTGAACATGCGCGCAAAAGTTGCTGCCTTCACGGCAGTGCTTTTTGAAATTTTTAATCAATAGGGATTGTATATTCATTTCAACAATTGGATTTTATCCTGGAATTCAATCAAATCGAATAGCTTCTGGTATATATAATTTCCATAGTTTTAGCGCGCATGTTATGGTGAACGGGGTGATATATCCAACTGAATGTAATTTCCGAATTTTGAGCCGAAAATGATCTCAAACGACCAGCTTGAACCCACTGATGACGAATCCGGTGTCAAAATCGGTTATGTCCGGCCATCCGACCGAGGAAAAGATAACCGTGAAACGGAGTTGCCAACAATTTAAAACTTTCAGGCTAGATCATGCAACGAAATGTGGCAGTCAATTTCATTAATGGGCAAAATCGACCGAATGGTTCCAAAGTTAGTCATTCAAACTTTTGGAATTTTTTCCTCAATATCTCAGAAACTATTGGTGGTTATGTGATATTAACATGTAATTAACGTAAAACAATTATTGTTGTTATCGTACGGTTAGTAAATTTGAAAAAAATGTCGAAATTTTCCTTGCAATTGTTTTTTTCTAGGAACTACTACCGACCTCATTTTTCAGTCAATATGGTAATGGAGTTCAATTCGATCCAATCTCTATTTTTGAAAATATTGGGAAAATATCATTTTGGAATGGCCATAACTGCGCAATCATTGGGTTGATTTAAACCATTCATGAATTCGGACTTCGTAATTGAGATACTAACCTACTCCTAGGTTGAATTCCTGAATGGGTAAAATCCGCCCAATGATTCACCAGATATCCATTCAAAATACACAGATACACATATTCAAAATGATATTTTTTCAATATTTCTAAAAATACCGATTGGATCTAATTGGACTCTATCACTCGATTGAAAAATGATGGCTGTAAGGTTCATGCAGAATTTTCTGATGACCATATGAAAAGGACAGCGCCAAACCTTTCCATCAGGAAGTTAAGGTGCATTTGGCGGGGTCAATACGTGAAAGGATGAATGCTTTGGTAACGAATTTTGGCATGCACTCAAAAGCTGCTGACATAAGTACTTTTCTAGAAATATTTTTCTAGTGACACGATACGAAATTATGCATATCTGTATCCGTTTTGCACGACTACCCACTTGATCCATTCGACCAGATCGATCATTTTTGATTCACCGAGAGGAAAATTCTAAAAAAAAATAAAGTGAAGTCAACAGTTCTTGCGCGCATGTTCAATTTTTTTGCAAAGGCGTTAAGTGATTCGATATCTAACAGGGTTTTGTTAGTGGTGTTGATACATAAAATTGGAGTTTTGATTTTAGGTAGGTAGTTGTAATTTTGCGAAATATTTTTCCGGTGATAGTGGTCGCGTTTGCAACTGCACACGCGGCGACTATCACTCGAAAAGTGACTATGTGTGCTGGCGCAAGTGTTTTGCAACAACATAACTAACTAAATCCAAAACTCGAATTTTATATACTAAAAACACTAACAAAACCTCGATACACAATAGATATTGAATCAGTTAACACCTTGGCAAACTGAAAATGCGTGCAAAAGCTGTTGACTTACGGTTAGTTTCTTCTGAGATTTATTTCACGAAAAATTATCGCACGATCATATCAAATATTGTTTGGATTTCCAAAAAAACTTTTCAGACTCATTAGAATTCTGTAGAGGGCGCTCTTTTCTTCCTTCAGTGAAATTATTTCCGTGAACGGTCTGGAGGATATTAATTTGCAATCTGTGGTAGAATCATAAACATTGAGTGTCTATTTTTATCTTTAAGCTATTTTACTATTTTCATTGCTTTATTAACATCTGTCCATAAACATGTTCCCATTAAACACTATTTGGCAAAAATAAAAAACGCGCATTCTCCTCATCCTCTAGACCTTGATATTGAACTCTTTCTCTTCGTGAGATAGGCACTGCTTGGAGTAAGGTCCCATCAAATATTCATTCAAAGGATATGCATCGTCCTCCAAACATAATGAACAATCAATATCAATCCCTTCGTGATGGTTGCGGTTAGGTGGAATGGTACTTCTCTGAGAATGTGAACAAATTAGAAACAGAAAAAGTTCCTCCGTCGATATGTCTTCCGCAACCCCCCCACGTCCACTAAAAACAAATCCATATTGGTTGTCCGTAACGTCTCAAAGTATGAGGAAAAAAATCTCATAAGTAATTATAATACATAGCTTCACTCTGTAGTCGACATTTAATTCGTGTATGTAAGGTATTGTGGTTCCCATCAATAAATCGGATGTCATGAGTGAAATTCCACCTTTCTTAAAATCCTGCAGCTATTTTCCCAAACTGTTAGCGATTAAGAACAGATAGGTGTGAAGAATATAAATTCCTTGAGCAAAAAAACCGCAAGAATTCATTTCTTGACAGTTTACAGATGTCAAAACTCATCACTCAGATCTGAGCACAGAACATCAAATATATCTGTGGCTGCTTCCCGATCGTCCGAATTACGGGTCCAGTGTAGGCATACTCATCGTACGACGTCGTACGACGAAATCGTGGAAAATCGTGTCGTGAGAATTACGGGTCCAGTATAGGTGCAGCCTAAGTCGAACCCGAAAGTGGCATATCGCGCCAAAAAAATCGAATAACTCAATTATTACCGATTAATTCTTGCGACTGTTCTACCTTTCAATTTTTTTCTGGCTATTTTCAAGTGAAAACCCGAAGAAAAATGAGGGTGAGCCAAATTGTTGATTTTTGCGCGCATGTTCTAGGGGAACAGCGTGCTATCGTTGTTAAGAATTCTGTTATTTTCGGAAATTTAAATGATAGTGGCAACATGCCTCATTTATCTGCGAATCCTCATATGAAGAGGAACGCATATGTTGAAATATTTTAATTCTTCTCAGAACGTCGATTGATGTACATATCAGCTAATTTTCTCGATTAAACGATTATTAAAACCAATTCCTGTCTTCTATTAAAGACATCCTATTATACAGTCCACGACACTCTACTATTATACACATAAGATCAGAACCAGCTAAATCAATATCAAACATAAGTTTGATCCATCGGCCGGATTTTCAATTCAATCCATATCAAGAAGGAGGATAACGGTTCCAGAAATATTGTTCAGCTGTATCCAAACTCTCACAGGAAGAAATTTCAAGAGCATTCCTCAACTTTCTTCAACTTCAGGTAGTTCCATACGCAGCCTAACGAGGAAAACACAAAGTAAAAAGTCATAAGTCAAGAACAAAACTGCTGTTGCTGTTCTGCAGGTATTCTATGAAGCACATGGGTGACTATATACCAGTTTAACCATTGTTTCCTACTTTCCTTCCATTTCCATTTATTTGGATCATTCGATATTTTTTTTTTGCGATTTGATACAACAAATTTTCTCAGAGTCATTGTATACCTACTCAATTATACATTCATTACAATATGTCCGAAGCAGATATGAAAGTGTTGATTCGTAAACGAGGTACTATTAAGCAAAAACTCACTTTTTTAGAGAAATTCATAACTACTATTAAAAATTCAACTTCAGAACAAATTTCCATTACTGAGGTAGATTTAAGACATAAAGATAGTTCGTCTCTTCTGTCGGAATTTGATGATGTTCAATCAATGATAGAATCTATGTGCACGGATGAACAATTACAATTCCATTTTTTAGAAAGAGAAGATTTTCAGGAAAGATATTATTCAGCTCAAGACTTTTTTATGCAATATTTACAAAATAAATTACGCCGTTCTCATAGTACATCAGGTTTACCTCATCAACATAGCAATTCAGATCCTCTACTAAATGTTTTAATTCCAAAGGTTAAATTGCCCCCTTTTTCTGGTGAGTTCAAAGATTGGATTAATTTTAAAAATAATTTTGTGTCTACTATTTCATCAAATCAGAATCTGAACGAACATCAAAAATATCAGTTGTTAAAGGCCTCATTAGATGGTTATGCTTCTAGATATGTAGAAGGTGTAGACAATTCGGTTATGCCTTTTGAACTTCCATGGGAACTTCTATGCGATCGATTTGATAAAAAACAATTTTTAGTCAATAGCCATTTCAAATCAATTTTGAATATAAGAATCTTACATAAAGAAGATTATTCCAATTTTCGAAAAATTCTCGATGAAATCTGTAAACATCTGACAGCGTTAGATGCATTAAATTTATCAAAGGAAGACCTATATGATTCCTTCATTATTCATGTGTTGGCAAATAAATTAGATAAAAACACTCTTCGAGAATGGAAAGAATTCAAATACGACAGTGATATGCCAACTTTAGACGAGTTTACTAATTTTTTAAAGAATAAATCAGATGTTTTACAATGCATAAACGATTCACCAGACTCAAGAGATAACAATAATCGACACAAACCCGATTCTCCTTCGCGTAAAAATAATACGTCCCACATGTTCTTCTCGGCGAACAACAAAGTTTTTTGCAACTACTGTAAAAAGGAAAACCATACAATTTATAAATGTTCCGATTTTCTTGCGTTACCTGTTGATGTTCGAATTCAGAAGGTCAAGACTTTAAATTTATGCGACAATTGCTTACGCACCGGACATACGAAAGTACAATGTAAACTTGGTCCATGCACTATTTGTAAGAATAGGAAGCACAATTCTCTATTACATCTAACTATTAATAATCATAATGATACATCTACATCATCTTCTCATGTAAACACAGTGGTAAATGCAGATTCCAATTTTCTTGCCTCGCCTAATCAGGTTATTTTATCTACAATTACTTGCAATGTCTTAAATGACAATGGAAAATTCATTACACTCAGAGCATTATTGGATTGTGGTGCTCAGACAAAT
Organism: Myrrha octodecimguttata; assembly: GCA_958510865.1. NCBI lineage: Eukaryota > Metazoa > Arthropoda > Insecta > Coleoptera > Coccinellidae > Myrrha > Myrrha octodecimguttata. The sequence continues at coordinate 15,579,632 of OY294061.1, forward strand.
TTAATAACTGAAAATTGTGTTAAGAAACTCAATATTTCTTTATCATTCACTAATCATTCAATTATTGGTATCAACCAAATGAGTTCGCAATTAAGTGAAAAATGTACTATTCGCATTCATTCTAGATTCACTGAATACAATTCGACTATTTCATGTTTCGTTGTTCCTGTTATCACAACTCTGATGCCCTCTTTTGATTTTGATGTTTTCAAAAAGTATCTACCAACCCACATTCAATTATCTGATTCGAATTCTGAAGCTCCAGCTGAAATTGATTTGCTGTTGGGAGCTAATGTTTTCTGGGACTTACTTGAAGACGGTAAAATTTCGCTTGGAAAAGATATGCCTTCATTACATAATACGAAATTTGGTTGGATAGTTACAGGAATCCTACCTGAGACTACCACTTATTTATGTAATTTTTCCAAAGTGTATATTCCTGAGGATGATCAACTTAGGAAATTTTGGGAGTTGGAGGATATTTCTAGTAGGAAACGAATTATGTCATATGATGACGAACAATGTGAAGAAATATTTAAAAGGCACACTACAAGAAATAATAACGGCCAATTTATTGTCAGATATCCTTTAAAACACTCTCCAAAATTATTAGGTGATTCAAAACAAAATGCCATTAACCGATTCAAATTCTTAGAAAAAAGATTAAGTGACAAAACTTTCAAAACCTTATATGTTAATTTCATTCATGAGTATATACAATTAGGTCACATGAGCAAAGTAACAGATCCTTCAAATTCTATTCAATTTTTTCTTCCTCATCATGGCATAGTAAAAACTGAAAGTATCACTACCAAATTGAGGACAGTTTTCGATGGTAGTTCTAAAACTACCTCTGGATGGTCTCTTAACGACTTACAGTATGTCGGACCTAAAGTTCAAAATGATATAGTAGATATTTTAATGAGATTCAGAGTTTTTCAGTACGTGGTGTCTGCCGATGTTTGTCAAATGTATAGGCAAATTCTCATGCATAATGAACATAGACCTCTACAACAAATAATTTGGAGAGAAAACGATTGCGAGGAATTTTCAATTTTTCAATTAAATACAGTAACCTATGGTACAAGATCAGCACCATACTTAGCGATTAAATGCCTGAAATATTTAGCTGAAACGAATATCAGTGAATATCCAATTGCTAGTAAGACTATTTTAGACGATTTCTTTGTGGATGATCTACTTACTGGATCTGATGATAAGGAGGAACTAAAACAACGATGTAACGATATTTACGCAATTCTTGATTCTGCTAAATTTACGCTTAGGAAATGGGTCTCGAATGACTCGGATATGGTTTCACAATTTGAGGAAAAGAATATTTCCAATTCGGTACTTGAATTGGGAGACAAATCAAGTTGTAAAACTCTCGGTATTCAATGGAGGGTTCAAACGGATTCATTAACTTTCAAAATTAGACAACTTTCGATTCCGCCAGTTCTGTCTAAAAGATATATATTATCAGTAACTGGACAAATCTATGATCCTTTAGGACTAATTAGTCCAGTGACAATTCTCAGTAAAATACTGATTCAGAAATTGTGGTCACTACACATTTCTTGGGACACCGAAGTTCCTGAAAAACTCAAGTCATTTTGGTTAAATTTTCAAGTTAGTCTAGAAACTTTGAATAACTTGTTTGTACCAAGAGGTTCCATTCCTATGTATCATAAGTTGATTGATATTCATTGTTTTTGCGATGCTTCAAAAGACGCATATGCAAGCTGCATTTATATTAGGAGTTCTGATTCTTTCGGAAATTATAGAGTTCAGTTGCTTTGCGCCAAAACGAGGGTAGCACCATTGAAATCTGTTACTATACCGAAACTGGAATTGTGCGCCTGCTTGTTGGGTGCAGAATTGATGAAAAAGGTATCGAATGCAATAGATGTTAGAACACCTGTTTTTATGTGGTCAGATTCAAAAGTGGCTTTATCTTGGATTCATACTGAGCCAAGTTCATTACAGGTCTTCGTTTCGAATAGAGTGGCTAAAATTCAGTCTTCAACGAAAAGTTTTGTGTGGAATTACATTTGTTCTATCGAAAATCCTGCAGATATTGCTTCAAGGGGAGCAATGCCCGAAAAAATACTAGAAAATAAACTGTGGTGGAATGGACCAGAGTTTTTGAAATCTCCTTCTGAGCAGTGGTCTATCACATCTTTTCATGTGCCAAAAAATGAATTGCCTGAGCTCAAAAGGGTCTCCATAATTTACACAAGTAATAATGATGAAAGATGTTCTCTATTTCATAGATTCTCCAATCTGAACAGATTACATCGTGTTACAGCACAATGTATTCGATTTATGAATAACATTCAAATCAATAACAGTAAAAGATTTGGACCACTTTCAACAGATGAATTGGAATATGCAAAAATTTTATTGGTGAAATTGTGTCAGGCAGAAAGTTTTTCCTCAGAGTTGAAATTGTTGAAGTGCGGAAAATTTTTAGAATCGAAAAATCGATTGTCATCATTAACACCTTTTCTGGATGAAAATGGTGTTATAAGAGTTGGAGGCAGACTCAAAGCAACTGATTCACCATTCAATGTAAAACATCCTATTTTATTGTGTTCAAGACATAATTATACAAAATTACTTTTTGAGTACAAGCACCAGCAGCTTTTGCATCCTGGTCCTCAATCTTTACTGTTTTCAATAAGACAATTCTATTGGCCTATACGTGGTTTAACTTTAGCGAAGAAAACTATTAGAAATTGTTTGGGATGTTTTAAATGCAATCCAGTTCCCTTATCAAGTCCAATGTCAAGTTTGCTTAATGAAAGGGTTAGGCCCCAGTTGCCATTTGAAATCATTGGTATCGATTACGCAGGTCCTTTTTGGATTTTGAACAAAAAGGGTAGAGGAGCTAAATTGTTCAAATGTTATCTGTCAATTTTCGTGTGCTTTTGTACAAAATCTATTCACATTGAATGCATAACTGATTTGACAACAGAGAGCTTTTTAGCATGTCTGAGAAGATTCACATCAAGGAGAGGTATTCCTTCTATTATTCACTCTGATAATGGTAGCACTTTTGTTGGAGCTAGTAATGAATTGCGCGAACTAGGTAATTTTCTGTTCAAATCACAAGATACTATCGTTTACTCAACATCATGTTTGAATATGAAATGAAAATTCATTCCACCGTATACACCTAATCATGGTGGACTTTGGGAAAGTGCAGTAAAAAGTACAAAATTTCATTCAAAAAGAACTCTCTTGAATAATAATGTTACTTTTGAAGAATTTAACACCTTAGTCATACAAATAGAAGGTATATTGAATTCACGTCCATTATATGCAATGTCGAATGATCCAAATGATCTAACACCTATTTCTCCTTCCCATTTCCTCATAGGTCGTATAATGACCTCTATTCCTGACTATGACTGGACAAATACCAAGTCTTATAGACTTTCAAGGATTCAACACATTCAGCAGATGTATCAACGATTCTGGCAGCAATTCTCCAGAATGTATATATCACAATTACATCTGCAATATAAATGGAGAACCGAACCATTGAAATTGGATATTGGTACATTAGTCTACATAAAAAAGGACCATCAACCACCCTGTAAATGGCCTACTGGACGAGTAGTAAGATTATTCGAAGGCAAAGATGGTGTATCCCGAATAGCGGAACTTTGCACTCCAACTGGACTCGTCACAAGATCTGTGAGGCACTTGTGTCCTTTACCTCTACAGGACTCTATCGACAATTGATTAATAGAATAATCAATACTATATTCTGCTATTTACTTTCTATTGATCTCATTCATAATTATTTATTAATTCACTTTGATCTTCATGTTACTTTGAATATTTGTTTACTTTCTTTAATTTTGAAGAAGTCCTTCAAAGGAGGGGCTATGTTAAGAATTCTGTTATTTTCAGAAATTTAAATGATAGTGGCAACATGCCTCATTTATCTGCGAATCCTCATATGAAGAGGAACGCATATGTTGAAATATTTTAATTCTTCTCAGAACGTCGATTGATGTACATATCAGCTAATTTTCTCGATTAAACGATTATTAAAACCAATTCCTGTCTTCTATTAAAGACATCCTATTATACAGTCCACGACACTCTACTATTATACACATAAAATCAGAACCAGCTAAATCAATATCAAACAATCGTTTTGTCCAAATGTCTGTTATTTTGGATGATTGAGCCGAAAATGGTCTCAATCGACTAGGTTGGACTCACTGATGACGAATCCGGTGTCAAAATTGCTTCTGTCCGGCCGGCCGGTTGGCCGGCCGTAGACACGATAACTGTCGACAGAAGCAAGCTTGCAACTTGAAACTTTCAGCATAGATTGCGCATCGGAATGCCGCGGTTAGGTTCGTTAATGGGCAAAATCGATCGAATAGTTTCGGAGTTATAGGCATTTGAAGTTTTGAAGTTATTTATTTTTTATTTCAGAAACTACCTGAGCGATTGGATTCAAACTTGGCAGTTAGGTGAAGTACAAGGACGCGCAACTTTGAGCGAAATTTCGTCTGGATCATATTGTCAGTAATTTAAAAAAAAATTTTTTCGAAATTTTTTTCCAAAAAAATTTTTTTTTCGGAAACCATTCATCATATCCAAAAAAAATTATACTAACACTTTGACCTTCTAATTTAACAGCAGTGTACCAAATTTCAGTTCGATACGATCATAAGTTTTGGAGATATCGGGAAAAAATATGTCAAATTTCGAGGTTTTCTTCTCGATATCGTTGATTTTTTCGGTTTTACTCGAGAAATACTGATTCAGTCCTGATTAAACTTCACAGCTAGTTTTAAGATGCTGAAAGACAACTTTATGCAAAATTTCGTGATAATCGTGTTATTAGAACAATTTGAAAAAAAAAATTTCTATGATTTTCTCATCATATCATCCTCATTAAATTCTGTATGAAACTTCGAACTAATATTTTCGATGAAGTACTGGATTTCAATTCGATCTGATCTGTATTTTTGGAAATATTGGAAAAATAAAATTTTGATTGGGTATATCTACGGAATCATTGGGTGGATTTTACCCATACACGAATTCGGCCTTCGTAATTAAGGTCCAAACCTTCTCTACAAATATCGAGTTTCTAAGTTGTTTCTTTCGGAAGTTATTGTGTTTACGCAGTCGGCCGTTAGGCTGACCGTAAACACAATAACTTCCGGAAGAAACGACTTAGAAACTCGATATTTGTAGAGTAGGTTTGGGGCTTGATTACGAAGGTCGAATTCGTGAATGGGTAAAATCCGCCGAATGATTCCGTAGATATATCCATTGAAAATTTTATTTTTACAATATGTCCAAAAATACAGATATGACCGAATTGAAATCCAGTAACTTATCAGAAAAAAATTTCAAAAAGCACTGCCGTGAAGGCAGCAGCTTTTGCGCGCACCTTCAAATCCGTTGCTGAAGCGGTCATCTACATTGAACATGCGCGCAAAAGTTGCTGCCTTCACGGCAGTGCTTTTTGAAATTTTTTATCTCGGAATCTATCAATCTGATCGGAAGGTGTTATAATATTCATTTGTTGGCTTTGATGAGGAGAATATTTTGACTTTTTGCGCGCATGTTCTAGGGGAACAGCGTGCTATCGTTTTGTCCAAATGTCTGTAATTTTGGATGATTGAGCCGAAAATGGTCTCAATCGACTAGGTTGGACTCACTGATGACGAATCCGGTGTCAAAATTGATTCTGTCCGGCCGGCCGGCCGGTTGGCCGGCCGTAGACACAATAACTGTCGACAGAAGCAAGCTAGCAACTTGAAACTTTCAGCATAGGTTGCGCTTTGGAATGCCGCGGTTAAGTTCGTTAATGGGCCAAATCGATCGAATAGTTTCGGAGTTATAGGCATTTGAAGTTTTGAAGTTATTTATTTTTTATTCCAGAAACTACCTGAGCGATTGGATTCAAACTTGGCAGTTAGGTGAAGTACATTGACGCGCAACTTTGAGCCAAATTTTGTCATGATCATATTGTCGGTTATTTTTAAAAAAAAATTTTTTCGAAATTTTTTTCCAAAAAAATTTTTTTTTCGGAAACCATTCATGATATCCAAAAAATATTTCACCTACATTTTGACCTTCTAATTTCACAGCAGTGTACCAAATTTCAGTTCGATACGATCATAAGTTTTGGAGATATGGGGAAAAAATATGTCAAATTTCGAGGTTTTCTTCTCGATATCGTTGATTTTTTCGGTATAACTCGAGAAATACTTATTCAGTCCTGATTAAACTTCAAAGCTAGTTTAATGATGCTGAAAGACAACTTTATGCAAAATTTCGCGATTATCGTGTTATTAGAACAATTTGAAAAAAAAATTTCTATGATTTTCTCATCATATCATCCTCATTAAATTCTGTATGAAACTTCGAACTGTTATTTTCGATGAAGTACTGGATTTCAATTCGATCTGATCTGTATTTTTGGAAATATTGGAAAAATAAAATTTTGATTTGGTATATCTACGGAATCAATGGGTGGATTTTACCCATTCACGAATTCGGCCTTCGTTATTAACGTCCAAACCTTCTCTACAAATATCGAGTTTCTAAGTTGTTTCTTTCGGAAGTTATTGTGTTTACGCAGTCGGCCGTTAGGCTGACCGTAATCACAATAACTTCCGGAAGAAACGACTTAGAAACTCGATATTTGTAGAGTAGGTTTGGGGCTTAATTACGAAGGTCGAATTCGTGAATGGGTAAAATCCGCCCAATGATTCCGTAGATATACCCATTCAAAATTTTATTTTTCCAATATTTCCGAAAATACAGATTTGAATTGAAATCCAGTAATTCATCAGTAATAAATTTAGTGGAGCGGGCGGCTACACGACGCCGTAGATCAACCTTACGGAAGATCCGCCTAATAGTAGATTTGCCCAACATTGAATCCACCTAACAGCAGATCCGCCTAATAGTAGATTCGTCTAATAATAGATTCGCCTAATAGTAGATTCGCCAAGCGGTTATTCCGTCTAATAGTAAATTCGCCTAATAGTAGATTCGTTAAAGAGTGGATTCGTCCAATAGTAGATATCTACAATTCAAGTCGAAATGTATGCGCTATAATCTCAACCCTCGTATTCAATATTTTCCTATTAACAAATACCTCAAATCGAAGTACCCATATGTCGTTGAATTTGAAATATTAACTCGTGGGGTTGGAGTAGGGGGGTTTCATAATAGAACTTAAGGTCGCAGTGAAATGTTACCCCTTACCAACTATCGGACATACTGTATAAATATAGTAAAGCATTCAATAGCCTAATCCATCATTGCACCTCTGAAACCATCTATGAATTCCGATAGGAAAAATTATGAGTTATGCGGGTGACATCATAAATTGACAATCCTGAGACGATTCAAACATCTGTATCAAAATTCCATCTATAATTTTAAATCAATTTCAAGCAATGAACCAAAAGCTCCGGTCATAGTTGCGGTTATCCAAACTGTCATATAGGCAGGATAATCTGTCAATTTTGATAACATTAACAACAACCGGAGCTTTTGGTCCATCCTTGAAATCGTTTTCAGGGCCAAATAGCTTTTTATATTTCATTTCGAGAAATCACAACGTCTGTCGTGAAGGCGTCTATCAAATTCATTACAGTTAGACAATTAATAATAGAGAATAATGGTCCAAAATTCCAGATGATAATTTAAAGTTGTTAATATTTTCAAAGCATGAGGAGAGACTTATCAATTGAATAAATATTGAATATAATGAAAATATTTTTGAATCGAATGATCGTTTCTATCCCCCAGCATAAGAGTTTCCAGTGTTGTTCTTTGTAGAGCTTGTTTGAGATGGATAAAATATTCATGGATATCATTTCTCAATAGAACAGCATCATCTAAGGAATTGAAGAATCTTGGTTGATATTGAAGCAGAAACTGGAACAAAAATAGTTGAAATATAATGTATCAGTAGGCGATACGAAAGGAGTAGAAGAAATTCGCTTTAAATGCTACATTCAAATAATTGACATAACTTGTATTTATTAATGGATTATTTTTGAAGTTTCTCGTCAGAAAATTAAGACAACGATTCATGGTTAGTATGATATTTCGTTTTGATAATTGAAATAGGCGAAATCGCTTTGAAAAAATTATATTCATATATACATGCAACAAATGTAATAAGTTTATTTTGATAGTGGAATTCAGGCACAATTCAAGGAATTTGAATTTCCTCTTTTACTAAACAGGCTAAGGAATGGTATCAAGATGATGTATAAGTTATAGAAATAATTGAATGCATTCAGAATAATGTTTTAAAAATACATAATGTACAGGGGGTTCAATATAATTTACTCACTTAATACTCCCTTCGGAAATGGACAGCGTGTTGTGCTAATTGGTAAATTAATAGTTGGTGAAAATCATGTCTGTGATCCAATGTACCATAAACTGTTTCGGTCTTCCTTGACCTCGTCAGCGTGAGACGGCCATTAGGTGAATGACACTCACGGACAGTTTATATTTTTTCATTGTAATTCTTCATTACGAAACTTCATGACATTACAGAAATGGATGTTAATTTTTCCTATTAATATCACAAACTTCCAATGAAGAACTAAACAGATCGATATAACCTGCCACAAATATTCGACGCAAAATAAACATACATTCAAAAATAAATGGAAAAATAAATAAATATTCTCAGAACCATAACCGAATTAATTATCGAATATTTGTAAAAATTAGAAGAAAAAAATTTTTATTCATCTTATCTGGATGGAACGACATCATTTTCGGACACGAACTCCGCGTCTGTAGGATTGTCTAAGGAGTAGTTGGTCACTTCCCGTAGCTGAAAAAAAAAGTATTCATTTTATATTGAAAGAGTATTCACAGATATATAGTGAAATTTACGCCGAATTTGAGCTGACTCAATCTGCATAGTTTTTAATCATATAAAGTGTGTACTCCATCGGTTCCATTCCAGCGATCGAGAAAATTGAGACTGTAAAGAAAATGAAGCAGCATATTATTTACATGACTATATGTGAATATATAGCCACGAATATTCGGTGAAAATGAAACATCCGAAACCATTAATAAAAAAAATAATTAGTTTTCTTTGAAATTATAACAAAATCATCTCAGATTATATCTATGAATACATCACTAAATAGTTACATTTTAAACACAGTATGGTTAACAGAACCGTTCCTCACTATTAGACCTTCTGTGAGAGTTCGAAACAAATGGACGGTAGCTCATGTCCGGAACTAATGACTAATCTATCCCACATTTTGTGATCCTCAAGCAATCGAATTTAATAATTAATAAAGTTGAAGTGAAGATGCTAACACAGATAATGGAAATGTTAATGTAAAATAAAGTAGTGCAGATATCCTATTAATTATTGCTTTCATTATGAATATAAAATATTGAAAATCTACTCACACTGATCTAGTGAATGGTCTCTAGTTTTTAAAGGAGTAATAGTTATAACGTCGGAATTTTTAGTCCGAATCCATTTTTTTATAGATGGCAAGTGGAAATCTCATGGTCTTCCTATTTGTAGTCAGGATCGGTGTATTCTTATTTAGTCAATTTAGAGTGGTTTAGTCAATATAGAATGGTTCTAATAGGCTTCATAGTAGCAGTTGTAAAGATCGATACTGCAAAATCCATTTTTTGGTAGATGGCATTTTCCTCAGAAGTGGAAATCTCATGGTCTTCCTATTTATAGTCGGGATCGGTGTGTTCTTATTAAGTCAATTTAGAGTGGTTCAGTCAATATAGAGTGGTTTTGTTCGGCTTCATAGAAGTAGTTGTGAGAATCGATACTGCAAAATTAATAATATGAAAGAGTGTAATTTATTCACGTGTACATGTTGATATGCAAGTATGTTCAGAGAAATGAAGAGATCAATATTATATGCATAATTATTTGGTAATTCACCTTATTCTTACTATCAATAGTTGTGAATTTCACAACTATTGATAGTAAGAATAATTTATATTCTTTGAACTTATTAGAAAGTTACCTCTGATATATCTTAGAATTCATCATCAAATGCTTGAATTTGTAGTAAAGACAGTAGGGTACATAAGTTTTTCTCGTCATTAGACCCTTCCTAAATATTCGGAACTGTAAGTTGGTCATGCCGGAATATAATTACATATCTGTCCCACATATAGTGACTGATAAGCAATCGAATATATATATATATATATATATATATATATATATATATATATATATATATATATACTCATTAACCGCATTATGCCAAGCCCGGTACGTTTCACAGGCAACCGGAGGCCCGCCCTTCCTAATTGGTTTAGGAGAGTGTATTTTTCGTGAAAACATTCAAATCCATTCAATCTCAATCAGCATCTGCAGAGGGGTAATTTTCTATCTTTATACAAAAGTGGATACATTTTTTACATTTTTGGAACCCCTGCACGTTTGGCGGTTGATATGATGCCCTTGGTGTATAATGTAGTCGCAGGTAGCATTATGCGAGGCCCAGCAGTGTTGCCAGTAACTCAAGGGCTCAGCTCAGGTGGTTTTTATGATTTTCATCGATTTATATACTACCTTGGCCGTGTGATACATTCTGCGGTGTCATTACGCATATTTATTCCGATAACGATTTTGGGGCTTCACTATTCATTATAGTCCGATAGTTTCGCAATATTTTCATACATTTAGATACTTTCAATGTAGATAATCTACTCAGGGACTCTCTGAAATATTTCAATATCTCGAAAACTAATGATTCGATTGAAACGAAACTAATCGATAAGGTATGAAATGTCAAAGCGTGCTATCGTTCAAATTTTCGCGAGGGTATCACTTGAAATAAATTTCAAATATTTTGCCTTTCAGAAAACAACGAACAAATTTAATTCGAACATTGCAGGAATTGGATAATTTATCGGGATTATTGTGAAAATAAAATATCAATGGTATGTACATTTGCAAAAATTCAGATTTGATTCTCGGCTGATATTTGTAATTCCTTTCCAATAATATTTCTGATCGAATTGAGACTTCTCAGTTAGCATTTGTGCTATTTTTGCGCGCATATTCTAGAGGAACAGCGTGCTTTCGTTTTGCTCAAATGTTTGTAATTTTCGAATTTTGAGCCGAGAATGGTTTCAAACGACTTGATTGGAATAACTGATAACACATCCGGTGTCAAAATCGATTCTGTCCGTCCGCCCGGCCGGCAGTGGACCCGAAAACTGTCGAACGGAGCCAGCTAGCAACTTGAAACTTGTAGGGTTCGAGCATCGGAATGCCGCGGTTTAGTTTGTTAATGGGCCAAATCAGCCAAATAATTTAGGAGTAATAGCCATTTGAAATTTTGAGATTATTTTCCTCATATTTCAGAATATACTGGAGTTATTTGATTGAAACTAGGCAGTTAGTTGTAGCATAACGAAGCGCAGTTTTGAGAAAAATTCAGTTGAAATCGTATTGTCACTCCATTTAAAAAATTTTTTTTTTCCGAAACCATTGTTCATATTTGAAAACAATTTCGGTTAGACCTTGAGCTTCATATTTCATTAAATTTCATTAAATTTTTTTCCAAAAATTTTTTTTTTCGAAAATCATTCATCATATCCAGAAGAAAATTCCACTCGGACTTTGAGCTTCATATTTCACTGAAGTGTACCAAATTTCAGTTCAATTTGATTATAAGTTTTGGAGTTATCGGGAAAAAATATGTCAAATTTCTCGATATCGTTGCTTTTTTCGCTGAAACTCGAAAAATACTGATTCGATCTTGATAAAACTTCGCAGCTAGTTTGAAGATGCTGAAAGGCAACATTATACAAAATTTCGTGATGATCGTGTGTTTAGAACAATTTGAAAAAAAATTTCTGTAATTTTCTTGTAATAATAATAATATCATCCTCATTAAATTCTGCATGAACCTACGAACTGTAATTTTCCGATGAAGTACTGGATTTTAATTCGATCTGATCTGTATTTTTGGAAATATTGGGAAAATAAAATTTTGAATGGGTATATCTGCTGAATCATTGGTGGATTTTATCCATTCACGAGTTCGGCCTTCATCATTAAGGTCCAAACCTCCTCTACAAATATCGAGTTTCTAAGTTGTTTCTTTCGGAAGTTATTGTGTTTACGCAGTCGGTTGTTAGGCAAGCTTATGCAGAATTCGTTAGTAATCTGTTACTAGAAAACCTTTAGAAAAACCTAGCAAAGCACTGCCGTGAAGGCAGCAGATTTTGCGCGCATGATCAATGAAGATGACCGCTTTAGCAACGAATTTGAACATGGGCGCAAAAGCTGCTGCCTTCACGGCAGTGCTCTTCTAAGTTTTTTTTTCGTACTGGGTTTCAATTCGATTTAATCCGTATTTTTGGAAACATTGAGGAAATACAATTTTGAATAGGTATATGTACGGAATCATTGGGCGGATTTTAACGATTCACCTTCGTAATTAAGCACCAAACCTACTCTACAAATAACGGACGACCGCAAACACAATAACTTCCGAAAGAAACATACTCGATATTTATACAGAAAGTTTGGACCATAATTACGAAGGCTGAATTCGTGAATGGGTAAAATCCACCGAATAATTTCGCAGATATACCCATTGAAACTTTTATTTTTCCAATATCCCGAAAAATGCAGATTAGATCGAATTGAAACCCATTACGTCATTGAAGAATGACGGTTCGAAGGTTCATACAGAAACTAATGTGGATAATATAATAAGAAGATCACGAAATATTGAAAATTTGAAAAAGGCATTTGGGTTTTTTTTTAATTTTTTCTGACTGGATCATCACAAAGCTCTGCACAAAGCGGTCTTTCAGTATCTTCAAACTAGCTCCGAAGTTTCATTTTGATTGAATCAGTATTTTTCGACTTATGCCGAAAAACACAACGATATCGAGAATAAAACCAAGAAATTTTACATATTTTTTCCCAATATCCCAAAACTGATAGCCGTACCGAATTGGAATTTGGTACACTACTGTCAAATATGGAGCTCAAAGTAAATGTGAAGATCAGTTCGCGAAAAATTTTTTTTTTCGAAAAAAATTTCGAAAAAATATTTTTTGAAATTATACTGATGTTATTAACCTCAACAAAATTTTGCGGAAAATTGCACGTTGCTATACTCCAACTATTTGGCAAGTTTCGATTTAATTGTTCCCGAATTATCACTCAAATAACGTCAAAACTTCTACTAAGAAATCGTTTGGCTGATTTTGCCCATTACCGAATTCAATCGTCGCATTTCAAAATGCAACCTACCCTGAAAGTTTCAAATCAATTCAATTCAATGATCAATTGAATAAATTTACGAATGAAAATTTCGAAAATGATTACAGAAAATCTTTCAAAGTGACACCTTTTTCATGTCCTAATTTTTACATGTTTCATCGTAGGCGACTCCACTATCCTAACCTGTCATTTCCTGTCTCAAAAGAATACAGTAAACATTTCAAATACTCCAGATAAAATGATTGACAGGATTGAAATCTGGTGAACTAGAGGTACAGGTATGCGGTCCACCCAAATATTTGGTAATTTCTAATCCAAAAAGTTCCTGACCATAAGTAGGCTGGGTAAAATCCACATTCAGCCGTATACGAAAATCCCTTACAGATTTCTAAAAAAAGTCTGGTGTTCACTTCATAAAAATCGATTGATAAGGCCACAGACCTCACAAAGACGGCTTACCAGCGATATGTATGTTTTTCGCAAAATGTAAATGATACTTTGTGTATCAGATCTTTCCAAATATGAAATTAGGCGAGATGAAGCGCATACCTAGGCCACCAGATATGAATCCTGCCGATTATTATTATTCGAAGGAAAATCAAAAATACATTCGTCCTAAATTACCATATTTTCACTTGACCAATACTCGATTAGACTTATTTTGAACAACACAATAAAACCTTAATAGTTTCAATCACCGAAGGAAACTTCCAGACAAAAATTTAAACATTTTACAACTTGCGCGAGCAATAGTTTTGCAGTTCGTGGCGCGAAATATTCTTCATTCGTTTCAAAAATTTTCATACATAAAGGAACGATGAAAACGGTTGGATGAGATTTTTCATAATATAAATGATTGATTTTACCTACATCGAAATAATTTCGAGGAATTTTCTCCATTCTGGAAATACTTCCATTTTAATCCATTTCTAATGATTCTTTTCTGTGAGTTTTTTTGAAAGGAAAAGCAAAAAGTGAATTCAAGAAAAGCACTGAAGTAAGGTCAGGTCCCTTTATACTATTATTCAAACTTACTGCCAAAGCGATATTTTTTGAGGTAATAACAACGATAATGGGGAAATAACAACGGGATTTGACATAATGTTTCCTAATATCTCTGAAAATGAATATCGGATATAGCTGAAATTTAATACAATGTTGTCAAATATTGACTTCCAAGTCTAGTATTAATTTCATATATTTTGGCAACTAATGCACTTCGCCGTTACATTTTCATACGCCGCTTATCCTATTAGTTTCTGAGATGTGAGGTTGCTCCGGTAGGAATTTGTCATGACAAAGGGCGATCAGAAAAAATAATAATAATGCCGATGAATTCATTAGCTTCAATACATAAATCTAAACACATCGAAAATTGAAACAACAATATTGGAGTTAATTTGCCACAATGAATTAATTTGACACTCTCATTAATTTGTTTTGATCGAATTAGCATGTATCGAGAAAACAACATTTCAGATGGCTTCCACTAGGAATTACTGATTGTGCCGATAGAAAAATTAATCTGGCACATTGCGAGCATAAGACTCAGTTGAAATTCCAAGCCTTGGACCTTAATGAATCTGACCACAAATTCTTCATCGGCCTTTTCAACCTAATTCTTCAATACCTTTTTGACATAGAATTGAGTAATGATGGACATTTCGGTGAAATGATGGAGGTAATGTTCCCGCACAAAATTTCCCCTCTTTTATGAACAAGAAAATAAAATATCAGACGCACTAATTTTTTCCGTTCGATCCTTCAGGTGATAACATCCTCACGGATTCTGCATGTGTTTACTTACCTTCTTGATCTGATCAAAACTCAAAAGGAAGATTTAAATTCGAAACACATAGAATATTTCGAAGAATTTCTTGGGGATGGTGCCACTTATATATTTTTAGAAAATTCAAATATCTCGAGAAATAGTTGTCACATCCCAACGAAGTCTTGCCTTAATCATTTTTCCACAATCAATAACTAGATTTCAATTCGATTGAATTTGTGATCTTGCCGTTGAATAAAATTCTTATTGTAAATATTTCCTGCATTCGATACTTTATTCACATTATTTCAATGATTTTGGAGATACAAACACATGTGAAATTTAATTTTATCAACATTTTCAAAAATATATAGCTGGAATCAATTTCTTGGATCAAATTTGACAAATTATCGCATCCCGACAAAATCGCAGCACAATATTCCTCAAAACTTTCCCAGAAAAATAGCAATTCGTTCCTTATATTCAACTCTGTTCGTGCTTCATTCTAAAATAATGATAAATCAGGTGTGAGAAGGTTCATTTTCTTTCATATATTATAATATCAAACACACTGAATACAGCTCATTAAAATCTATACGCCTTGGGTATGGCATTTGCATTCTAATGTATATCTCTTGAATCCATATAACTCGAAGGGCAGGAGAAAATGCTGAAGAATGAATATCGAAAGCTGAATTATCATCTGCGGTGATGCCAAATCGGCGGGCCTCCCATCCGCAGATGAAACTCTGCGGGACTAGTAAAATCAGGGGAATCTCGAGAAAGTATATAATTTTTACACAGATTGATCGAAGCGCTCTCTGCACAACCGTTTCGCGAACCCGATCGCGTATGTTTTGCTGTGTGTATAGTCAATTTGGTGCCCGGGCTAAAATTTGATATTATGATCCCTGAAGTGTGGGGAGTCTCCACACGAATTTATACACGAAAGTTTTGGGAAGCCCGGAGTCGGGCTTCCGAAAGGCGGACCGGGCTTCCGATAAGCAGTGAAGTATGCGTTTTTGGGCTTCCCAAAGGCGGCTAATGAGTCTATATATATATATATATATATATATATATATATTTTTTTTTTTTTTTTTTTTTTTTTTTTTTTTTTTTTTTTTTTTACCACCATATAGGGTTTTGGCTACTAAAAGGATCCGGGTCAATAATGACCAAAGTTCCTCTAGGTCGTTGTCAGGAACATTCTGACTATCCTAGCCGTCCAAAGCAGAACCTCCTTCTGCGCTGTACTGATGAGGTTCAGATCAAGGTCTAATGATCTCGTGTTATCCGTCAAATGGCTCTCCACAAGTCCGTTTGTTGTTATTATTAGGGGTAGTATTGAGACAGACTTCAGTTTATATATCTCCTTCAACTCAAAGGCCAGATCGTGATATTTGTTCAGCTTCTCGGAATATGCCTTGGTTATGTTGTCATCTGCTGGGACAGTCACATCTATTATGGTGACTTTTTCCTCTCCTTTGTCAAACAAGACGATATCAGGCCTGTTGTGTGGTATCCTCCTATCTGTCTCAACCACATTATCCCAGTACAGTTTGAATTTGGTGTTCTGAAGTACGGTTGCTGGCATGTATTCGTGCGTTTTTTTTGTGGTAGTTATGAGGCCAGTTTTGATGGCAATGGCTTGATGGAAGATTTTTGCCATCGCATTATGGCGGTTCGTGTATTCCTTGGGAGCCAAGATGGGGCAGGATGAGGTGACATGCTGGATTGACTCAAGAGCTTGGCCACACTTACGACATCTATCGGTAGGTATATTTTTTCCAGCTATGTGTTTTAAGTACGCTCTTGTTGGCACGACTTGGTCCTGTATAGCCGCAATACGGCCCTCTGTTTCCGGGAACAGGTAACCTGATGTGAGGTAAGTAAGCGAATGTTGTTTATTAACTCTTTTTTCTTTCAGCATTGACGCATATCTTCCGTGGAGGGTCTTGCTGTGCCATTCCTCTGATAGTAATTCATGCGTCATCAACTGGGGAGGTTCCGTTGTATTTCCTAGATTGAGCGCCGTAATATTATTGTCTTCCCTGCATATCGCTCTGAAGAACGGTAAGTTACTTGATTGAAAATATTTTCTTAGTTCTGCCACTTCCTTATGATGTGTTATCTCGACATTCTGTAGACCTCTTCCTCCGCAATTCCTGGGTATGTATAATCTGTTGACGGATGCATGGGGATGATGGATGCCGTATTTGCTCATTAGAACCCTCACTTTTGTATCAATGGCTTTCAGATCGGTGTTAGACCATTTTATAACTCCAAAGGAGTAGGTAAGGCTAGGAATCGCCCAGATGTTCATCGCCGTGAACATGGCTTTGGAGTTCAGTCTGCTCTTGAGAATTTTCTTCACTCTGTCGAGGAATTTTTGCTGGAATGAGGCTTTCGCATCAGATGTTCTTATTTCAAGAGCCTGCTGGACACCAAGGTATTTGTAGGTTTGTTGCGGTGCTAACCTTTGGATCGTTATTCCATCTTGTACGAACATTTCGCCTCCGCTTACTAATTTTCCTCTTTTCACGTGAATCACGGCGCATTTGTCTAGTCCCATTTCCATTTTAATTGTTCGCGTGAATGAGGCCACTATTCTCAGTAATCGCATAAGCTGTTCTTCATTTGTGGCATAGAGTTTCAGGTCATCCACATATAATTGGTGAGTTATTCGTATATTCTGCACTCTATCTATGACATATCCATAGTTTCCCTCATTCAGCAGTTTGCTCAGAAAGTTCAGCGCCAGACAGAACCAGAGTGCACTGAGTTTATCACCCTGAAAGATTCCGCACATGATTTTTATCACAGGTGTCCTGAAGGTATTCTGTCTACTGCCGAACATCAGTTCAGTTCTCCACGTTCTCATTAGATGATCGAGCAGGTTAACCACTTTTTCAGATACGCCATACAGTTTGAGGATCTTGAGCAACCATGAGTGCGGCACCGAGTCGAACGCCTTCCTATAATCTATCCAAGCAATAGATAGATTCCTTAATTTTTTTCTTGCCTGTTTCGTTACTAGACAGTCGATGGTCAGGAGTTCTTTGCATCCTCGGGCGTCGCTCCTGCAGCCGTTCTGTTCGGGCGAAAGTATTTTATGTTTACCAACATGTTTCCCGATGTGTTTCGTTAATACTCCGGTTAGATATTTGTAGATGGTTGGCAAGCATGTAATCGGACGGAACTTCTTCGGGTCACTTATGTTGTTTTCCTTAGGTATCATGTGCGTTATTCCCGTGCGTTATTATTATATATATATATATATATATATATATATATATATATATATATATATATATATACATCCCTAATCATTATGGACTCAAACCACATTCCAACCTTATGGCCTCTCTGTGATGGAGATGTGGTAGCTTCGTGCAACTTCATATATATTGAATAAAAATGCATTTCCTGCACTTCTGTGTAAACGAGAATACCGTAGCATTAAAATTAGAACATACGATTCTTCATCACTGTCCTAACATTGTTACCTCTCTCCGACTTGCTATCATTAGCGCTTCCTGTGTACAATATTTATTCGAACTGCGTACATTGAGGACTCACATGATGTACATTAAGGCGCCATCCAATGTTGCCAAATGTGGACGGTCTACATTCTGCCCTCTAAGAAGACGTAATACTGTTGTTTTCATTGAATGACGTAATTTTTTAACGCGAATGAAGCGAACCTCGTTCAGATGCTACGGTATTCGAATTTATAGCTTTGTTGATGATATTGGAAAATCGAAATGAAAGTATTCTTCTATAGTTGCATTGAGACTGATTTGGAAAATCCTTTTTAATCGACTTAAAAAGGCGTTTGGAGATCCTGAAAATTCGTATACTTTATTCGAGCATATGTTCCTTACTCATAAGCCATTTTTTTTTTCGATTGCTTTCAGTATTACTTAAAGGTAGTACTATTCGATCATAACATATACAGATTGTTCCATAAAAACATGGACAATTTTTCAGCTGTAAATCAGAATTTTTCTGTTGTGAATTTGAAAGCTGATATCTTCCCACATACGACCAGATATTTATAGTAAAATCATACAAGGTGGCTCAGAAATTCAATATGTATAATCATCCTTTTATCGCAATCAGCGACCAGCAGTTTTATTGGAAGATTTCGAAGGTTTTTGCTTCCACATATAACAGTTACGGTGAAATATGCAGGGTGTCCCTGAAAGACAACTTGCATAATTAACTTATTGATAAACTTATTTCGACTTCTTAGTACGGCTTCGTGATGGACCTATTCTTACTTGAAATGTACAGGGTAACGAAAACAACCTAGAAAAACACTGACGTGAAGTCGGCAGTATCTGCGCGCATGTTAAAATGAGATGATCGCTTTGGCAACAAATTTGCACATGCACTCAAAATCTGTTGACCTCACGTCACTGCTTTTTCAGGTTTTTTTTACTTATTTCGGTAAAAACGAAGATACCGAGGGAGAAACCACGAAACTTGACATATTTTTTCCCGATATCTTCGAAAATTATGATCGTATCCAACTGAAAGTTGGTACACTGCTGTGAAGTATGGTGCCTTTAGTATCAGGCAAGTTATTTTTTTTGAATGTGAGGAACAGTTCAAAAAAAAAATGTTGGAAAAAATCTCGAAAATTTTTTAATCAAATTTACCAACAGTGTGATCTCAACTGAATTTCGCAAAAAGTTGCGCATCGTTATACTTCATCCAACTTCCAAGATTCAATCCAATCAATTCAATGGTTCCCAAATTAACACTGAAATAACTTCGAAATTTCAGAAGGCTCTTACTACTAAACCGTTCGGCAGATTTCGCCCATTAACGGACATAACCGTCGCATTTCAAAATACATCCAACCCTGGTCCTTAGGATTCTTCATACGACCGTTATCGTGCATGCAGACGGCCAACCAGCCAGAATCGATTTTGACACCGGATTCGTCATCAGTGAGTCCAACTTATTCGTTTGAGACCATTTTCGGCTAAAAATTTTAAAATCACAGACATTTGTGCGAAACTATAGCTTTCTGTTCTTTTAAACATGAGCGCAAAAATATAAAACTGATGGTATTTTCAATTGATTACTTTCATATCCTTATCGGAAAATTGCAAGAGTCATATCCTTTCTCAGACGACAAGTACATACAGGGTATCCCAAAAAATTAATTTGCATAATATTCTGATTTGTTAAAGTATTTTGATGATTCCTGAAGCGATTGTCTCGATGAGGTTTTCAGGGGGTGTTATTTAAACATAAAATATACAAGACATCCAAAAAAGGGAGATGTTTCTTTCAAATGGCAAGCAAGATTTTTGCGTGCATATTCTAGCGAACAGAGTTGTATCGTTTTACCAAATTGCCGGTAATGGTAATTTTTCACCCAAAAGTTAACATTAGAATCAAAACTTCAATTTTCAGTCTCATCAGCTCCTCATTTTCGGAGGTGTCGGGATTGAAATATAACGAATTTTGTCGTCCTTTGTACTGAACCGTTTTTATTTTTGGAATAACTGATCATGATGAAACTAGGTAGCAGAACAGAACAAATTTTTTTTTTGGATATTTCATATTTTGTGAACAATCAGCCTTGCGAAATTTCGCATGGACCCTCATGCTGTCATTTTCCAATCGAGCACTGAATTGAATTCGATCCGATCTGTGTTTTTGGAAATAGTAGGAAAATAAAAGTTTGAATGAGTATTTCTACGAAATTATTGGGTGAAACTTACAACTTCGCTGATTCGGCCGTCGTGATTAAGGTTCAAATATTTTTTTATTCGCTACACAAGTATTAAGTCCCTTAGTTGTTTCTTTTGGATGTTATTGTGTCTGCGATCGACAATTAAACTCACTGTTATAACCATTACTTCCCGAAGAAATTACTTGAAAAATCGAATATTTGTAGATTAGGTTTCGGATTTAAACACGAAGGTCGAGTTCTTCAATCATTCAAATCCGCCTGGAGATGCCTTAGGAATAAACCTATTCAAAATTTGATTTCCCCAATATTTCCAAAAAAACAGATCGAATCGAATAGAAGTTAAATACCCACTGATCGAAAATGATAGCTAGAAACGCTTAATGCAGAATGTCGTGAAGACCATATGAATAGAACATACCAAAATCTTTCAATCAAGAAGTAGAACAGCGTTTGGCGGGCTCAATACATGAGTAGGTAGGCTGAATACGAACGCAAAAGTTACTGTCCTCACATAAATCCTTTACTAAAGTTTCCATTGGAATGTTAGAAAAGCAGTAGCCTTTCAAATGGACAAGATATTTATGGTGAAATATATCGGTTAATTCGAATAGTTCACTTGTTTACTTACCTATTTCAATGAGTTTTCGTGTTTTGTTTCCGCTGCTTTCATTTCAGAGCAAAATAAGTAGGTTCTTTCAAAAAGCAAAATTTTACCTCTATAATTTTGAGTCTGCACCATTCTTATTGTTGAAGTGGTGGGGTCGCACCCTACTTGTATCGAGAGGGAAACTATATATTTGGTATAGCATCGATTTGTTTTAAAATTTTATTTTTACTCAAGGCTGATCGTAGACACAATAACTTCCGAAACAAACAACCTAAGAATTCGATAATGCTACAGCAGGTTTGGACCCTAGTTACGAATACTGGATTCGTGAATGTGTAGAATCCACCTAATGATTCCGCAGGATCAAAACTTTAGAATTTAAAATTTTGCTTTCTCAATATTTCTAAAAATTCACTACTAAATAGAGAAAAAACAGCTTGAAGGTTCATGCGGAATCTCGTGTGGAAGATTTGATTAGCAGATCGCCAAGTTATAATATTAATAGATTTGAAAAATATGTATTTATTAGTTGATCCAATCAAACT
Source organism: Myrrha octodecimguttata (assembly GCA_958510865.1). Classification (NCBI taxonomy): domain Eukaryota; kingdom Metazoa; phylum Arthropoda; class Insecta; order Coleoptera; family Coccinellidae; genus Myrrha; species Myrrha octodecimguttata. The sequence goes on from OY294061.1 coordinate 15,601,538, forward strand.
ATCATCACGCACAAATTTGTTCATCGGTATTCGCCAACTAGTTATCAAATTTCATTGAGATCGGATCAGTGTTTCTTCGAGTTATTTCGGATACATCATGATAATAATAATATTTTTTAATAATATTTTTCCTCTCAACGATACCTAGGAAACAACTAAGAAATTTTACATATTTTTTGCAATATCTTCGATCTACGATCAAACTTATACCGATTGAAGGATATTTGAGAGGATTTTGCATGTTTTTATGTGATTTCGAGGTTTTCACTGAAGAAAAACTATTGAAATCAAATAAAAATCGATATTTGCAAAAAACGCCTCTGCAAATTGCGGGATTCGAACTTTTTGTCAGGGAAAAGTTCCTGGAAAAATTAATGCCTAATTAACAATAACGGAATAATGTAAACGATAAAAGAAGTGTACTGTTACGTTTCGAAGTCAATATGTGACCATCACCAACACGAAAATTTGTAGAATTATTTTGTCACGAAATAATTAAAAAAAAATCAAAACAAAGTTGATAGCTTCCATTGTTTCGATATTGTTCATTACTATACAACTCTATTTCTATCAACTGCCTTGACGAATAATTTGTAACCCGCAATCCGCAAGGGCGTTCTTCTTCAGATGGCAACATCAAAACATTGAAAACCCTGAATGGGTTGTTGAAGTAACAGAAAATTATTTCTGCATTACTTGAACAGACAGGATTCATTTAAAGAAAACATTTCCATTCAGGTATGCATTGCAATTAAATTTTGAGCTGATTATCAAGTCAAAAATTATTACCAACTATGTTTTTTTGGGTATGCCGATTGATTCCAGGTGAGGAATTTTTTCCAGCAAATCTTCATTTTTTGATAACTATTTGTGGTTATTTTTCATGAAGAAAGGGTCTAAATCATAAGTGATCGTTAATTTAGCCATATATCATTACCCTTCAATGTATCTCACAGTTATCAGAAATATCCCCTGTGTCAATACACAGTCCATCTACTACGTTGGCCTTTTAGCCATATTGTACCTGCTTATGGAAGTGTCAAGGTGCCTATATACTGAACTACAACACAGAAACACATCAAACTGAACTGAACTGAAGAAAGGTCTATTTATTTATAATAATCAAATCAAGTGCACAAAATATACTATCTTGATCGTTAAAAATTCTAGAAAAGCACAGTGAGGAGCTTTCACGCGCTTGTTCGAATTTGTAGCCAGAGTAGTTTCCTGTTCACATACTGAACCGCCAATAGCAACTTCACTTCCTGAAGGAAAGATTAGTCTTATTTTTATATGGTGGTTTTGAAGAAATTTTGCATGAACCTGAAGCTACCATTTTTCGATTGAGTAGGAAATTTAAGTTCGATCCAATTGAAAATATTGAAGAATAAAACATTTTCAAATGGAAACATTCATCTACAGAATAATTTGGCGATTTTAACCCATTTACATATTTGACTTTCGAAATTAAACCGAAAACCTACTCTACGAAATATCCAGTTGTTTCTTTCGGAATTTATTGTATTCGCGGCCAATAGGGATCAAAATAACTTCCGGAAGAATCTACTTGTACTACTTGTAGAGGTTTAATCACGAAGGCCGAATTTTAAAATTTTCATTTTCTCAATATTTCTAAAAATGCAGATCGTAGCGAATTAAAATCCAGTACTCCAGTTCAGATCTGAACCGCCAATAGCAACTTCACTTCCTGAAGGAAAGATTAGTCTTATTTTTATATGGTGGTTTTGAAGAAATTTTGCATGAACATGAAGCTACCATTTTTCGATTGAGTAGGAAATTTAAGTTCGATCCAATTGAAAATATTGAAGAATAAAACATTTTCAAATGGAAACCTTCATCTACAGAATAATTTGGCGATTTTAACCCATTTACATATTTGACTTTCGAAATTAAACCGAAAACCTACTCTACGAAATATCCAGTTGTTTCTTTCGGAATTTATTGTATTCGCGGCCAATAGAGATCAAAATAACTTCCGGAAGAATCTACTTGTACTACTTGTAGAGTTTTAATCACGAAGGCCGAATTTTCAAATTTTCATTTTCTCAATATTTCTAAAAATGCAGATCGTAGCGAATTAAAATCCAGTACTCCAGTTCAGATCTGATCTAGTTAGTTTTTCATGAGTTATTAAGTAACCTCAAAAACAACCACGAAATTTTGCATATACCTTTCCAATATCTCCTGAAATAAATACCATATTATCAAACATTTTAAACAATTTCGCCGAATATTTTTTTGGAATTTGTGCCAAATACATTGAACTCTGATCAATGCTTTTCAAAAATGCAATTTTTCCCGAGAAAAATTTGAAAAATTTCCAAATTTTTTTTCATATTTCACCATTAAAGTTATCATATTACGCGGCAGTATTTCGAAACAAGTTACGTAGTAACAATCTGATCGCCCCATTATTTCTTGAGATATTAGGCAAATAACCTCAACATTTCGAAGAATATCGAAATTTACACATTTTTCCCTATATCTCCGTGAATAAATATCACAACAATGTTTCTATATGGTCCGTGCCAAATTTCACGTAAATCTCATCAATGACCCCGAAGAAAGAATATCCAACAAAAAGTGATTTTTTGAAATTTCTGAACGACTAGATCCACACGAAATTTCACATCGAATTGCACGTTGGCATTCTCTAACCTATCACAAGGTTTCAATCTGATGGCTTCTGTGCTTCTTGAGATATTGAGTAAATAACATCAAATAACAAAATTTCACATATTTTTTTCAGTTTCTTCAAAAATGAATATCGGATCGAACTGAAATTTGAAATATTGTTGTTCAATACTGACGCTCAGGTATGTGCCGCATCTCATTTCAATCTGATCAACAGTCTCCGAGGAAAATATCCTAATAAACATTTCTTTCAAATTTCTAACGACTGAGTCCCACATAATTCTCAATTTGTTGCACGATGGTATTCTCGAACTGATTACAAAGTTTCAATCTGGTAGAGGCATTAGATAACGGTATATTAACCTCAAAATTTTATATTGGTATAACTCCGAAACTTTTAGGACTATAACGCCCACCAACGAAATTAACCGAGATATTCGGGCAACAAAACGAACCAGAAAATTGAAACAGTCTAGTTCCTTCCTTCAAAACTTAGAGCATACTTATACAGCCAGCCGGACGGACAGAATTGAACTTGACCACGGACTCTTCATCAGCGAGTCCAACCTAGTCGTTTGGAACCGTTTTCGGCTCAAAACTAGAAAATTTCAGACAGTTAGACAAATCGATAATGCTGTTTTCCAGAACGCTCGTGTTGAAAGTATGTATATCAGACCAAAATATCCCATAAAATATAAAATCACAAGACAATTCCTTTCCTTTTCCCCATGCATTTCAGAATATAGTTAGTCCTCCAGCAGTCTCTTTCAACTGTCAAAACTTCTCGTAACCTTTGAGGAAACAAATTCAAAATTATACATTTTTTTTTCAATATCTCTAAAAACGACTATTAATTCATGTATGCGCTCAATATTCTCCCGAATACATTTGTAGTCATCCGAACTATGGATTATATAAAAAATCTTGAGATCGCTGTTGAAAAGCAGCTTTCAACTCTCTATCGTATCATCATTTAATCATAGACACAATTTTGCATGAACATTCACGCCTATATTTTTTAACCAAGTACCTATCGGATTTCAATTCCATCAGATCTGTATTTCCGAAAATAGTTAGAAAATAAAATTTCAAATTGATACATCTGTGAAATAAATGGTATGCTTCCACACGTTCATGATCTTGACCTTTTCGTTTTAGCCCTACAAAATTCCAGTCTCTCAGCCATACATAATTCTACTGATATATCCTTCGAAATTCTACTTTCGCGATGTTTTTGAATATACAGAACTAATCAAACTCAAACCAAGTAACTATTTGAAAAAGAATGGCGTGAAGGTTCATGTGCAATTTAATAAGAATCATAGGATAAGAAGGTCGCAAAATAGTTTTTCAAAAATTGAGCTGCCTGATCGAATCTACTTAATTACGAATTCCCATAATCTCAGTGTACCTGTAAACCAGCTACATATTTTTTTTTTCAAAAATAAACGACAATTTTTGCGAATCAATTCTCCCGAAACGTTAAATATCCCACCAGCGGAATGCGAGCTTATTCCAATTCAGATCCTCTATGAGAATACTCCCAGCGAAGCGATGTTCGATATACGTTGCAATGTTGCCATCTCAAAGAGTCCTCAATATGCCCGACATGGTACTCGATATACTCCATATGTATATTCCATCCACGCCCCTGGCGGCAAAGTGCCGAACTAAAAATATACGAATTTAACAAATTCCGTACATTAGCACCTCACACAAAAACGTTAATAGCGCTGTTATCTTAAAAACTGGGGTTGATTTATGCATGGTATGGAGTTGGGTTTTTCTCCTTAGATCTAGAGATGCGCACCATTATCGAATCGATGGCCTGTACGAGGGGAAAAACGCGAAAACATTAGGGCGTCAGATATACTGAGTCCGTAATTCGGATGAGTCCGTTGTGAATGGAGTTGGCATTGATACTGGGGCCATAATGATACAAGGATATATATATATATATATATATATATATATATATATATATTAATATATATATATATATATATATATAAATATATATATATATATATATATATATATATATATGGCCCCAGTATCAATGCCAACTCCATTCACAACGGACTCATCCGAATTACGGACTCAGTATATCTGACGCCCTAATGTTTTCGCCTTTTTCTCCTCGTACAGGCCATCGATTCGATAATGGTGCACATCTCTAGATCCAAGGAGAAAAACCCAACTCCATACCATGCATAAATCAACCCCAGTTTTTAAGATAACAGCGCAATTAACGTTTTTGTGTGAGGTGCTAATGTACGGAATTCGTTAAATTCGTATATTTTTAGTTCGGCACTTTGTCGCCAGGGGCGTGGATGGAATATACATATGGAGTATATCGAGTACCATTCCGGGCATATTGAGGACTCTTTGAGATGGCAACATTGCAACGTATATCGAACATCGCTTCGCTGGGAGTATTTTCATAGAGGATCGGAATTGGAATTAGCTGGCATTCCGTTGGTGGGATATTTAACGTTTCGGGACAATTGATCCGCGAAAATTGTCGTTTATTTAAAAAAAAAATATGTAGCTGGTTTTATTATTGCTACAGGTACTTTTCAGTGAAAGTATGGAAATTTGTAATTGAGTAGATCCGATCAGGCAGCTCAATTTTTGAAAAACTATTTTGCGACCTTCTTATTCTATAATTCTTATTAAATTGCACATGAACCCTCACGCCCTACATTTTCAAATAGTTACTTGGTATGAGATTGATTAGTTCTGTATATTTAAAAACATCGCGAAAGTATAATTTCGAATAGATATATCAGTAGAATTATGTATGGCTGAGAGACTGGAATTTGTAGGACTAAAACGGAAAGGTCAAGATCATGAAGGTGTGGAAGCATACCACTAATTTCACAGATATATCAATTTGAAATTTTATTTTCTAAAAATTTTCGGAATTACAAATCTGATCGAATCGAAATCCGATAGGTACTTGGTTGAAAAATTTAGGCGTGAATGTTCATGCAAAGTTGTGTCTATGATTAAATGATGATACGATAGAGAGTTGAAAGCTGCTTTTAAACAGCGAGCTCAAGATTTCTTACATAATCCACAGAGAATATTGAGCACATACATGAATTGTAGGTCGTTTTCAGAGATATTGAAAAAAAAATGTAAAATTTTGAATTTGTGTCCTCAAAGGTTACGAGCAGTTTTGACAAGTGAGACTGATGGAGGACTAAGAATATTCTGAAATGCATGGGGAAAAGCGATTTGTCTTGTGATTTCTGATTTCATGGGATATTTTGGTCTGATATACTCTCAACGCGAGCGTTCTGGGAAACAGCGTTATCGATTTGCCTAAATGTCTGAAATTTTCTAGTTTTGAGCCGAAAACGGTTTCAAACGACTAGGTTGGACTCGCTGATGAAGAGTCCGTGGTCAAGTTCAATTCTGTTCGTCAGTCCGTCCGTTCGTCCGGCTGGCTGTATAAGTCTGCTCTAAGTTTTGAGGGAAGGAACTAGACTGTTTCAATTTTCTGGTTCGTTTTGTAGCCCGAATATCTCGGTTAATTTCGTTAGTGGGCGTTATAGTCCTAAAAGTTTCGGAGTTATACCAATATAAAATTTTGAAGTTGTTTTCTCGATATCTTATGCCTCTACCAGATTGAAACTTTGTAATCAGTTCAAGAATACCATAGTGCAACTAAGTGGTGAATTATGTGGGACTCAGTCGTTAGAAATTTGAAAAAAAGTTTATTATGATATTTTTCTCGGAGACTGTTGATCGGATTGAAACGACATGCGGCACATACCTGTCAAATTTTGTTATTTGATGTCATTTCCTCAATATCTCAAGAAGTACAGAAGCCATCAGATTGAAACCTTGTTATTGGTTAGAGAATGCCAACGAGCAATTTGATGTGAAATTTCATGTGGATCTAGTCGTTCAAAAATTAAAAAAAATTACTTTTTGTGTCATTTATGATATTTCAGTGAAATTTAGCACTGACCATATAGAAACATTGTTCCCAATTCCAACTTCATCTGATATTTATTCACGGAGATATAGGGAAAAATATGTAAATTTCGATATTCTTCGAAATGTTGAGGTTATTTGCTTAATATCTCAAGAAATAATGAAGCGATCAGATTGTTACTACGTAACTTGTTTCAAAATACTGCCGCGTAATATGATAACTGTAATGGTGAAATATGAAGAAAAATTGCATTTTTGAAAAGCATTGATCAGACTCCAATGGATTGGGCACAAATTCCAAAAAAATATTCAGCGAAATTGTTTAAAATGTTTGATAATATGATATTTATTTTAGGAGATATTGAAAAAGAAATATGCAAAATTTCGTGGTTGTTTCTGAGGTTATTTCCTTAATTACTCAAGAAAAACTAACTAAATCAGATCTGAACTGGAGTGCTGGATTTTAATTCGCTACGATCTGCATTTTTGGAAATATTGAGAAAATGAAATTTGGAAAATTCCGCCTTCATGATTAAAACTCTACTAGTAGTACAAGTAGATTCTTCCGGAAGTTATTTTGATCCCTATTGGCCGCGAATACAATAAATTAAGAAAGAAACGCCTGGATATTTCGTAGAGTAGGTTTTCAGTTTAATAACGAAAGTCAAATACGTGAATGGGTGAAAATCGCAAAATTATTCTGTAGATGAAGGTTTCCATTCAAAATTGTTTTATTCCTCAATATTTTCAATTGGATCGAAGTTGAATTTCCTACCCAATCAAAAAATGGTAGCTTGAGGTTCATTCAAAATTTCGTCAGAACCATTATATGAAAATAAGACTAATCTTTCCACCAGGAAGTGAATCTGCTATTGGCGGGTTCAGTTTGTGAACAAGAAACTACTTCGGCTACAAATTGGAACAAGCGCGTAAATGCTCCCCACTGTGCTTTTCTAGAATTTTTAACGATCAAGATAGTATATGTTGTGTATTTGATATGATATTACTTTCACTGAAATTATAAATAAATAGACCTTTCTTCAGTTCAGTTCAGTTTGATGTCTTTCTGTGTTGCAGTTCAGTATATAGGCACCTTGACACTTCCATAAGCAGGTACAATATGGCTTAAAGGCCAATGTAGTAGATGGACTCTGTATTGACACAGTGTATGTTTCTTCTCAATCGGCATACCCAAAAAAACATAGCTGGTAATAATACTTGACTGGACATAACGTGATAATCAGCTCAAAATTTAATTGCAATGCATACCTGAAAGGAAATGTTTTCTTTCAATGAATCCTGCCCTGATCAAGTAATATAGAAATAATTTTCTGTTACTTCAACAACCCATACAGGGTTTTCATTATTTTGATGTTGATATCTGAAAAAAAACGCCTTTGCGGATTGCGGGTTACGAATCATTCGTCAAGGCAGTTGATAGAAATAGTATTGTGTAGTAATGAACAATATCGAAACAATGGAAGCTATCAACTTTATTTTAATTTTTTTTAATTATTTCGTGAAAAAATAATTCTACAACTTTCCTTGTTGGTGATGGTACACATCTTTCATCGTTCACATTATTCCGTTATTGTTAATTAGGCATCAATTTTTCTAGAAATTTTTCCCTGACAAATAGTTTGAATCCCGCAATTTGCAGAGGCTTTCGTTACAAATATCAATTTTTATTTGATTTCAATAGTTTTTTTTCAGATATTGGAAGTGAAAATCTCGAAATCACATATAAACATGCAAAATCCTCTCAAATATCCTTCAATCGGTATTAATTTGATCGTAGATCGGAGATATTGGAAAAAATATGTAAAATTTTCTTGTTGTTTTCTAGGTATCGTTAATGTATCCGAAATAACTCAAAGAAAAACACTGGTCCGATCTCAATGTAATTTCATAACTAGTTGGCGAATACCGATGAACAAATTTGTGCCTGATGATCTTCTGATTGGATCAACTAATAAATACATATTTTTTAAATCTTTCAATATTATAACTTGGCGATCTGCTGATCACATGTTCCTCACGAAATTCCGCATGAACCTTCAAGCTGTCTTTTCTCTATTGAGTAGTGAATTTCAATTCGATCGACTCTGTATTTTTAGAAATATTGAGAAAGCAAATTTTGAAATTCTAAAGTTTTGATCCTGCGGAATTATTGGGTGGATTTTACCCATTCACGAATCCGGTATTCGTAATTAGGGTCCAAACCTACTGTAGCATTATCGAGTTCTTAGGTTGTTTGTTTCAGAAGTTATTGTGTTGAAGATCAGCCTTGAGTTAAAATAAAATTTAAAAACAAATCGATGCTATATCACATATATAGTTCCCCTCTCGATACAAGTAGGGTGCGACCCCACCACTTCAGCAATAAGAATGGTGCAGACTCAAAATCATCAAGCTAAAAATTTTCTTTCTGAGAGAACCCGCTTATTTTGCTCTGAAGTGAAAGCAGCGGAAACAAAGCACGAAAACTCATTGGAATAGGTAAGTAAACGAGTGAACCGATATATTTCACCATAAATATCTTGTTCAATTCGAAGGCTACTGCTTTTCTAACATTCCAATGGAAACTTTGGTGAAGGATTCATGTGAAGGCAGTAACTTTTGCGTTCGTATTCAGCCTACCTACTCATATATTGAGCCCGCCAAACGCTGCTCTACTTCTTGATTGAAGGATTTTGGTATGTTTTATTCATATGATCCTCACGAAATTCTGCATTAAGCGTTTTTAGCTATCATTTTCGATCAGTAGGTACTTAACTTCGATTCGATTCGATCTGTTTTTTTGGAAATATTGAAAAAATCAAATTTTGGATAGGTTTATTCCTAAGGCATTTTCAGGCGGATTTGAATGATGAACGATCTCGACCTTCGTCGTCCGAAACCTAATATACAAATATTCCATTTTTCAAGTAATTTATTCGGGAAGTAATGGTTATAACAATGAGTCTAATTGCCGATCGCAGACACAATAACTTCCAGGAGAAACAACTGAGGGAATTAATATTTGTAAATTTAATAAAAAAATTTTGGAACCTTAATCACGACGGCCGAATCAGCGAAGTTGTAAGTTTCACCCAATAATTTCGTAGAAATACCCATTCAAAGTTTTATTTTCCTACTATTTCCAAAAACACAGATCGGATCGAATTCAATTCAGTGCTCGATTGAAAAATGACAGCATGAGGGTCCATGCGAAATTTCGCAAGGCTGATTGGTCACAAAATATGAAATAATTTGTTTTTTTCCGCTACCTAGATTCATCATGATCAGTTATTCCGAAAATAAAAACGGTTCAGTCCAAAGGACGACGAAATTCGTTATATTTCAATCCCGACACCTTCGTAAGTGGGGAGCTGATGAGACTGAAAATTGAAGTTTTGATTCTAATATCATTGAAATGTGATCGATTGGTTCGAAAAAATATTCTACATGAAAAATTTGGGAAATTTTCGAAGAATTTTTTTTTCCACTTGTAAACGTGACGATTCCAATAAAATTCTGCAGAAAGTTATGCGTCGATATTTCCGTCCAATCACTTATTATGTTTCGATCCAATCGCATATAATGTAGTTCCAGAGATATTGGGAAAAAATTTCAGAAATTCAAATGAGTATAACTACGCAACAGTTTGGCCGATTTAGCCCACTAACTAAACCGCCACTTTTCATTGCGCAGCTTACGTTACCGGCAATTTGGTAAAACGATACAACGCTATTCGCTAGAATATGCACGCGAAGATCTTGCTTGCCATTTGAAAGAAACATCTCTCTTTTTTGGATGCCTTGTATATTTTATGTTTAAATAGCACCTCCTGAAAACCACATCGAACCAATCGCTCCAGGAATCATCAAAATACGTTAACAAATCAGGATATTATGCAAATAAATTTTTTGGGATACCTTGTATATACTTGTCGTCTGAAGAAGGATATGACTTTTGCAATTTTCCGATGAGGATATGAAAGTAATCAATTGAAAATACCATCAGTTTCATATTTTTGCGCTCATGTTCTGAGGAACAGAAAGCTATCGTTTCGTACAAATGTCTGTTATTTTCAACTGATGACGAATCCGGTGTCAAAATCGATTCTGGCCGGTTGGCCGTCTGCATGCACGATAACGGTCGTATGAAGAATCCTATGGACCAGGGTAGGTTGCATTTTGAAATGCGATGGTTAAGTCCGTTACTGGGCGAAATCGGCCGAACGATTTAGGAGTAAGAGCCTTCTGAAATTTCGAAGTTATTTCAGTGATAATTTGGGAACCACTGAATTGATTGGATTGAAACTTGGAAGTTAGATGAAGTATAACGATGTGCAACTTTCTGCGAAATTGAGTTGAGATCACACTGTCGGTAAATTTGAATAAAAAATTTTCGAGATTTTTTCCAATATTTTTTTTTAAATTCGTTCATCACATTCAAAAAAAATAATTTGGCTGATACTAAAGGCTCCATACTTCACAGCAGTGTACCATATTTCAGTTCGATACGATCATAATATTCGAAGATATCTGGAAAAAATATGTCAAGTTTCGTGGTTTCTGCCTCAGTATCTTCGTTTTTTCCGAAACAAGAAAAAAAAATCTAGGAAAGCACTGACGTGAAGTCAGCAGATTTTGAGTGCATGTTCAAATTTGTTGCCAAAGCGGTCATCTCATTTTAACATGCGCGCAGATTCTGTCGACTTCACGTCAGTGTTTTTCTAGGTTGTTTTCGTTACCCTGTATATTTCAAGTGAGAATAGGTCCATCACGAAGTCGTACTAAGAAATCGAAATAAGTTTATCAATAAGTCAATTATGCAAGTGGTCTTTCAGGGACACCCTGCATATTTCACCTTAAATGTTATATGTGGAAGCATAGCAATATTTTCAAAAGTACATAGCAAAGAAACAGAACGAATCTAAAGCTTTATGGGACTATGTGAAAAAAGTAACAAATACTTCTAGGTCTGAAACTAATGTGAAATATATCAAGAAAGAGGGCAACGTCATAATAGAAAATGCTCAAGAAATGTGTGATTTTTTCAATGACCATTATAGTCAGCTAGGAGAGAAATATGCAGGGGAGGTCGTGGCACCTGGTAATTTCACTGAGAGAAATCATCAGCAGGATGAGTCTTTTTTTCTGTTTCCCACTGATTCAACTGAAATAGAAAAAACTATAGACAGTCTAAAATCAAAAAAGTCAGTTGGCCATGATGGAATATATTCTGAAACATTGAAGGAAATAAAACAGGAGATTTCAGCACCTCTTTCATATTTGGTCAACAGTTGTTTCGAGGAAGCCTGTTTTCCGGAAATGTTAAAGTTGGGCGTGGTGAAGCCATTATTTAAGGGAGGTGATAGAACTCAAGTGATCAACTACAGACCAATTACTCTCATATCAAATCTAACCAAAATCATAGAGAAACTGATTAAAGTAAGAATGGTAGCGTATATAGAAAAATATAAAATTTTGTCAGAAAATCAGTATGGATTTCGCAAAGGCCTGTCGACAGAAGATGCAATAAAAAAAGTAACAGAAGCTTTATATAATAACATTGATAGAAACATTCCATCTCTAACAATCGTAATAGATTTAGCAAAAGCATTCGATACAGTATCACGAAAGACTTCTTGAAAAACTAATGAACTATGGATTCCGTGGAAAAATTTATGACCTCCTACAAAGCTATTTGTCAGATAGAACACAAATTGTATCATTAAATGGAAAATATAGCAAGAAAAATAAACTTGTCTATGGAGTTCCGCAGGGCACTGTGCTGGGACCACTTCTGTTTATACTGTATATAAATAGTATATTTGAAATGAACAGTTAAGGTGAAACAATAGGTTTTGTAGATGATGGTATAGTGATATATGAAGATACTTCTTGGGAATATCTGAAACAAAAGGTGACAGAGGATTTTGGTAATTTGGCGAAGTGGTTTCAGCTGAATAAGCTCACCCTGAATAAAGAAAAAACCAGATACTTAACCTTTACATCAAATAAAATGAGCCGACCAAAGCTGGGAGATCTACAAATAAATGATAACCTCCATATTCCTGAAACACATTCTACAAAATATCTTGGTATCGTTATAGACGAACATCTAAAATGGGACGAGCATGTTTTTAACTTGACTAGGAAGCTGAGAGGTATTTTGTACAGATTTAGATACTTAAAAAAAATCATAAGTTCTGAAAAATACTTACGGGTACTCTATTGTGCATTGGTTCAATCTCAACTCTCCTAGGGTATAATTGGATGGGGAGGTATCTTAGACACTCATAAGAAAAGTTTAGATGTATTGCAAAAAGGCATTTTAAAAATCATGTATGGAAAAAGAAATACATTTTCTACACATAGTATATACGAACTATCAAAGGTACTAGATATACGTCAAATATATGCACAAAAAATATTAATAAATATCAAACAAGAAAAAATACCAATCATGTTGAAAGAACACAACTATTCCACTAGAGCAAAACACGACAACTTCAGTAGAAATAGAGCAGAGAAAAGAATAGGTCAGAGATGCTGTACATATATTGCGCCAAGATTGTACCCGATAGTGCCAGTGAGAATAAGAGAAATTAAAAACATGAATAAATTCAAGAAAGAATTAAAAAATGGTTACTAGAAGTGGATAGAAGCTCAATAGATAATATAATAAATTCTACTTGACATTATCAATCAACATTAGAGTTGAAAAAAAGACCTACCATTACCAAATTTGACGTGTGGATCCCGGCTAAGAGAAGTTCAATAACGAAGAGGATCAATTACCGACTTTGACCTGTGAATCCCAGATAAGAAATATTCAATAACAAAGATGACAACCACAAAAATACGAGAAACCAAATTACTACCTGATGTTGACGTACACAGATGAAGACGAAAATTTCCGAATGTGACAGAATAGAACAAATTGTTTAGTTATTTAGGATTGATTATAGTGTATATATTTTTGCTTTATTGCCTTGCCGTTTAGAATATGATTTTTTATTTGTTTAAACAGCTGTATACAGTTATTACCTCAGAGTAAATAACTCACAGTTTTTTTAGAGTTGTTAGATAGTTGTAGAAAACTAATCAATAAACTCTTATATTATTATTATTATTATTATTATAAAACCTTCGAAATCTTCCAATAAAACTGCTGGTCGCTAATTGCAAGAAAAGGAGGATTATACATATTGAATTTCTGAGCCACCTTGTATGATTTTACCATGAATATCTGGTCGTATGTGGAAAGATATAAGCTTTCAAATTCACAACAGAAAAAATCTGATTTACAGCTGAAATATTTCCCATATTTTTATGGAACAATTTGTATATGTTATGATCGAATAGTACTACCTGTAAGTAATACTGAAAGCAATCGAAAAAAAATAAAATTGGCTTATGAGTAAGGAACATATGCTCGAATAAAGTACACGAATTTTCAGGATATCCAAACGCCTTTTTTAGCCGATTAAAAAGGATTCTCCAAATCAGTCTCAATGCTACCATAGAAGAATAATTTTATTTCGATTTTTCAATATCATCAACAAAGCTATAAATTCGAATACCGTAGCATCTGAACGAGGTTCGCTTCATTCGCGTTAAAAAATTACGTCATTCAATGAAAACAACAGTATTACGTCTTCTAAGAGGGGAGAATGTAGACTGACCACATTTGGCAACATTGGATGGCGCCTTAATGTACATCATGTGAGTCCTCAATGTACGCAGTTCGAATAAATATTGTATACAGGAAGCGCTAATGATAGCAAGTCGGAGAGAGGTAACAATGTTAGGACAGTGATGAAGAATCGTATGTTCTAATTTTTATGCTACGGTATTCTCGTTTACACAGAAGTGCAGGAAATGCATTTTTATTCAATATATATGAAGTTGTACGAAGCTACCACATCTCCATCACAGAGAGGCCATAAGGTTGGAATTTGGTTTGAGTCCATAATGATTAGGGATGTATATATATATATATATATATATTGATCCAATAGACGCATCTAGTCCCGATATATCATACAGGCTACCTAAGACCCACATGATCCAAATGACTTTGACGAGTATATAAAGTGGAAATGAGTTGTTTTGAAATATAACTCACTAGGCAGCCTGAGAGGGGAAAGAATTTCTTTAAGACAAAAAAGTTGTATAGTAGACAACGTTTCTCAAACCCGAACCACATCGCCGCCATTCCGATCCCTCATATACCACGCCAACATATCCAGTCAACGTTCGAAATCCCAGCGCTGTTGCCAGATTTTCGGGACCAATAGCGTCGATTGTGATGTATGAACGGGTTTAAAAAAGGAGGTCAACTTGTTGAATCGTCGGATTTGTATGAGTTATGCTATGAAGAGATCCTTACGTCTACTCAAAACAAATTGATGATGAAAATTGAATCGAATACGAATGAGATACTTCGGTCAGGTATTTCGATTTATTGTGATATTAAGATCAAATACTTTGTGAAATAGTGAAATATTTATTATTTTCTGAAGGTGTTCCAATCCTTATCAAATATTCTTATTCACTATGGTTATAATATTATTACTCCTAGTGTTCATTTTTTCATGAGGAGATTCATTTAGCCATTGAAGTCCCATAGATAGTAAAAAAAATTTCTTGGAATTGTTCTGATGACACTATGCTCACGAAACTCTCCACACAGTTGTTCATCATTATTTTCGAACAGGCTACTAAGTTTTGTCATGATGGAATCAAAATTTTATTAGTTATTCCGGAAAAAACAACGATACCGAGGAAACAAAACAAGAATTCTCAAAAAAAAATTCCAAATATTTCCGGAAGTTGAAATCGTATTGAATTGAATTTTTATGACAATTACAAACAATACGATCCCAACAAAATTTCGCAAATAGTTGCGCGTCTTTATGTTCCTATTGATCGCCATCCTTCAATCCAATCGTTTAGGTAGTTCCTGAAATATCAAGGAAATAACCTCAAAACAAATAAATCCGAAACTACCATTTTAAAACCAACAAAAATTACTGGCTCCATATTAATACAGTAAATAGAATCATTTAGTCTGGTTGATAAAATATTTAGAGGTCAGAAGTTGAAACTTCAACTACGGAACAGACTATGTTGAAATAAAATTCAATTTTAATTAGTTAGTACGGAACAAATACATATTGAGATATAATTTTGTTTTAATATATCGTTTTTTCCGTATTTCTAGTTTCAACTGTTGACCTCTCAAACTTTTATTAACCTGAAATGATTTTATTAACTATTTGACTGCGAAAGTAGTAATTATTGTTGGTTTGAAAGTGGTAGTACAGCCAAACTTACGAAACATCTCACCCTGCATTGCATGAAGGTTCCAATAAAAATTGAAGTTTTAAGACCATTATTCCTCTTCTATGTCAAAAATTTCAGATGAATTACACATATAGTTCAGAGGAATTCTCAAAATCTGTTTCTTTCGTCATTGATATTAAAATAGAAAATAAGATATTTTTATGTCAGGTTAATTCACATTTGGTGATCTTCTAATTATATCATCATCATGGCATGAACCTTCGTGCTGTCATTTTCCCATCAAGTACTGAATTTTAATCTGATCTGATTTGTGTTGTTGGGGACATTCCAAAAATAAAATTCTGAATGGGTTATCGGCGGAAATATTAAATGGATTTTATTCATTGAACAATTCGTTCCCACGGCAGATCGTGAGCGGAAAGAACCAACTTAAAAACTCGATATTTGTAAAATAGTTTATACCTTGATGACGAAAGCTGAATTAGTGAAAAGGTAAAATCGACTCAATGATTCTGGAAATATATCGAATTTTATTTTTTCGATGTTTCCAAAAATTCACATTGGATTGAATCGATATCCAGTATTTTATTGAAAAATGATGATTGAGGGTTCTTACAGAATTTTGTGAGGATATGATCCGAAGATCGCAAAATAGAGAATATACGAAATATAAATTTGAATTTTGTTTCGAATTGTTCTTATGATATGATCATCGCGAAATTTTCTAAAAAGTTGTTTGTCGGACCTAGCTGGGCGTCATCATGATTGAATCAGTTGCTTACAAGTTATTCTGGAAAAAACAATGATACCGAGAAAAAATTTCAAAAAGCACTGCCGTGAAGGCAGCAACTTTTGCGCGCATGTTTAATGTAGATGACCGCTTCAGCAACGAATTTGAACGTGCGCGCGTACCAAATTTCAGTTCGATAGGATCATAAGTTCTGGAGATATCGGGAAAAAATATGTCAAATTTCGAGGTTTTCTTCTCGATATCGTTGATTTTTTCGGTATTACTCGAGAAATACTGATTCAGTCCTGATTAAACTTCACAGCTAGTTTTAAGATGCTAAAAGACAACTTTATGCAAAATTTCGTGATAATCGTGTTATTAGAACAATTTGAAAAAAAAAATTTATATGATTTTCTCATCATATCATCCTCATTAAATTCTGTATGAAACTTCGAACTGTTATTTTCGATGAAGTACTGAATTTCAATTCGATCTGATTTGTATTTTTGGAAACATTGGAAAAATAAAATTTTGATTGGGTATATCTACGGAATCATTGGGCGGATTTTACCCATTCACGAATTCGACCTTCGTAATTAAGCCCCAAACCTACTCTACAAATATCGAGTTTCTAAGTCGTTTCTTCCGGAAGTTATTGTGTTTACGGTCAGCCTAACGGCCGACTGCGTAAACACAATAACTTCCGAAAGAAACAACTTAGAAACTCGATATTTGTAGAGAAGGTTTGGACCTTAATTACGAAGGCCGAATTCGTGAATGGGTAAAATCCACCCAATGATTCCGTAGATATACCCAATCAAAATTTTATTTTTCCAATATTTCCAAAAATACAGATCAGATCGAATTGAAATCCAGTACTTCATCGAAAATAACAGTTCGAAGTTTCATACAGAATTTAATGAGGATGATATGATGAAAAAATCATATAAATTTTTTTTTTCAAATTGTTCCAATAACCCGATTATCACGAAATTTTGCACAAAGTTGTCTTTCAGCATCTTAAAACTAGCTGTGAAGTTTAATCAGGACTGAATCAGTATTTCTCGAGTAATACCAAAAAAAGTTCAAAAAGCACTGCCGTGAAGGCAGCAACTTTTGCGCGCATGTTCAATGTAGATGACCGCTTCAGCAACGAATTTGAACGTGCGCGCGTACCAAATTTCAGTTCGATACGATCATAAGTTCTGGAGATATCGGGAAAAAATATGTCAAATTTCGAGGTTTTCTTCTCGATATCGTTGATTTTTTCGGTATTACTCTAGAAATACTGATTCAGTCCTGATTAAACTTCACAGCTAGTTTTAAGATGCTAAAAGACAACTTTATGCAAAATTTCGTGATAATCGTGTTATTAGAACAATTTGAAAAAAAAAAATTATATGAT
Organism: Myrrha octodecimguttata; assembly: GCA_958510865.1. Classification (NCBI taxonomy): domain Eukaryota; kingdom Metazoa; phylum Arthropoda; class Insecta; order Coleoptera; family Coccinellidae; genus Myrrha; species Myrrha octodecimguttata. Next base: position 15,619,578 of record OY294061.1, read on the forward strand.
TTTCTCATCATATCATCCTCATTAAATTCTGTATGAAACTTCGAACTGTTATTTTCGATGAAGTACTGAATTTCAATTCGATCTGATCTGTATTTTTGGAAACATTGGAAAAATAAAATTTTGATTGGGTATATCTACGGAATCATTGGGCGGATTTTACCCATTCACGAATTCGACCTTCGTAATTAAGCCCCAAACCTACTCTACAAATATCGAGTTTCTAAGTCGTTTCTTCCGGAAGTTATTGTGTTTACGGTCAGCCTAACGGCCGACTGCGTAAACACACTATCTTCCGAAAGAAACAACTTAGAAACTCGATATTTGTAGAGAAGGTTTGGACCTTAATTACGAAGGCCGAATTCGTGAATGGGTAAAATCCACCCAATGATTCCGTAGATATACCCAATCAAAATTTTATTTTTCCAATATTTCCAAAAATACAGACCAGATCGAATTGAAATCCAGTACTTCATCGAAAATAACAGTTCGAAGTTTCATACAGAATTTAATGAGGATGATATGATGAAAAAATCATATAAATTTTTTTTTTCAAATTGTTCTAATAACCCGATTATCACGAAATTTTGCACAAAGTTGTCTTTCAGCATCTTGAAACTAGCTGTGAAGTTTAATCAGGACTGAATCAGTATTTCTCGAGTAATACCAAAAAAATCAACGATATCGAGAAGAAAACCTCGAAATTTGACATATTTTTTCCCGATATCTCCAAAACTTATGATCGTATCGAGCTGAAATTTAGTACACTGCTGTGAAATTAGAGGGTCAAAGTGTGAGTATAATTTTTTTTGGATATGATGAATGGTTTCCGAAAAAAAAATTTTTTTGTAAAAAAATTTCGAAAAAATTTTTTTTTTAAATTTATTGACAATATGACCTTGACGAAATTTGGCTCAAAGTTGCGCGTTGTTATACTCCACCAAACTGTCAAGTTTGAATCCAATCGCTCAAGTAGTTTCTGAAATAAAAAATAAATAACTTCAAAACTTCAAATGCCTATAACTCCGAAACTATTCGATCGATTTGGCCCATTAACGAACTTAACCGCGGCATTCCAATGCGCGACCTACCCTGAAAGTTTCAAGTCGCTAGCTCACTTCGTTCGACAGTTATCGTGTCTACGGCCGGCCGGCCGGCCGGCCGGCCGGACAGAATCGATTTTGACACCGGATTCGTCATCAGTGAGTCCAACCTAGTCGATTGAGACCATTTTCGGCTCAATCATCCAAAATTACAGACATTTGATCAAAACGATAGCACGCTGTTCCCCTAGAACATGCGCGCAAAAATCAACGATATCGAGAAGAAAACCTCGAAATTTGACATATTTTTTCCCGATATCTCCAAAACTTATGATCGTATCGAGCTGAAATTTAGTACACTGCTGTGAAATTAGAAGGTCAAAGTGTGAGTATAATTTTTTTTGGATATGATGAATGGTTTCCGAAAAAAAAATTTTTTTGTTAAAAAATTTCGAAAAAAATTTTTTTTTAAATTTATTGACAATATGATCTTGACGAAATTTGGCTCAAAGTTGCGCGTCGTTATACTCCACCAAACTGCCAAGTTTGAATCCAATCGCTCAAGTAGTTTCTGAAATAAAAAATAAATAACTTCAAAACTTCAAATGCCTATGACTTAAGAAAATTTCCAAGATTTGTATGAGAATTTCATAATAAATATATTGAACTCTTTCAGCCCTTCACTATAAGGTAGTTGATCACGATTAAAAAAAAATTTTTATCACTAAGTTTCACTTCCAACAACCTACTCTCAACCTACTGGTTTGGGTATTGGGAGGAGAAAAAAACTCTAACGAATAATGAGAATATAATTATTCCAGAGTCAATAATTTCTTTCAAGGAAAATGCATATCCTTAACGCTGTGTTTAAAATCCCGGTATAGGTCACAGATTTCATATCGGTATATTTGATGGCGTCACCTACATGCCGCACTAAATGCCAGGATCTTGGCGAATCTCGATAAAAAATCGTTAGCGGTTTCTATTCATCAAAGTGAAACCTAACCTTATTTTTTACGCTGTGTCTAGACTCCCGGTAACCGTGATGAATTTTCTACATTGACTTTTGATGATGCTCCAGGTACCGAGATCTAAGTCAAGTTCGATGTTTCGAATGTGTTTGCATGGTCATTTGGATAATTTGAAATTATGTTAATTTATACGGCCAGTTTATTTAAATCGAATTTACTAATTTACTTCGAGTCAATACGTAAATATACAGTTTGGGATGTAACACTAATTAAATAGGTATCTTTCATCTCACTTTTCTAAGTTATGTAGCATGTGGGGTATTTCACAGAAACTTGCAACAGAGTTTGGCATTGACCTTGAGGTTACTATTTAGCAGCACAGTTTCAGTTTCATCGACTTATTTTCGGAGATATTAGGAAAAATATATGTCAAATTTCGAACCTATTTCTTCGGTATCATTTGATTTCCGGAATGACTCGAAATGATGGTCCGGTCGTAATGAAACTTGGTAGCTTATTGGCGGAAGCTGAGGCCTAAATTTGTGCCGAATTTCTTGATGATCGTTCCATTAAAATAATCGACACAAAAAATTTCAGAATTTTGCGATCTTCAAATCTCATGGTCCTCACGAAGTTCTGCCTGAACCTTGAAGCTGTAATTTTTCAATCAAGTACTGAGGTACAGAATTTTTTCCCATGTGTTTTGTTGATAATCTCTTGAGGATAAAATTTCGAATGGAAATATCTGCGGAATCCTTGGGTGAAGGTGAGCAATTCGCAAATTCGGCCTTCGTTCTCAAACTCTAAACCTGCTCTACAAGTATCAATTCTTTTTTGGGTAGTGGTCGAATTAACGATCGGCTGAAAACCCAATACTTTTCAAAAGAAACGACCCAGAGACTCGATATTTATAGAGAAGGTTTGGGGCTTGATTCTGAAGACTCAATTCGTGAATGGAAAAGATCCGCCCAAAACATTTGAAAATATCCCCAATCAAATTTGTTCTATAAGTACAGATCGGATTGAATTGAAATCTAGTATATTATTAAAATGATAGCCTGAAGCAACGAGATTGGACAAGCACTTAAAAGCTCCTTAACCAGAAGTTCAGAATTTTTTTTTTCTGCTGGCTGTAATCAATCAAGCGTCCCTTTTCCAGCACTTTTTTTTCTTGTACAATTCCGAATTTTCCTCAACTTCCTCAAAATTTTTGAATGTTCTTCATAGAATGAAAACCATTTCAACAGTTTTTTCATGTTTGAAAACTCGGGAAAACATTTCACTTTGACACATCAACGAAACAATTCAATAGTAAGGTCAGGTTGATGAACAGAAACCGCCCAAGACTACATTTTTTACTGGGATTTGTATGGATCCCGGTACCTTATGCGTCATATGGGTGACGTCATCAACTATGCAATGATAAAATGTGTGACCGGTACCGGGATTTTAGAGACAGCGTTCAAAATATGCTTTTGTTATTGACTCTGGAATTTATGCGAAAAAAATCAACCATGAATTCTAACTTGTATGGCATGATTCAGAAGAAATATACCACCAAACTTTAGTAGAATTTTCAGTCAACACTAAGAGAATTTCGTTTAATAATTGTTTCAAGTCTATAGAAGGCTCCATTATCACTCAATCGTGACAGAATTGATTTTGACACCGGAGTCGTCATCTGGGGGTCCAACTTAGTAGTTTGAGACCAATTCCGGCTCAACGTTCAAAAATTACAGACATTTGGACAAAACGATGGCACGCTATGTTCCAGAACTTGCTCGCAAAACTAGTTGGAATAAGCACAGCTATTATTTGCCATGGAGATGGTTGTAAACCCTGTATAGTTCTGTTACTCGGGAATATTTTTTGTCACGAAAATTGCAATTTATTTTATTGGCTCAATATCCCCATGCTGAATTGATATCCAATGAAACAAAACTGTATACTTCATTCTCTTACGGTTTGAATAGACTAGATTTTTAACATTCACAAAACTCGGGAAAAGGACATTATAATACAGAAATGTTCGCTCTGTACAAGTTCAAATCATGTGCCGATAGTGAACGTTTTCAAACTGTATGATCCAAATTCGGATCTATGAAATATTGAATCGATAAAAATCACGAACATGAAAACTTTCCAAGCCAAATATGAGTCATTGCAAAAACATTTTTATCGACGCTTGTATCCTTCACCGGGCTTGCATAAGTTTTGACAAAGTGTCGATTTTCGGTGTGTATGTCGAGAGGATGCAATATCAAATATTCGAGTTCCGTGTAATGAATTTGAAATCAACGTTTCTCATGGCGACGGCATGCTATGGCGGGATCATATAAGCTCCGGAACTGTTTTTTTCGGCTTGCATATTATGTGGAAAAGCTGAAATATCCAATTCGAAGGTTCAGAATCAGGATGACTCATGACGATGACTCGCTATACCGAAGAACACTTCTGTGAACTTCTACAATCCCGCTGATGCTTGCAGCTGGCCGTCGTCATGGGGTATGTTTATAATGGATTTTTATTACTATGTTTAAGTACCATTGATGGATGTAAACAAGTCATAAAAATTTCGTTCCAACTGCAATCCAACTACCAAGAAGGAAACGGCTGAAACAGTTCGATATGGGTGCGATTTTATTTTAATCAGTTGAAGCGATGAATTCCATCGAGCGATGAAAAAACGATTGACGTGACGTCATCAAATCTCTCGGAAAAGTTTCTAAACATGGGGTGGAATTAAAGACCGAAATCAGTGAATTCTCGATGAATTTCGGTTTTGGATTCGAATTTTAATGAACGGTTTTTCTGGTATAATTACTGATAACGAACACTTTATATCATAATGTACAGGAATCAATTATTTCATTTGTTTTGCAGATATCCTATCATTCTGTGATAGTTATTTGCTGTATTTCTGCACATATTTTTACCAGAAATCATAATTATGAATGCGCAATTATTTCCGTTGTGAAAAATATGTAAAAAACTTGATGATAATTCTGCTAGTGATGAGGAATTCGTAATTGTATTTGAATTGGAAAGGAAAAATAATGAAGGACATGTAAATACCAATAATTGTATTGAGGACAATGTACCTAAATATCTTATTTTTGTAGCTAATTTTTTTAAATCATCTGAACATCTGCACCATACATTTTTCCACTTTACACACCTAACAATATTCGATAAATCCACGAAAACTTCTGGTCAAAACATTGAAGTGAGGTTAAAATTATCCATCAGTTCGATCGACCTCCGAGTAAGATGGATACGATTAGTAATCGGAAATTAATCGATTAAACTATGTTGAAAAAGTAGAACAACCTGCTGAAATTCTTCGGGATTTCTCTGATGAAAATATAAACTCCGTGGTGCATTTACGATTAATCGATTAGATATCTCTATTAACATAAAAACGCACCCTATTTTCATTATGAAATTTCTATACAGATCTTGAAAATTAAATATTTCATTCATCATTATGATTCAAAAACAGAAAAACCACAGTCATGAAAAGGTACACCAGTCCAGTGTCATCGTCATGTTCATTTCGTGAATCAATATTTTAGAGGTCAAGAAGTTGAGACAATTTGTAACTTGGTGGTATGCTCTGTTAACGCAGATTTTTGAAGAATCAATTCTATATCTACATCTTCCTGTTTTCCGTTTATTTTCGAAAATACGAAAGAGAGGCAATCAACTCACGTCGGGGATTACAAATGTCAAGAACTCTGAAATGTATGCAAGAAAAATTATCCGCAGTTAAATACTTGCATAGGATAATTCAGAAATAGATCGCCAAACTCCAGAAGTGGAATGATGGCTGAGAGTAAATAAAATAATTAACTAAAACTAAATTAGTTTTCAATTCTCAACTCTCGCAGAAATTAACCCTCCCGAGACACGGAAGATTTTTGTCGATTTCAGTTTGTTCCTCAGAACCCAATGATCGAACAGAAACAAAATTAGGTAGAAAAATCTAGAAAAACACTGACGTGAAGTCAGCAGATTTCACACGCTTGTTCACATTGCGAAATGGTAAAATTTTAATGAATTATAAAAATTTTCAAAAAAAAAAATGTTTTTTTTCAAAATTTTTCATGGATAATTCTTCTCATTGACACTATTCATCTTCCAACCAAGTTTCATTTCGATGAGATAAGTGTTTTCCGAGTTATTAAACTCCATAAAGAGAATATTATCCTTTCAAACTTTCTCGCAGCTTCCTCCCAAAATATTGAACCTCTCAATAGTGAATCAAATATGCTTAGTGATGACCAATTATTGTCTATATTTTTCTTTACAAACGGAGAATATCACCCAACTCCAAATGTTTTGAGAATTCGATACCTCAATTATTGATTCATGAAGGAACGAGCCTGATTCGAAATATTCAATTTTGAAACTCTGTATGAAAGATTTTGCATGTGGTATTGACCCTATGCCGAACTACAATACCAAAAAGCAACTTTCTATTTTATTGGTCAAAAAGATGAAATATCTACTTCAGAGTATCTGTATGGAGTCATATTATATGTTTCGAGTTCAACGCCCTTTACCCGGCGTCTGAGTTTGGATTTTTACTGTGTAACTTGAAAATATAAAATATCTCATTTTCGTTCGATATGGAGAATTCACAATGAACTTTTCCCATGACGGTGACTCCCCATAGCGGGATCGTACAAGTTCCCATAATAGAAGTTTCCAGGTTTGTATATCTCGCTGTACAGTGTTGCCAAGTTCAGGGACTCGAGACGTTGATCAAACATACGAATTATATACAGCTAGTTAATGCCCGCAGAAGCGCCCTCGCACTGACCAAACCCTGAAACTTTCTGTGTATAATATGATGTATCACCGATTTTTTACACCCGGCTGAAATTTCGTTTATAGCATCCCCTGACCCCCCAGACCTCAAAAACATGGTCAGACGTTAAGAGACCCGGGACCGGGTCTGAACACGTCACTTTTGGACTGGAAAGGCGGTCGAGTGTATAGATTCGGGTCTGTATGTGCGGTCGAATAAAGCTATATATATATATATATATATATATATATATATATATATATATATATATATATATATAATCTAATGAAGACATGGCGCACGCAGCTGGTGGTGAATACTAAACAAGAGAACTATAAAACCGCCCTAATCAGAATTAGAAGAGGCATTTTCCAGGGGGATACGCTAAGCCCCCTCTGGTTCTGTCTAGCGCTGAGCCCACTGAGTAGATTACTGAAAAACCAGATATACGGTTACATTGTACAAAAGGCGAGGAACATAAAAATTAACCACCAGCTATACATAGATGACCTCAAGCTCTATGCTGCAAATGAGGAGCAGCTAAAAAAACAAATTTGAAAAAAAAAATTTCTATGATTTTTCTTATCATATCATCCTCATCAAATTCTGTATGAAACTTCGAACTGTTATTTTTCGATGAAGTACTGGATTTCAATTCGATCTGATCTGTATTTTTGGAAATATTAAAAAAATAAAATTTTGATTGGGTATATCTACGGAATCATTAGGTGGATTTTACCCATTCACGAATTCGGCCTTCGTAATTTAGGTCCAAGCCTTCTGTACAAATATCGAGTTCCTAAGTTGTTTCTTTCGGAAGTTATTGTGTTTACGCAGTCGGCCGTTAGGCTGACCGTAAACACAATAACTTCCGGAAGAAACGACTTAGAAACTCGATGTTTGTAGAGAAGGTTTGGGGCTTAATTGCGAAGGGTGAATGGGTAAAATCCGCCCAATGATTCCGTAGATATACCCATTCAAAATTTTATTTTTCCAATATTTCCAAAAATACAGATTTGATCGAATTGAAATCCAGTAATTTATCAGTAAAAATTTCAAAAAGTACTGCCGTGAAGGCAGCAGCTTTTGCGTGCATGTTCAAATTCGTTGCTGAAGCGGTCATCTACATTGAACATGCGCGCAAAAGTTATTATTATTATTATTATTATTATTAAAAGGAACTACAGAGTAGAGGCAAAAGCCTATGAACTCATAGAAATGAAAAACGTTGAACATACAACAAATATGGAAAACAATGGTGAATAAAATAAACAGCAATAAACACAAAAGTATGTGAGCACAAATGAAATGTTCAAGCAGAATATTCAGATGCGAGACCTGCCACGAAGCCAGGCATCAAGTCGGTTCTTGAAGGTATTAACCGAGGGTGCATTAACGACGTCACTGGGTAGTCCATTCCAGACACTGAACACTCTATTAGAAATGAAATGTTCGCGGCACTTTGCACGAAAACTCTCACGAATAAGTTTGAAGCTATGACCACGAAGATTGTTTGTGTTCAGCTGGTATAAATGCGAGATATCGGTACCGAACATTCCATGGAGCGCACGAAAGGTGATGATCAAATCCCCGCGCAGCCGTCGATCCTCCAGTGAAGACAGCCCCATCCGCTCCAACCTCTCCTGATACGATGGTCTATAGACCCCATAAGGCAGACGAGTCACTCTGCGCTGAAACCCCTCCAGGAGCATCAGATCGCCTCTAAGCCAAGGGTGCCAAACAGGACCAGCAAATTCTAGGATTGGCCTCAGGTAGGTTTTATAAATTTGGCCTATGGCAGCGACATCACATCCCTGAAAGGATTTCTGTATAATAAAAAGCGATCTCCTTGCTTTATTTATTGCATTAGTTATATGACTTGACCAGGAGAGATCACTGGTGATGGTCACACCCAAGTCAACATGTGTGGTACAACCCTCCACTTTATGCCCATCAATATAATAATTGTGATGAGGATTATTTGCACCCAGATGGAGAACACGACACTTTGACTTATTGAGAGGTATAAGCCAACGAGACGACCAGAGGGATACTCTGTTAAGATCCTCCTGGAGTTGTCCCCCGCAAGTTTCAGCTTCCCCAAAAAACTTGACATCATCGGCATAGGACGCACTTGGTGAGGTAATGGAAGAGGTCAGATCACTTACGTATGCTATGAACAGCAGAGGACCAAGTACCGACCCCTGAGGCACGCCACTGAGCACCTCCCTGGGCTCTGAACAAGCTTGTCCGACATTCACGGAGAATTTTCTATTGGTCAAAAACCCCCTGATCCAGGCGAGAAGTGCACCACGAATGCCCAAACTTTCCAGTTTGAAGAGCAGATGAGTTATTGGAACTTTGTCAAAGGCCCTGGAGAAATCCAAATAAATAACATCAACGGGGACCTTCATATTCAGTGCTGACGTCCATTTATCCAGACAAAATAACAGATTAGTAATTATGGATCGACCAGGGACAAAGCCATGCTGTGAATCAGGAATTAGTTTGTGATTCAGGAGGAAAGATGTCAGCTGCTCGGAAATAATTCTCTCTAAAATTTTACAAACAATTGAAGTTAGACTAATTGGCCGATAATTGTCTGGATTGTGTCTGTCACCTTTCTTAAATATTGGTTTGACCTTGGCCTCACGCCAGGATGAAGGTAATTCACCAGATGCAAGGGATAAAGAAAATATTGACGCAAGAGGCATTGACAAGCTGGTAGCACACTCTGACAAAAATTTAGCACTGATATTATCGGGACCAGGAGATGATGAAATTTTAAGAGATCTAAGTTGTCTTTCAACCTCCTCATGCTCGATCACGATTTCAGAAATAGATGACTCATTACGGAGAGTTGTCAGCGGCGGCATCGGGCCCACAGGCTCTGATACAAAGGCGACAGAGAAGCTAGATGCAAACGACTCCGCCGTCTCAGTGGGACCAAGTACGTCACCATTCTCTGCAGAACGAACTGAAGGAACAGACACCCTGCAATTGAGACATTGGCGTGTAAACTTAAAAAACTTCTTCTTGTTGCTAGATTTCGTCAGGCTGTTAATAAAAGAAATTTTTGCTTTTTAAATCGACCGCGACAGAGAGTTGGATAACTGTCGATGCTGCTTGAACACAGCCTCACTCCTGCCACGAATATATCTTCGCCAAAGGCTCTTCTTATATTTTATCGTTCGCAAAAGTTGATTATTGATCCATGGTTTGAGTCTATCAGTAACCGACTCCACGAATGTTGTGTTGCTATCTACTATGGAACAAACATGGTCAGAAAAGTTTGTCCACCGTTCATCAACACTACCCCTGCCCAAGTTGCCCAGTTGCTGCCTTCACGGCAGTGCTTTTTGAAATTTTTGAATTTAATCAATATAAAATTTTCTTTCACATAAACAAAATTGATTATGCTTACTTTTCCATGCTTCGCCTGATGGTCCTTGTTTGTATTCGCTGAAAATAAAATATGAAATTATTAAAATTTTCATGACATGGTAGTTGGTAACTTGGTGAACTACTTCAATCATCTAATGTAATGTAACGGTGAGGATGACTGAAGATTAAACAAATCGAGTTGCTGCTTGTCACAATCAGGTCGATTCTGTTATTGCTATAAACCTTGCTGTGCAAGTCATGTAGCTACTTTCGCAATGATAACAATATGACTACGATATAGTAATATCATTTTGTTCCGAGTATAACAGCAGAGTTTGCTATGAATTTTATCATAGCAATATTGCTATCAAGGACTGTTACCTCGGAGATCTTAGAGCTTACAACACTGTTATAGTTTAAGGGTCACGAAGAAGTAGGAAATTACCCTGCTTCATGAGAATTTCGACCAGTATTCTATTTTTTTTTTATTTTTCCTGTATATGCCCTCTAGCTACGATTTTCGTTATTTATGTAAAACATTCATTGATATTACGATCTCAAAAATTGACGAAATAGGAACTGAAAAATTTTCAGGATACCAATAGAATATTGGGTACCAGAAATAATCATATGACGCAATTTCATTTAGGCCGATAATGTGATGAACTTTTTTGTTGGCAACTCAAGAAGATTGCTTGTGTCTGTACTGTGCCGGCATTTTCGTCCGAGAATATTCCTCATAATTGATTTCAGGGAACATTTCCATTAGCACATTTTTCAATATTTTAGAATTATTCAGAAGTTATCATAAAACAAATGGTTCTCTGGCAAATTCTCCTTTTAAGTTTCCTTGTCTTTAAGCTGATCAGGTACTACTTGGAGGGTACTAAGATAGCAACATTGAAAGCAAGATTTTTGTTGAATGGGCAGATCATATTACCCAGAATCAATGATAAGTGTATCAATATATCTTGTTATGGAAGCAATATCTTTTTCCTGGCTATATCGCTATTAACAAACAGAATAGGCCTGTTGAAGTGTTGAATAACCTCCCTAATATCTCCAGTCATCCTCAACACTCAACAAATTCTTTTCTTTTGCGCACATTTGCGATTATGGAAACAATTCTTTATCTTTCAGGTTATCGCATGAAGAAGGGGCAATTTATGTATTTGAATAATGAACAATTATGTCGTCTATTAAAGCTTATTTCGGAAGGATTTCGCATCATTTTCAGGTTTTTCATGGGCTTTCACTCCCAATATCTGAAACAGAACTATTAAAAATTAAATAAAATTGTTTTTTTCATGAAAAACACCCTTGCGGATTGCAGTATCAAACCATTTGTCAAGGGTAGTTTCTTCCAAAAATATTGCCTAATGAAAAATACAGGAACAATACAAACGATAAAGAAAGAGAACTATCATATTTGAGAGTACAAATCTGACTCTTTCATCAGACAAATTAAAGAATTTCGAGAATTATTTTCTTTCGATTTTTCGATTCGATTTGAGACATGTCAAATTGACAGTTTCCTCAAAACTGTATTGTTCATTACGAAATCTGTTTTGCAGGAAACTGCCCTTGAGAAATAGTTTGATACTGCAATCCGCAAGGGCGTTTCTCATGAAAAAAACAATTTTCATTTAATTTTTCATAGTTCTGTTCCAGATAATGGGAGTGAAAACCCATTAAAACCTGAAAAATAAATATGTCGTCGTTATTCAAGAATTCAATTAGATCCGATTCGTATTTTTGGAAATTTAAAAGAAACATAAGTTTGAGTGGACACATGAAATCTTCTTTCGAAATTTAGGTCACGATACCGCCGGTTTACACAGCAATTCTCCTTCGGAACTCAAAATTTGAAGAGTGAGTTGAGGAGTCAATTCTTTAACTAATCTCGCAGTTTCGACATGATCGCATAAGTATTTGTTGAGATATTGAAGAACTATCCTCGAAACTGCAAATGGCATAACTCCGAAACCTTTTGGCCGATTTCACCTATTATCGAACTCGGCTGGGAAACCCCAAATCTGAGGATCTCAACTTGATTGGTCCTTTCCTTCAAAAGAGAGAGCACATACTATCGTAGGGTCGGACGGAAAGAATTGAATTTGACCAAGTATTCTTCTCTAGGTAGTCCAACCTAATAGCTCAAGATCATTTTCGGCTCAAAATTCGAATATAATAGGCTTTGTTAGCAAAAAACCTAGAAAAGCACTGACTTGAAGTCGAGACCATTTACTCGCTTGTTCCGTTGCCAAAGTGGTCATCGATACAAGTATTGACCCTGCCAAACGCAGATTTCTTTCGTATGGCCCTGACGAAATTCTGCATGAACCTCGAGATATAATTTTCGATCAAGTACTAGATTGCAATTCGATCTAAAATTTTGAATTATCTAAAGAATAATTGGCGAATTCAACCCATTTGAGCATTCGTCCCTCTAAATTAAATGGAAAACCTTCTCTACAAATATATTCCCTACGTCGATTCTTCCTAAAATTGATGTGTTTACGGCCGGCCTAACCACTGATAGTGAACAAAATAACTTCCGGAAGAATCTGCTCAGTAGCTTGATAATTGTAGAGTGAGTTTGGAGTTTGATTACGAAGGCCGAATTGGCGAATTCGTAAAAACTATCGAATGATTCCGCAGATATACCCTTCAAAAATTTCAGTTTTCCGATATTTCCAAATACAAAGATCGAATCGCCCCCAGTGAAAAATGCTTCCTTGAAGTTTCAGCCAAATAGTATCTACAGAACGATGAGCAAATATCCCTCTCCATTTAACAAAATGCAGGAAGACTTGGGTTTTTTTTGCTCATTGTTCTGTAGACCCTATTTGGCTAAAACTTTTAGCCAAAAAAAATTTTTTCATTTAAGGGCGATTAAATTTTTTTTCGGAAATATCGGGAAACTGAAATTTTGGAAGGGTATATCTGCGGAATATGGATCTGGAGATTGAGCTGAAAAAAGTCAACAGGATAGGTCCCAACATGTGCGTAGTTGAGCTGGAGGATAAATTCGAGAAGATGAAATTGATGAAAAGTAAGAGCAAGTTGAAAAATTGTAAATTGGGTTGGATATACATATATTAATGATGATTTGACTAAAACACGAAGAGGAAAACAGGCAAAATAAAGAGGTATCGCAAGAGAGGAACGAGCCAAAGGAAAAGATTTACGGGAGGGTTTCCAGAAACTATTTATCGATGGTGAATGCTATTTTTGGAATGAGGAGATGGAAAAAATAGAGAAAATACCTTCAAAAAACTGAAAGAAGCGGAAACTATAGAGAAGGGAAAAACTATGACGGACAAGCAAGTAAACGGACAACGAAACGATAAACACACAGAACCTAAAGGAGAAAAATTGGTGAGATCAAGGATTGCAACTTGGAATATTAGAAGTATTCGGAATACGGAGAATGAGCTGGTGAGGGAATTTGAGGAGGCTAAATTGGAACTATTGGCGATAACTGAAACAAAAAAGAAGGGTAAAGGAGAAATGAGGATGGAAGGTGAGCATCTGCTGATTTACAGTGGAGTTCCTGAAGACATGAGAGCCAAGGCAGGCGTGGGATGTATAATAAGGAGAAATATCTGCTGGCAAGTGAAAAGATGGAAAGGTTGGTCAGAACGAATGTTATCCATAGAAATGGGAAATATGAAGGGAGAGATAAAGACGTTCATAATAGTGTATGGACCCAATGAAAACGACAGTACACCAAATAAAGATAAATTCTGGGAAGAAATAACCGAAGTTACTGAAACAGCAAGGGAAACAATTATTATAATGGGCAATTTCAACAGCCGAGTGGGAAGAAAAAATGAATTTTATGAATCAGTGAGGGGACCATACGGAGAAGAAACTAGGAATTACAATAGTGAGAGAATGCTCGATTTTTGTCTACTCAATGATTTGTTATTACTAATACAATGTTTGAACATAAAAACATACATAAGTATACAAGAGAAGTCAAAAGTCGCGGAGAAAAATCAATTATAGACTCCATTTTGATAGAGAAGGAGAGAAGATCTATGATACTAGACACTTAAGTGAGAAGGGGTCCAGAAATCGGAAGCGATCACTATATGCTGGTTTCTAAGCTGAGGAAAGAAAAGGTGAAAAAAGAAGTAAATTATTGTGACGAGTACGGCCCTGTCTATTCTAGAATGTTGCTGAATGCTCCAGAAGGACCGAGCAGTCTATGAGTCACCCGCCTCGCTCTAGAGTATTCTGGAAACTGCTGGAAATTCCACAGCTAATAAAAAGGTAGGCGCGGTCAGCACAGGGACCAATTCAGCAGAGTGATTCGTAGCGGCAAGAGTTCAGTGAAAATAAATTAGTGAACAGACTTTGATAGAAATAGTTGTTTAGTTATTGGAACAGTAGTGTGTAAATAAGTGTAAATAAATAATTTAAATATTCTAAACGTTTTGAAAACCTAGAAAACGTTACATTGGTGTCAGGTGTGGGGTTCGACATCGCTCGAATCGAATAAATAAATTCTATTGATTGAAATTTATGCCAGTGACCACAAGACTGCAGAGCGCAATGGAGACGCAGGCGATAATGGAATTCTTGAGTAAACTCAATGAGAAAATGGATAAAATGGAAAATAAGGCAGAGGAAAATTCACGGAAAATGGAAGAAAATTCTCAGAAGATCAATGAGAAAATGGATAAACTGGAAAATAAGGCAGAAGAAAATTCCCAGAAGATCAATGGGAAAATGGAAGAAAATTCACGGAAAATGGAAGAGAATTCTCGGAATAGCAATGAATTGGTGAGTCAATTTGCAAGTAAATTGGATGAGAAAATAGACACTATAAATGGAAAATTTGATAAAGTTGACGAAAAACTGGACGAAGTTAATGAGAAATTTGATAAAGTTGACCAAAAATTCCACGAAGTTTATGAGAAAGTTGACGAAAAATTCGACCAAGTTTATGAAAAAGTTGACGGAAAATTCGAAGAAGTATATGAAGAAGTTAACGGAAAATTTGAAGAAATAACAGGAATGATTGAACAGCATTCTAAAATAATAGAGTCCCTGAAAAGAATGTCAATTGGAAAAGATTTTCCGGCTTCATCACCTTATGGCAACATGAAAATGGAAAATAACGGTGAAAGTGGAAAAATGAAGATCAAGCCACCGACATTTGATGGAAAAGTCCCATGGTCGACATACCAAAAACAATTTGAAGCTGCTGCGATGGCAAACAGTTGGAGCGATAACGAAAAAGCCACAGCATTGATAATAGCTCTACGAGGAGAGGCACTCAACATTCTGCAAACGATTCCGGAGAGCCAACAAGCATGTTATGGAGTTCTAACATCGAAACTTCAGATGAGATATGGTGATGCTCATTTACAACAAGTTTATCATGCCCAAATAAAGAACCGGGTGCAGAAAACAGGAGAAAATCTCCAGGAGTTTGAAGCAGATGTGGCTAGATTAGTCAGGCTGGCGTACCCAACTGCTCCAGACAGCTTCCTTGAACAGCTATCCATCCAAACCTTTGTAGATGGGATCAAGGACAGCGAAATACAACAAGCCTTAAGACTTGCACGCCCTAAAACCATGGATGATGCTTTAGCTCAGGCTTTAGAATTCGAGGCAGCGAAGCAGGCGTCTCATAGAGGACAAGTTCGTGTGAGACAAGTCCAAGAAATAGACCGACCTGTTGAAGAAGTCATAAGAGAAGAAGTCAGTAGATTATTGAGTAATAAAAAAAAAGATGCTGTGTGCAGGTACTGCAATCAAGGTGGGCATACTAAGCAGAATGGCTCAAAAAGTACGAAAAGAGCCGAAGCAGGTAAACGGAAAAGGGCCGGTGATGGGGGGCATAAATCTTCTCAAGCTGTAGATACCCCTGAAGTGATAATCCGAGGAATTATGTCCACAGATTTATCCAGCATAGTAGTTCCCGGAAAAATAAATGATCGAAATGTGAAAATCCTGGTAGACACTAGATCGATCAGAACCATTGTGCGTCCAGAAATAGCTAAAGGATCTAAAATTCGTCCAGTTATGATCAAACTTCGAACTGCGTCTGGACAGGAAATACCAACTTATGGATCGGTCCTCTCCACTATTGAATTGGGAAATACAACAGCAAGGCACGAAGTTCTAGTGGCTGAAATCACGGAAGAAGTTATCCTGGGATTGGACCTAGTTAAGAAACTTGGATGCCAACTGGATATGAAGAGTGATGTGCTTCGACTGGGAAATGAAGAGATCCCGTTCAATGATGTGGATGATAAGATATATCGGATTCGATTGGCCGAGGACATCACGTTGCCAGGTCGAACTGAAGGCATAGTGAGTGGTATATGTGATGACGTTACGAAAAAAGGCTGCGTTAAAGTGATCGAACCCTGTGACGATGCAGTCCTAGCTAAAGGAATGTTACCGGGAAAGGCATTGGTTCGAATAACAGACAGTATTCCCATCCGATTACTCAATGTCAACAGGTTTCCGGTCACCCTGAAGAAGAATACCTTGATTGGACAAGGGGTACCAGTGTACCATATTTCTGGTGGGATTGGCAATGCAGGAGTCTCGCAGAGCCAGAAGAATACTGAAGAGCTGGTGACCCTTCTCACCTCGAAATGTCAAGATCTGGACCGTTATGAACTAGCCGAAGTGAGAAAACTGATTCAGAAATTCTCGGACGTGTTTGCCACTGACGAAAGAACAGGAAAGACCGATATTGTGCAGCATAAAATCAATACTGGTGATGCACAACCCATCCGACAGCACCCTAGACGTCTTCCTCTGGCAAAAAGAGAAGAGGCTGAACGGATTATTGAAGACATGGCGAGAGAAGGTGTCATTGAACCATCCAATAGCCCCTGGACGTCGCCTGTAGTGTTAGTGAAGAAAAAGGACGGGTCCACTAGGTTCTGTGTAGACTATAGGCAGCTCAATCAAGTTACGAAGAAGGACAGTTATCCCTTACCGAGAATAGATGATACACTGGATACACTCTCGGGATCACGTTGGTTTTCCACCTTGGATTTGAAGAGTGGGTATTGGCAGGTTGGCTTGGATCCAAGAGACAAAGAGAAAACTGCCTTTAGTATTGGAACGGATCTGTGGCAATTCAAAGTGATGCCCTTTGGTTTATGCAACGCTCCTGCCACATTTGAGCGTTTAATGGAGACTATATTGAGAGGACTCTCCTGGAAGACATGCCTGGTGTACTTAGATGATGTGATAGTGGTGGAAAAATCATTCCAAGACCACCTACACCACCTATCCGAGGTTTTCCAGCGACTTCGTGAAGCTAACCTAAAGCTGAGTCCAAAGAAATGCAATTTATTCCGAACAGAGGTGAATTATTTGGGACATGTAGTTTCTCGAGAGGGCGTGAAAGTCGACCCGGATAAGATCAAAGCAGTGCAGGAATGGCCTATACCGAGAGACAAGAGTGAATTGCGAAGTTTCTTAGGCTTATGCACCTATTATAGGAGATTCGTATCTGGATTCGCCAAAGTTGCCAAACCATTTACTAAATTAACAGAGGATGGACAGGAGTACATATGGTCCTATGATTGCGCTGAAGCTTTCGCACAGCTGAAGAAGGCCCTGGTCACAGCTCCAGTTTTAAGCTACGCAAGAGCTGAAGGGAAGTTTGTGCTCGACACGGATGCTAGCAATTCAGCCATCGGGGGTGTTCTATCGCAGGTTCAGGATGGACAAGAAAGGGTGATAAGATATTTCAGCAAGCTCTTATCGAAGCCAGAACGAAATTACTGCGTGACCAGAAGAGAACTTTTAGCAGTCGTCAAGTCCGTAGAACACTTCTACAAATATTTGTACGGAAGAAAATTTCTGCTGAGAACGGACCATGCTGCTTTGAAGTGGCTCCTGAACTTCAAGAACCCGGAAGGACAAGTGGCCAGATGGATTGAAAGACTGCAAGAATATGACTTTGATACCGAACATAGAACGGGAGCTACCCATCGCAATGCCGATGCGTTATCAAGAAGGCCTTGTCCCGAGGATTGCAGCCATTTCTCACGTGTGGAAGACAAAGCTGATGTGAGACGGACCACAGTAATTGAAGATGATTGGCTACCCCAAGAAATACAACGGGCACAAGAAGAAGATCCAGACTTGAAAGTAATCCTGAGTTGGAAGAAGAGTGGTAGACGACCTACTTGGGAAGAAGTATCCAGATTGAGTCAAAATGTTAAGTCGTATTGGGCACAATGGGAAACGTTGAAGATCGATAAAGGTCTTCTGAAGCGTTGTTGGGAGAATGATGATGGATCTGAACAGAGGCTCCAGTTGATTGTGCCGAAGAGTCGAGTGACAGACGTTTTGACCAGACTACATAATGGAACTTCAGGTGGACATTTCGGGATTACTAAGACGTTGGAGAAAGTTAGGCAGCGGTTTTATTGGATCAACTGTAAGAAAGACGTTAAAGACTGGTGTAGAACATGTAAAGCTTGTGCTGCAGCTAACGGTCCTTACGGCAAAGGGAAGGCCCCAATGAAACAATATAACGTCGGATCTCCCATGGAACGAGTGGCTATCGACATCGCGGGCCCCTTTCCTGAAACAGATCACGGAAACAAGTACATATTGGTAGCCATGGACTATTTTACTAAATGGGTGGAAGCGTACGGTATTCCTAATCAAGAGGCAGGTACGGTTGCTGATAAATTGGTCAAAGAATTCTTCTGCAGATTTGGAATACCTCTAGAGCTGCATTGTGATCAAGGCCGAAATTTCGAGTCGACATTATTCCAAGAAGTTTGTAGGAAATTGGGGATTAATAAGACAAGAACAACAGCTCTACATCCCCAATCAGATGGCATGGTAGAACGAATGAATAGGACCATGGGAAAACATCTTGCCAAAGTAGTCTCCGACCACCAGCGGGACTGGGATGAGTATTTGCATCTATTCACCATGGCATATAGATCTTCTGTTCAAGAATCCACCAAGGAAACTCCAGCCAATATAATGTTCGGCCGAGAAATAAGATTACCTTGTGACCTAGAGTTTGGTTGTAAGCCTGGAGAAGATTTAGCCGGGGAGGACTACGTCAGTAAATTGAGGAGTAAGCTAGATTACATCCATGACAAGGTGCGCAATCAAATGCAGCAAGCAAGTGATAGGATGAAAATGCGCTATGACATCAAGGCCATTGAAGGAGGGTTCACCGCAGGAGATCTGGTGTGGTTGTATAACCCTCAAAGAAAAAGAGGATTTGCTCCGAAGCTGCAGAGACAGTGGGAAGAACTGTATGAAGTCATGAAAAGGATAAATGATGTAGTTTACCGGATACGGAAGCTTCCTAGAGGAAACCGAAGGTCGTCCATTTCAATCGATTGGCTCCGTACGCGTCAACACAGGATGACGAAGAAGAAGTACGTTTCATCGAGGTTCCGGCGAAGGAAAGTGACGATTTTCAGGAATTCAAGAATAGCTATGGGGGAACACGAGTTGCACGGTTTGGCGTTACAAAGGAAGTTCATCAAGACCTGTTTACAGTGCCCGAGGAATACTATCTTGCTCATTGTGTAGCAGCGGATCTAAGGATGAGTAGAGGAATTGCAAGAGTATTCAGAAATAAATTTGGACGTCAAGAGGAACTGATGAGACAGCAGCCCAGAATCGGAAAATGCCTGAGACTGAAGTCAGAGGGTCGATTCATTTATTACGTAGTCACCAAACAGTACTCATATCAGAAGCCCACCTACCAGAATTTATGGACATCACTGCATGGCTTGAAAGAAGAACTGCAATGTTTTGGGATTAGGAAATTAGCTGTCCCCAAACTAGGTTGTGGACTGGATCAACTGAATTGGAGGGTTGTGCGAAGCATGCTCGAGGTAGTCTTCCAGAAGACAGGTATAGAGATTTTGGTGTGCAATTTCAACCCAAAGCAAAACGTAAAGCCCAGCAAAACCGTAGACTGCTACTTCCATCAGAGGGGCTACTGTGGAAATGGTAACGATTGCAGATTTTACCACGGTCCTCTGAGGAATTCAGGGAATCTGTTCTGGGACAGAACAGGCTTAAGGAGGGGACAGTGTGACGAGTACGGCCCTGTCTATTCTAGAATGTTGCTGAATGCTCCAGAAGGACCGAGCAGTCTATGAGTCACCCGCCTCGCTCTAGAGTATTCTGGAAACTGCTGGAAATTCCACAGCTAATAAAAAGGTAGGCGCGGTCAGCACAGGGACCAATTCAGCAGAGTGATTTGTAGCGGCAAGAGTTCAGTGAAAATAAATTAGTGAACAGACTTTGATAGAAATAGTTGTTTAGTTATTGGAACAGTAGTGTGTAAATAAGTGTAAATAAATAATTTAAATATTCTAAACGTTTTGAAAACCTAGAAAACGTTACATTATGAAAGAGAAGAAATATATGAAGTCTTACAAACTAACTAATAAGGAAAATGCAGATTCATATAGGTATGAAACAGAACCGAGATTTGAAAGAGAAAATGCGTTACGGACGTAAAGAACGATGGAGAGCTCATGGAGGAGTTTCAAGCGCATAGTTGTTGAAACTACGCGTAATATATGTGGAAGTTATAAAAAGACGAAGAAGAGAAAACAAACATCATGGTGGACAAGTGAGGTGAAATATCAGGTGAGGATTAAAAAGGATAAATGGAAACAATACTTAAATCATAAAACAGTAGAGAAATATAACCAATACAAAAAACAAAGAAAAGTAGCGGAGGAATTGATACATAGGGAGAAGAAGAAGAAATGGGAAGAATTTGGGGAAAAAATGGAAAAAGATCATGAAAGTAATCAAAAACTATCTTATTGAGTTAAAATACGAATAAAAATACGAAAAAGACAACAAGGAATGATAATGTGATTATAAAGGATAAAAATGGAAACCTGCTGAGGAAAGATACTGCAATAATGGAAAGGTGGAGGGAATATTTTGAGGACCTACTTAATGAAGAGGGACGTGAAAGGGATATAGGACAGGAAATTGGGGAACAATAAGAACTGAATGATGAAGAGGAAGGCACATAAATGGAAGAACTGAAGAAAATGATAAATACTCTGAGGAATGGCAAAGCAGCAGGATATGACAGAATTACAGCAGAAATGTTGAAAAACCTAGGAGAAAATGGAAATAGATGTTACTGGAAATTGTTCAAAGGGTATGGAAGGAAGAAATAGTGCCAGTGGTCCTTAATCGTACCAAAACACAAGAAGGGGGATGAGCAGGAATGTAACAACTGCAGGGGTATAAAATTGTTGAGTTCAGCAATGAAAGTATTTGAGAAAATACTGGATGGAAAAATAAGAGAGAAGATTGAAACAACTCTAGAGGAAACGCAAAGCTGTTGCAGAAAGCAAAGATGTATACAAGATCACATATTTACATTGAAAATACTAATTGAGAGGACGAAACAAAAAGATGGGAGGATTTACATGAGTTTTGAGGACTTGGCGAAGGCTTTTGACAGAGTTGAAAGAGGGAGAGTATGGAGAATTCTAGAAAGTAGGGAAATGAATAAGAAAATTATAAGACTTGTTAAGTATGTTTATGAACTGAACAGGAATAGAATAATCAGCCACAACCGAGCATCTGGAGAATTTTGTACCAGGGTAGGTTTAAGACAGGGAGGTAGTTTGAGCCCTGTGTTGTTCACAATATTTATGGATGGAATTCTGAAAGACTGCATGAGAAGATCCAAGAAATTTCAAGTTGGGTTCAGAAACTTAAATGGAGTGGTGATGTCAGAATATGCCTTTGTGGACGATCTACAGACGAATATGGACATCTGAAATACGGTGTTGAAAGAATTCGGAATGGAAATGAATAAAGAAAATACGAAGATTATGGTGGTGAGCAATTCTCAGGAAAGGGCTCATATAGCGATAGAAGGTGTGAGATCGGAGCAGGTGACATCTTTCAAATACTTAGGAGTTCAGATAGTAGAAAATGGAAAACAATATCTGGAGATCAACAGTAGATTGGAGAATACATTAAAACTATAACATGCCATGAATAAGAACTTCTGACAGACATCGTGACGAAATGATAACGCGCTGTTCCCCAGAACAAGCGCGTAAAAAGGTCGAGAGTGTCGGAAACAATGAATTAGTTTTCAACGTGATTCGAGGTAATAACTATATCATACAGGATGTTTGCAACAGAAAATGTCCTATAACACCCGATCGCAACGTTGACGCTTATTCTTCAATTCAACATTTCATGTTTTTTTTTTCAATACAACCAATTTAACGTTTGTGATTTGTGCGATCTCATCCCATTTAACCATATATTTTGAAAAAGCAATTGATGAAAACAGGAATCATAATGGGCTTCCAAGAAGTTTCAGTGACGTTTGTGGTGAGGAGGTTATTATTATCATCCTGAAGAGAGTGAAACTTGGCGCATTAAATCATTCAAATAGCTCTACGGATGGAAAAATATTGATAGAAATATGATATTTTTCTCAGCAGAACTTCCCTATCCAGTGTTTTTCGAATGACGCATCAACTTTTTTGCTACCTTCTTTTCTTCTGCGTGATGTCCTGTCCAACGTGACGATAACGAGAAAAAATATTCAAACTGATATTTATCCTTTCTCAGAGTTTTTCATGATGAGATATTGAGATGATTATGAATTCCAGTAGATCTGCAATATTTCGTTGAAAATATTCTTAGAAAATATACGAAAATTGATATCCAATCAAAAAAGATAAATAAATAGAAACACAATAAAAATTAGTGGGCAAACAAAAAATCGGTCAATGGACAATTAAGAAACCATTCTATCCGCAATATTTAAGACCTTTCGCCTTAATATACCACGATAAACCAATGATACAGATAAAATTATCATGAAGCCATACAAGTCGACAAAAAAGTATTGTGAAAAGAGGTTCATTATTAGAAACAATTCAAATAGTACAATAGATAAATTGAATTGGAATTCTGGTTAGATATCGAAGTAAATACTTTCGATTTTTCATAACGATCCAGCACTCAACTGTACAGTCAGAACAATAAAATTCGAAAACTCTCATATGGAGAAAGAAGTCGTCAATGATGAAGAATATGAATGACTTCGAAAAGGGGAATTTGCATACTGATGTGTAGGTACTTTTGAACGATCGAACCCTTTATCTTAATCGAGAACAAATCCAGAATAACTCATAACGAAACATCAAGTTATTATATTCAACATTTATTCATCATGTTCTAATCCGCAAGACTAAAAGAACGAATATCAGATCGGAAATCAACAAAATATCACTCTCATTATAAAGGATGTTTCATCATGAACTGGACAAACAAATGTAGCCGTGTAGATGACATTGCGAATGATATTTCTGCTTTATGACATACACCTCGTTTTCGAAGCATAAGCGAGATGCTGGGTGTTTGATGTCAACTTGGTGCAATTTTCTGATAACTGTGGTGAGTTATGCGTGACGTTTGAAATAACGGTTTTTGATCAGATCTTGCTATATTTTGGTAGTCAATATTGTGGGGTAAGATTCTTGAAAAGGAAATTCAAAATGGCGGGAAACCTGCAAAGTTGGATTTTTTTTATTCTAGATCACCAAGTTGAATAGCATTATTCCAATGTTATCGATTTTTCAAGATCTTCCGTGAGAAAAAATTCCCATAAATTCTAACCCAAATTTTCTTCACATATCTACAATGAAAAAACCTTTCACCCAAGACTGTTGAAATCTTCCGAACTAACATTCAATCTGAACAATGGTGTGAAAGTAGAATGAAAAATTATCCATTGATGTCCATTCTGTATCCCTCCAAACATTCCGCTCGGATTACCTAAGTAATTTAATTTGAAAAGTGGTGGCGAAACGGAGCCTGGCATTGTGCTAATGGGTCTCCAGAATGGCTCGAATAAAAATATGAATTTATAAACGCAAAAAAATTTTCAGTGAAACTTTGTTGGGAACCTAATTATTTGGCTCAAATTCAGACCAAGTTGTGTGAAAAAACTATATGATGCTAATAGGAAGTTAAGAAATTGATAGGGTTACGTTATTCGCGATTGAACAGCCTTATCTTTTAGTTCATTATCATCTGCGAATTCTAATGTAAACTTTGTACCGTGCCATCTGTCTCGAAACGGCGGAAACTCATTCGTACTGATACATGTTGATGACCGCCTCGACAACGAATTTGAACATGCGCCTAAAAGCTGCTGCCTTTACGGAAGTGCTTTTCTAGATTCTCTCGATAAATTATCCTCATTAAATTCTGTATGATACTTCGAACTGTTATTTTTCGATAAAGTACTAGATTACAATTCGATCTAACCTGTATTTTTGGAAATATTGGGAAAATAAAATTTTGAATGAGTATATTCACGGCATCATTGGGTGGATTTTACCTATATAATTAATTACTTAGGCCGAATGCGTGAATGGGTAAAATCCATCCGATGATTTCGCAGATATTATACCCATTCAATATTTCATTTTCCCAATATTTCCAAAAATACAGATTAGATAGAATTGAAATACAGGACTTCATCGAAAAATAACAGTTTAAAGGTTCATACAGAATTAAATGAGTATAATATGACAAGAAGATCACAAAATATAGAATATGTATTTGAAAGAAAAAATTTGAAATTTGGAATATAAATCACGATCATAACGAAATTCTGTACAAAGTTGTGTTTCGGCATCTTCAAACTAGGTGCGAAGTTTCATCGTGATTGAATTAGTATTTTTTGAGTAATACCGAAGAAAACAACGATATCGGAAAGAAACCTATGAAATTTCATATATTTTTTCCTAATATCTGCAAGACTAATAACCGTATCGAATTGAAATTTGACACACTGCTGTGGAATATGGAGCTGAGAATTCGCGCTGAATGGTTTTTCAAATGTTATGAACAATTTGCGATAGTATGATCTCAACAAAATTTCGCGAAAAGTTGCGCGTTGCTGTACTCCAACTGACTGCCAAGTTTCGATCCAACCGTTCCAGTAGTTTTTGAATTATCGCCAAAATAACGTCAAAACTTCGAAAAGCTCTAACTCCGAAACAATTTGTCTGATTTTGCCCATTACCGAACTCAACCATCGCATTTTGAAATGCAACCAACCCTCAAAATTTCAGGTAGATAGGATTCATCGTAAGAGCGTAATCGTATCTACGGACGGCCGGCCAGATCGATCCGGATCCGTCATCAGTGAGCCCAATCTAGTCGTTTGGGACCATTTTTAGCTCAATCATCGCTAATTACAGACATTTGGACGAAACGATAGAACGCTGTTCCTCAGAAGATGCGCTGACAAATCAAAAAATCTCTTTGATCGGCATGAAATCCTAAAATTCTATTTTAGAAGTGATCATTACAGCTAAGATTTGTGAACTACTCTATAAGGTGAACCTAACTTAACCACGTTCGCCTGTACAGAAAACATAAAAATTACGGAAGTGCGTTCGTCCGTGGTGGAATGAAAAGTCTCCGTTTAGCTGGCCGGCCGGGAGCTAACTTTCCTGGGGTTGAAAGTGAAATTCAGTGCATCCAGTAGTCGAATTTTTTGAAGAATTTCAACCATTGAGATGTTGAAATTGTCTATCATTTGCATTTTTTGACTAGGAAATTTCTTCAACTCCCCAGAATAGCTGATTATCGTTTCGTTCAAATTTCGGTTATTTCCTAATTTTTGGCCGATAAATTTCTTGAATTATGGGCTCGACACATCGATAAAAATACCGTAGTCATATTCGGCCGGTTATATTCTGGAACTTTCGAGAGAAAGCTTCTGCAGTCTTGAAAGCTTCAGAGGTTTGGATTCCAATATCACCGGTAAAATAGAAGGAATTAAAAATTGGTCTGTAGATGTATACTATCAGCAAAAAATGTATGCGAAATTCACTAAGCAAACCACCAGGATAACAATTGGAAATCAGAATCTATCAGATTCCGTTAAAAATTGACCGGAAGCTTCAAGCTACCATTTTGGTTTATTATTTGATAAAATCAAATAATAAACCTTAGTGATCGACCACAAAAAAAAAAATTTTAACCCCCCCTGAAAATTTCACAGTTTACGTTTTGGAGTATGTAGATTTGAATAAACTAATAAAAAAAAATCCGTCCGTCCGCCGTCCGCCGTCCCCCGTCCGCCGTCCGCCGTCCGTTGTCCGGGGCTTTTCTCAGAAAGTACTGAACCGAAATCAGTGAAACTTGGTAGAAAAATCGTGTGTCGCTCGGAATTGATCCTCCAAGCTTTTCAGCAGAATCGGTGTACCCTAAGGGCTCAAAATGGGGGGTTGGGGGGAAAAAAAAATTATTTCTCGAAAACTTACCACCGAATTTTCATGAAACTCTGAACGTTGATTACTGTTGCAAAACTTAACCAAAAAAGTTTCATCCGGATGATTTCCGACCAGTGGTTCCTGAGTTATAAAGAAAAACGCTGCAAATTTCCAATTATGTCGAAAATGACATCATCGCATTCGGTTCTAAGATTGGAATTCACTGAAATCCAGAGTCATACATCTTAAAGTAGATGAAAATATTGATTTCCAAATTTTCAACACATATCGAGAAATTTTTAATGGATGCGTTATTATTTTATAAACACGATTTGCAAATGCCCCATCGATGTTCTTGACAATTTCATAATCGTAAGTAGTTCAGATTAAATATTTTTGGGTTTTTTCTTCCAATATCTTAAATATAACTACTGAAAATCGGGTCAAATTATTATTTATAGAAATCACCCTGCGGATCACGGGATTTAAGATTAAATTTCTTCATGAAGCTCATTCATATCTTGAATAAAACTTTTATTTTATTCATAAATCATTGGTTTTTCAGAACACAAAAACCAATTCCATGAAAAAATTCATTTGAAACATTTAAATCTCAATAAATACTCTTTTATAACTGAATAATACTTTTGCATGCAGAACGCGAATTAAGTAGCGTAATTTAAAATAATGCAGATTTCCAAAAAATTCGGTTGATCGGAGGTTTCCACCAATTTCGGTTTGCTGATAGTTTGAAATAAGCGTGAATATAAAAAATAATGAGCATTTATATGATAAATCAAATTGGAGTCAAATTGGAATCTAATACTGAGGGTTGGAGCCTTAGACTGAAGTTAGGAGCCGATCATCTGTCTACCTGTTCTGAATGGGGACTGTGCCGGGTCTAGACCTAAGACAAGGGCTATAGCGTAGACAAAAATATACCCCACGTATCATCATCTGGTTGTCGGCAAACACGAAATTTATAATCTAGAATTATTCTTTCGAATTCAACCTGATGAGGTTCACGATATATTTAATTGTTACAGAAATGTTACTGAAAATAACTTTAGTTTTTCAGTTTGTGTGATGAATACTTCGTGAATCAAGTGAATCGGATATCTGCTGTGGAAAAATTTTTTTTTCAGATCAATTGCACAGAAAGGTTGAGTTTTTTTCATTTCATTAATATTTTTCAGAACAAAGTTGAATCCTAGTAGAAATCAGATCTACACATTTGATATTAGCGAAAAGTCTTGAATTTTGTTTTACGTATTGGTGTTAGTTTGAAAGATTGAGTTTATTTCCTCAGTGTCAAGAAAAATGAACGCGTTCGGATTGAAACATCATGACTAATTGTGAAATATAGACACTCGATTCAATGCAAAATTTCGTGGGAATTGTATAGTGGAAAAATCGAATTTTTTTCAAAAATTTTTTTTTCGAATATATATTCATCAAAGTTCAATGAAATTTGGTACAGGTTTCAGAGTCAACATTTAGAAACAGTGTTTCAAATTTCAGTTTTGACCGATATTCATTTGTGCAGATATTGGCAAAAAATTTCGTGACCATTTTGAATATTGAGGTTATTTCCCTAATATCTCAAAAAGGGCAAACCCTATCTGATTTGAAGTTCATTTTCAGTTGTAGAATACCGACACGAAATTTGATAATTGTAGAAAATAGTTAGATTTTCAAAGAGGTTAAACGACTGTGGAACTTCTCTTCTCATTCAAAATATTATTTTAAATTTTGCTACTCAGTTAGCGTTCTGCATGTGGAAATGTTATTCAATTATACTAATGTATTTATTGAGATTTATATGTTCGCATGAATTATTTCATGGAATTCGTTTCTGTGTTGTGAGAAACCAATGATTTATGCATAACATATTTTTTAAGATATCAATGGTATATTGGGTTATTTAACTGAGAAAATAATAAACCCTTGTGTAAAATTTGCAGCGTTTTTCAATAGTGGAAAGGATTTCTGTCCAATTAGATTTGTATTTTTCGAATTTTCGTATAAATAAAACCTTGGAACTGATTCACCTTCTCCTATATACATCTATTCATATTGAAGGTTGAAGACAACTGCACCAATCGAGTGAAAACTCAATATTTGGTTTTAAGGTACTGACACCTAGGCAAATGAAAAATTTGAGGATTGTATGACCAGAAAATAAACGAAATAAAAATATGATATGTATAGTTGAATTTATCTGTCAGGTTGAACTAAACTTACCAAACTTTGAAGCCGTCGTTTTGCGCGCATGTTCTAGGGAAACAAGCGTGCTATCGTTCCGTCCAAATGTCAGTAATTTTCTAATTTTGAGCCGAAAATGGTCTCAAACGACTAAGTTGGACAAACTGATGACGATTCCGTGTTAAAATCGATTCTGTACGGCCGGCGGTCCGGCCGTCCGTCCGTCCGTCACCACGATCAAAGGCGTACGGAGGACTCTATCGGCTTCAAAATTTTAGGATAGGTTGCATTTCAAAATGCGAAAGTTAAGTTCGTTAATGGGCGGAATCGGCCAAAAGGATTCGGAGCCCCCTGATCTTTTGAGGTTATTTTCGTGATAACTCGGGAACTGCTGAAACCGTTGTATTGAAACTTGCTAGTTAGTTGGAGTATAACAACGCGCAACTTTTTGCAGAACTTTGTTGCAATCCTACTCTCATTTTAGTTTGAAAATTTTTCTTCAAAATTATTACCACAAATTTTTTTTTCCGAAAACGGTTCCTCATATTCAAAAAAACTTGCATGAACATTGAGCCTCATAATTCGCAGTAGTGTACGAAATTTCTGTTCGATCCGATTATAACTTATTAGATATTTGGGAGAAATGTGTAAAATTTCGTAGTTTTCTTAGCGATATTGTTGTTTTTTCCGAAATAAGTCAAAACTCGGCAGCTTGTTTTAAGATCCTAATTGACAACATAGTGCAAAATTCTGAGATGATCGTGTCATCAGAACAAACTGAAAAAAAATTGCAAATTTTTCAATTTTCCAATAATTAATTCTGTGATCTTCTGATCACATTACTCTCATGTTAGGCCGGCCGTAAACACAATAACTTCCGGAAGAAACGGCTCAGAAATACGATATTCGTAGAGTAGGTTTCGGGCTTAATTACAAAGGTCGACTTCGTGAATGGGTAAAATCGGCCCGGCCTAATGATTTCGTAGATATACCCATTCAAAATTTTATTTTTCCAATATGTCCAAAAATACAGATTAGATCCATTTGAAATCCAGTAATTCATCGAAAAAAAATCTAGAAAAGCACTGCCCTGAAGGCACCAGCTTTTGCGTGCATGTGCAGTTCAGTGCTTTTCTAGATTTCATATTTTCGTAATGAGCGATCAAAAAAAAATCCTATTCAATAGAGGAATGGGAAATCTTTATTCGAAAAATTTTTTATTCAGATAGTTTTACTTTGATGGTCCAGCTTTAGGGACCGAATTGTTGGTTCTCATGCTGGCCGAACAGACTTTCGTGGCTCGAAGGTCGAATTAGTGAATAGCTAAAATCTGCCCAATGATTCCGTAGATATAACCATTGAAAATTTCATTTTGCTCATCGAAAAAACCTAGAAAAGCACTATCGTGAAGGCAGCAGCTTTTGTGCGCATGTTCAAAATCGTTGCCAAAGTGGTAATTCCCATTGAACATGCACGCGAAAGCTGCTACCTTCACGGCAGTGCTTTTCTAGAAAAAGAAGAAAAAATTCCATTTCAATAGAGGAATGGGAAATCTTCATTCGAACAATTTTTCATTCAGATAGTTTGACTCTGATGGTCCAGCTTTAAGGACCGAATTGTTGGTTCTCATGCTGGCCGAACAGACTTTCGTGGCTCGAAGGTCGAATTAGTGAATAGCTAAAATCTGCCCAATGATTCCGTAGATATAACCATTGAAAATTTCATTTTGCTCATCGAAAAAACCTAGAAAAGCACTATCGTGAAGGCAGCAGCTTTTGTGCGCATGTTCAAAATCGTTGCCAAAGTGGTAATTCCCATTGAACATGCACGCGAAAGCTGCTACCTTCACGGCAGTGCTTTTCTAGAAAAAGAAGAAAAAATTCCATTTCAATAGAGGAATGGGAAATCTTCATTCGAACAATTTTTCATTCAGATAGTTTGACTCTGATGGTCCAGCTTTAAGGACCGAATTGTTGGTTCTCATGCTGGCCGAACAGACTTTCGTGGCTCGAAGGACGAATTCGTGAATGGCTTGAATCTGCCCAATGATTCCGTAGATATAACCATTGAAAATTTCATTTTGCTCATCGAAAAAACGTAGAAAAGCACTACCGTGAAGGCAGCAGCTTTTGTGCGCATGTTCAAAATCGTTGCCAAAGCGGTCATCCCCATTGAACATGCACGCGAACGCTGCTGTCTTCACGGCAGTGCTTTTCTAGGTTTTTTTGCCGTTTACATTTCTTTTTAGTCTGGGTTAAATTTTTCGAGATATTTGGAAATGAATTGAAATGGGTTTATCTGATAAATTATTCGGTGGATTCAACAGGAATTTCTCCTCCTTGATATAAGCTACCATCAAATCACCCAAAGACCCCACACCGAAGAAGCGCCGTCGTAGGACTAGTTTCACGGATTTACAGACAATCGCACTGACCCGCCTCAGAAACGCTTAAAACTTTCGGGTGATGAACGTACATCCAATAGGTCCCTTGAATTAAACTTTTAATCATTGGTATCGAATATTTAATCTGTAAGACTACTGAAAACTTTAACCGTCGTCAAAAATTTCAATTTTCAAAGAGAAAATGATCTCTTGAATTTGACTCCACATAACGGCTGTTTAAACGGACGGAATTTCGCGGCTTCCGTGACGTACCGGGATATATCAACTCTCTCCCGCTTATCGTGATTCTTTCGCTCCAACAAGCCAATAGAGAGCGTCGGCTGTATCAGTCGGTGAATCGTAGAATAACGAGTGACGTAGAAGGCGATCTGACGTGTTTCTCTCGCTTCGACCTTGAGTCCCGATTTGACCATTTTCAATACCAAATTATACGAAATTCGCGAATTGTAGAAGTGTGTGATAGCATACATTATGATTTTGTATCGATATAGAATGAGAAAAACATGAAAATATAATAATTCGTGTTATATGCAAGAGACCTATTGTCGCTTCAGGTCACTGTTTTTGCGTTTCTGCAGATCGTATAGTACCTTCACTGCGAGCAACTCGGATCAAGTGGTTTTCCCACGAGACGGTTACATCCTTTACTAATCAGTATGAGGAATAATTCGTGGAGGAAGGGATCTCCAGTTTTATGATGAAGTTAATTATAATTAGTTGAAATAAGATGGTGCTGAGTTTTCATAGATATAACAAGTTAGTGTAAAACAATTCTCACCTTGCTTTGCAGTTGCGTTTCCCGACATTATGATACTGAAAATAAAAAAATCATAATTATTTATATATTCTGTGAATTTATAGAAAAAGTTTCTCATAATTTCATAACAGTGCTGTGCACATGGTGACGTAAGGACACAGTAACAAGGCCTATGCAGAGCCCACCAGATATCCTGTTTCGCACAAGCTCTAAACTTTTGAGTGGTTTCCTTGAAATCTAGGATCTGCGCAGAACACGAAATGCGAATCATTTAAAAAACTATTAATTTTGAGCATACCATATATCGACTAGAAATAAAGATAGTCCACTTAGGGATTACTCCATCAGAAGAAAAATTAGAGGTTGTCATTGTCAAAAAAATTACTGAAGCAATCTTTTTGAATATTAACTTGAAAGTGTGTGCGAATTTTCATTCTACTAAATAGTTTTCGAAAAAGTTTTCGAAATTTATGTTTCTTGCGCGCATGTTGTAGGGGAATAGCGTGTTATCGTTTTGTCTAAGTGTCTGTAATTTTTGCTGATTGAGCAGAATATGGTCTCAAACAATTAACTAGGTTGGACTCACTGATGACGAATCCGGTGTTAGAATCGCTTCTGTCCGACCAGCCGTTCGTAGACACGATAACGGTCGTACGGAGAATCCTATTGACTTAAAACTTTCAGGTCACTCATTTCTAAAAATTTTTTTTTCTTGAATTTTTTTCGAAAAAAATTTTTTTCTGAAGCTATTGTTAACATTCGGAAACAATTCCAGTTATACCTTGAGCTTCATATTTCGCAGCAGTGTACTAAATTTCAGTTCGATACGGCTATTAGTTTCGGAGATATTGGGAAAAGTATATGGAATTTCGTGGTTTTCTTCTCGATGTTGGTATAACTCAAGATATACTGATTCAATCATGATGAAACATCGCACCTAGTTTGAGTATGCTCAAACACAACTCTGTACATAATTTCGTGATGATTGTGTCATTAGAACAATTCGAAAAAAAAATCCAATTTTTGCTTTCAAATTCATATTTAATATTCTGTGATCTTCCTATCATATTATCCTCATTAAATTCTGTATGAACCCTCGGACTGATATTTTTCGATGAGGTATTGGATTTCAATTCTGTCTAATCTGTATTTTTGGAAATATTGGGAAATAAAATTTTGGATGGGTGTATCTGCGGAATCATTGGTTGAATTTTACCCATTCACGAAACTTGATATTTTTAGAGTAGGTTTGGGGCTTAGTAACGAACGTCGGATTCGTGAATTGGTGAAATCAGCCCAATGATTCCGTAGATTTACCCATTCAAAATTTAATTTTTCCAATATTTCCACAAATACAGATTAAATCGAATTGAAATCCAGTAATTTATCGAAAAAAAATTTAGAAAAGTACTGCCCTGAAGGCACCAGCTTTTGCGTGCATGTTCAAATTCGTTGCCGAAGCGGTCATCTACATTGAACATGCGCTCAATCGCTGCTGCCTTCAGGGCAGTGCTTTTAAATTTTTTTTTCATGAAAACTTTTGAAAAAAATTTCATCATTATAATAATCAAGAAATTTCTCGTTATGTTGTTGGCATTATTTCATAACTAGTAACGGATGTCAATCTGATCGCTCATGTACTTCTTGAGATGTATTCTTGTTTCGAATAACAACGAAATTTAACACGTCTTTTTCTTATAGATCCATGAACAAATATCGGGAAAAATCGAAATTCGACATGTTGCTGGTAAATATCGACTCCAAGATCTGTGCCAAATTTCGTTGAAATTTTGACAACATTTTCCGAGAAAAATTTTTCAACAAAAAGTTGAAAAATTTTCAAATAAACATTTTTTTTGAAATTATCAATCATTGAATCCTCACGATATTTCATTTTTATTCTTGCGTTGGTATTCTTGAAGTGATTACGAAGTTTCAAACTGGTCGCATCTGCACTTCCTGTGATATTGAGGAAATATCGTCAAATCGTGAATCGACCTATTCAAGCTTCAAACCAAATTTTAAAATTTCAACACTCTAAAACACTTCCTCGAAAAATTAGAGCACACACGGTCGGCCGGACGGACACAATTGAATTTGACCACGGTTTCTTGTTCAGGAAGTCGAACCTTATCGTATAGGGGCGGGTTTTATAAAAATATTTTGACAGATAACTAGAAGTTGATTCGTAATATCTGCTTCAAAAATGAGATTGAACTGCTTTCTATGACCCAAATGAGTTTCATAATACCGGACCTGAGACCATTTTTTTTCAGAATTCGAAAATTACAGACATCGTGACGAGATCATAACGCGCTGTTCACAAGAACGAGCTCATAAAATATACTACACGATTTTTCTGTGGGAAGTGTGCGATATTTTTTGTCAGATATATTCTTAAACTTTTTAATGAGAATGTGTAATTTATTTCATTTTTGAAAATTTCCCTATAATAATTGATCAATAACATAACGTATCATAATTAAATATTTCAATTTCAGGAGTTCCAGTAATGGGCGAAGTTCTCACGAATCTTTCCAGCCGAAGGAGTAGAGTTGGTAAATGAATCATTACAAACAACTAAGAATCAGAGAATGATTAAATCTTTTTTCATGTTATTTCGTTTCTTATATTTTCTCCTTTGTCAAATTCCATTGTTACTTTTATCTTTTTAAATTTTCCACACAATATTGAAGGAAACCTATTTTTGAAACCTTTCCTGAAATATTTCAATTCTAAAACAGGTTGGATATATGGACATGGTGGTATTTGATAGATATTTCAGAGAGGGATATATGAAAGGTTTCAGACCTTCATTTCCAATAGTTTATGCGAAATCACTGAAATATTATGTGGATATTTTGCAAAATATTTTTGCAAATATGGCTAAAATCAGTATGGAACTTTTCATGGAATATTCTAGGTTAGAAAATAAGTTTGACATGGCGATATTCTATGAATATTTCAATGAAAGATATTTTAAAGGGTTTCAAATATTTCGTGCAATATCACTAAAACCTTTGGTAAAATTGTCACGAAATATTTTTGTAAATATTGCAAAAACCTATGAACTTTGCATGGAATATTTCACTGTGGAAAAAAGTTGAACATATCGATATTTCATAATATATTTGATGAAGATTCAATGCTGTGTGGGACAAAATTTTTATGTACCTGAACTTGTGGCTTTCCGGAGCAGTTTGGACTCAATGCAAAATTTTCAAGCTTGAGTAAACACATTTTCCACCATATTGTGTTCGATGTAAACAGGGTCCCGCAATAGTGCCGCGGTGTTCCATATATCTATTTACGAAACAGATAGAAATCTAGTTTTCCTTGATTAAACTTGAGTAAATAAAAAAATGTCGGTCATACAGGGTGTTCCTTTTTTTTCTGAGCCGAAGCCGACTTTGATTTTACGTGATTGTTCTGGGAAACAGTGCGTTTACGTTTCGTCACAATATGTGTAATTTTCCATTTTTGATCCGAAAATGGTGTGGAACGATTAGGATGAACTCCCCGGAGAAAAAAAACTAATAAAGCACTGACCTGTAGTCAGCAGCTTTTACACGCTTGTTCACATTGCGAAATGGCGACTTGGAAATTTCAGTGAAATTCAAATGAAATATTGACATTTTCAGAAACAAATTTTATTCTTATCTTTCCATAGATAATTCTTTTCATTGACACTGTTCATCTTCCAACCAAGTTTCATTTCAATCAAATAAATATTTTTCGAGTTATTGAAAAATCAAAATTTCAAATGGCTGTAGCACAAATACCGTTCGGCGGATTTGGTTCATTAACGAACTTAGCTGAGATATTCAGGATCAAAACACAACCTAAAGATTTCAGGACTCTAGGTCGTTCTTTTTGAAAGCGTGCCCGACAGAAACAAATTTGAACATGGATTTTTCATCAGTGAGTCCAACCAAGTTGTTTGAGACCGATTTCAGCTCAAAATTCAAAAGTTCTAGATATTGGGACGAAACGATAACGCGCTGTTTCCTAGAACAAGTGCCTAAAAACGAGGCCAAATTCCATGCTCTCTGTCTGTATATATGTGTTCTTACTTTTGAAGAAAAGGGCCTAGAAAGCCGAAATTTTCATATTAGGTTTGGAGTCTGAATATCTCGGTTAGGTTCGTTTGTTTATTTATTTTTTATTTATTTATTTATTTATTCAACGGGCTAAATGCCCAATATTACAAAGTATATATACTAATTTAAAACAACATGTTGTATGCCTACCCTAAGAAACAGTAAACACCAAGACAATATAAAAACTAGAACATCAGCAATCACCTTTTTTTTTATTTTTTTTCATGACATGATTTCTTTTGATAGTGCCCACAAAAAGTTGAAGATTCTTCAGATTACAACAGAGAGAAATGAAAATAATTTAGGATATAAATTCCTTAATACTTTCCCTGAATCTGGCAGGTGTATCAAAACAGTCGACATTAGAGGAGTGATGGTTTGCCAGTCTTGCTGTCCTCGCCAGGAACGAGTTATAGCCATAGTTGGTTCTATGTGTAGGGCTATGAAAGGAAATTGCCTGACGAGTGGGCCTTTACGGAATATGAATAGCAATATTAGCCAATAATTGCTGACATGAATTTCGTGAATGGAGAATATTATAGAAAACTGACATGTCTCTTAGATTTCTTCTGGTCTCAAGAGTTTCCGAGTGCAAGACCTCCTCAATTTGGTTGTAGTTGAGTTGATAGAAATCAGTCCCAGGAAGATCCAGCCTGTATGCCATATGTCTGAGGAACCTATGTTGAACCCGCTCAATGTTCTGGATATGAATATTGTAAAAAGGAGACCACACACATGAACCATATTCCAAGTGAGGACGCACAAGGGAACAATAAAGCAACCGAATGGAGTCGACACTCTGAAAATCTCTACAACATCTCTTGACGAAGCCCAACATCTGAAGTGCTCTTGAAGTGATCCCAGACATATGGGGCACAAAACTTAAACGACTATCAAGAGTGACACCTAGATCTTTTATGTGTGAAACAGATTCCAGAAGATTGTTATTGATATAATAAGAATGGTCGACAATATACCGACTCCTACTGAAGCATATTGAGTGACATTTTTTGATGTTTAAATCCATAGAATTATTATGGCACCAAGCAACTAGCCTGTTTAAGTCATCTTGCATCCGAGCACAATCACCAGACGATATAGCTTTCAGGTACATCTTTAAGTCGAAGAAAGAAACAGTAGTGAAAACATTCAGAGATGTCATTGATGTAAATAATGAATAACAGGGGTCCCAGGTGCGACCCTTGTGGCACACCAGATAGCACAGGTATCTCTCTAGAATGATATCCTTGGACACGAACAACCTGAGTTCTACCAGTCAAGTACGATTCAATCCACTGCAACAAGAATCCATCAATACCCATTCTCTTTATTTTATATAATAACATTTGGTGATTGACCCTATCGAAGGCCTTAGAGAAGTCCGTGTACAAGGCATCGACCTGATAACCCTCCTCCAGAGAACCGACCAGAAAGTCGACAAATGTCAAAAGATTTAATTCGGTAGAACGGCCACCAACAAAGCCAAACTGTTCATCAATGAGTTGGGGCTGAAGAGAGCGAGTCATTACATCACAGATGAAGCTTTCAAACACTTTTGGAATCGTACTCAGTATGCTAATAGGCCTGTAATTAGTCACTTGGGAAATGTCACCATTCTTATGAATTGGTGTGATGTAACTGGTCTTCCAGCGTGAAGGAAAAAATCCCAATCGGAGGGATAAGTTAAAAATGAAGAACAGGGAACGTGCCAAAATAAAGCTGAAGCGCTTTAAGAACCCGGGGGGGAGACCATCTGGGCCTGGCCCCATGTTTACATCCAGCAGAGACAACTTCGTGTAGATATCAGAAATTGAAATAGACATTTCCGTTACATGTAAATTGTTGAAGACTCTCTGGCTATACATTTCAGAAAAGTAATCGGCAAATAAATTAGCTATCTCAGGGCCAGAGGAAGCGGTAATGCCCTGATGGGAAACTTCATCTGGAATATGAACCTTATTTCTATTGGATCTCACAAACCTCCAAAAATTCTTTAAATTGGATTTGATAGAATTCTCTGTAAGCTCAACATACTCCCGATAACACTGCCTCTTCAGGGACTTGCACCTAGTTCTTAAGCTGCAAAAAGAAATGTAATCCGTGTATGATCTAGAGTTAACATATCTCCTGTGTATCATCTTCTTCTCTATAATCAAAGATTTCAGCTCGTTAGAAAACCAAATAGGAAACTTCTTTGATGAATATCTTTTCAAGGGCACAAAGTTATCTATAGACAAGTACATCACCTCATAAAATATATTTAACATATCATCAAGGGTCTTGTTAAGAAATAATGCATCCCAGTCAAAACCTCCCAAGAACATTGAAACGGCATTATAATCAGCTGATTTAAAGTCTCTATAGAAACCATTACCCACAAGCTCAGTGTTCTCTCTACGAGAAGATGAGCTAAGGTTGAAGGTTAGCGGTGGATGGTATCTATCCACTGGCAACACAATACCCTCCGCCAAGCATGTCTCAAGGTCCCCATTCGTATTGAATACCAGATCTAGCTGAGAGTCAGCATCATTTACAATGCTATTGACCTGATACAGGTTATGAAAGGAACACATACCTGTCAGTACTGCCAAGGTTTCAACTTCATTTGGAGGAGCTGTCGGCAGTGGCGAGGCCACTGAACCAAATTCATCCCTCGCCCAAGCGCAGTGAGGCAGGTTAAAGTCACCCAACAAGCAAACCTCACAACTAGGTAGTTCTTCGCAGAGTTTGTCCAGACTGTCGTTGAACGTTGCATAGCACTCAAATGAGGTACGGGGAGGAAAATAAGCTGTGCCCAAAATGCATTGTTTTGTCCCAGAGCCAACCAAGACAAACAGTTGTTCAACATGGGGGTCTGAGGTCAGTTGCCTGCTTTTGAGGCTTAAATGTACCGCAATGAGTACCCCGCCTCCCCTAGAAAGTAAGCTGGTACTGGGAGACCTATCTTTCCTATAAATTTTGTAGTCATATAGGCGTAGTTCATTATCAGAAAAATTGGAAAGATGTTTGTTGGCAAAATCAGTCGAAAGACATTCGGAAATTTCACAAATTTTTGACAAAACTTTTTTTCCCAAAACATATTGATCAGATTTCGACGACGTCTGCCACCGAGCTTAGAGCTCATAAACATAACCGATGTTTCATATTTGAGATATTTACTTTCGAAACTTTCGGCGTTATAAGGAAAAATCTCGTTATTCGATATTTTGACGTTATTTTCTCAATGTCAATGATGGCACAGATCTCGAAGTAGATATTAAACAGCAATGTTTCAAATTTTATATTTCTTGGATATTCTTTCACGGAGATAGAGGAAAATAACATTTTTAATCTCCTCTTTATTCAAAATATTGAGGATATTTCTCAAGAGGTATTGACGAGATCAGATTGACGCTTCGGGATGAGTTGTGAAATACTGCCTTCCAACATAAAGAAAAATGTCTTGAGATCAAAGTGGTAAAAATGTGGAAACATTTTTTCTTCGGAAATGTTCCTTATTTTCTATGAAGAGAATTGGTTTTTCGGAAAATTTTAATGAGAATGTAATAAAATTGCCCACAAACTTTCGAGTCAATACAGAGCTTCAAATTTTATTCATGTGTATAAAGAATCGGACATTCATTTTGGGAGATATTCGAAACGCAATAAATATGTCAAACTGTGGCTCTATGAAATTCACAGGAGATTTCCTAAATGAACTCAAGAACAACTAACGCTCTCAGATTGAACTTCGCAGATAAATGTAAAATACCATTTTGCAATTTTTCGCGATAATGTCCTAAGTATCCATACCAGCAAAAAATTGGAAAATTATTTCATTTCGGACATTCAATTTATACGAAAAATCTGATTTATTATAAAAATTGTCATCATATTTCAAAGAACCTTGAAGTCACTATTCAGCAATAGTAATGACTATTTCAGTTGAATAGTATATACAGGCTGTAACAGAGTTGATTTACAGTATTCAACGAGGTGATAGTACAAATCATTTCCAACAAAAATGTGCTTACAACTTTTTCCTCAAACCTCCCGGTCCTACATATATAATTTTTTTTGTGTTTTTTGCAATAGAAAAAAAGTATATCGCCGCAACGACATATGACCTACAAAAATAAAAATGCCCTTAATCGGAAGAGAACGAGATGTTTCATTCACTGTTTTCAGTTTATCTCGAGCAAATTCAATAGGAAACAGAAAACACAGTTTCAGTGGGGAATTTATTCCGAATAAGAAATGAATATCAAATTTCATCCGCCTTTTCTTCCAAAAAATCATCGAGAATAGGAATTGATTTTATAGTTGTGAAAGCCTCCCTTTAATCTGAGCTTCTCAAATATGTGGCACATTCATCAAGAAAAAATCTAAGAAAACACTACTTACCATATACAAGGGTTTTTTTTCATGGTAAGATACAGTTGCAGTGTTTGTATAATTCATTACATGCTTTTCCTTAAAACAACATTATTCCTACTACAAGGATTGTTCTTTAATATTTTCGAATAATTTTCAATAAAAGGAATGAATTTTGAGATTCGACACGTGGACAAAATGTCATAGAATTTCAATAAAACTGTTACATCTCTCG
Source organism: Myrrha octodecimguttata (assembly GCA_958510865.1). Classification (NCBI taxonomy): domain Eukaryota; kingdom Metazoa; phylum Arthropoda; class Insecta; order Coleoptera; family Coccinellidae; genus Myrrha; species Myrrha octodecimguttata. The sequence continues at coordinate 15,660,111 of OY294061.1, forward strand.
GTATTATTCTTTTCATATCTGAATACCAACAGCGTGTCGTTTTCAAACTTCCTCGAAACCCATTCAAACATAATAGTCAAGACCGAGAGAAAAAATTCTAGAAAATATGTGATGTCAGCAGCTCTTCAACGTACGTTGAAATTCGTTGCTGGACAGGTCTTTTTTCCACCCATGGACCCCGACAAATGCATCTTAACTTCGTGATGGAAAGATTTGGCAGTCTTTTATTGATATGGTCCTCATACCCAGACAACACAAGTGAATCCAATGGACACCCAACAGACGTCCACCTATGGACATCCTGGACAAACAGTGGATGTACGGAATTCTCGACGAACTTCCGGTGGATATCCAATGGATAATATGTTTCCGATAAAATGGACATACAACAAATGTCCATCGGATATCCTGTATTACATCCGATGGATTTTCATTGGATATCTAATTCATGTCCATGCCAATAGAGTGTTTACCGGATTTCCATCTGATATCTTATAGATATTCATTTCATGCCCACGGCAGCTAGAAAACTATTGGATATCCATCAGAAATCCGATGGAAATCCATTTAATGTACATTGCAGCTGGAAAACCGCTGGATGTTCATCAGACATCCGATGAATAACTTCATTTGATGTATATTGCAACTAGAATATGAGATTTGGATTTCCATCAGACAACCAATGGATATCCATTTCATGGCCATCCCAATTGACGCCTTCGGTTCAAGTTGTCAACCCACAAATTTCGTCCAAATTAACTATCACTGAAGAAGTGGAATTTCAAAATTTCGACATGATAAGGAACACGTTATTTATGGATATCCGTAGTAGATGCCTCGGTGCCCCAAACAAGATAATTCCTTCCAAATATAGGTTTTTGTTAAGATTACCTCCGATTGGCTGAAATTTATGTTGGGATTCCTGATTTCATGTCAGTAGTGTCAAGTTTATATAGTATATGTTCCGCAAATAAAGTTGGTTATTTTGGTGGCTGGTTTTCCGTTCCGTGAGCATGGATAATTCGGTTGGTTCCTGGAAAAAAGGTTACGGAATTTAATAGATGAAAAAGCGATCTTTTCATAATGTTTGCAAAACATGGTGTGCTCATCCGCTTTTCTCCCTGATGAAATTGCGTCGTCATCACTTTCAACTATAGCCCAAAGATCTTCAAGCCTTTTCTGTTGTTCTTCGTATGACATGTATTCCTGCGCGAAAATGTAAAGAATTTATTTCCTGAATCTAAATAGTCCAAGATAACAACTTACCTTCTCTATCAAAATTACAAACTCGAGTACATACGTGGGGTTAGAGATACCCCAGAGAACTTCAATCGCATACCATTCACACGAATGACCTCTGAATAATTCAGTAATGCTTCAATTCGATGGTGGGGACAGGAAGCTATTGGGGCCAGCTGACGCATTCGCTAACGTTTGGCACTTTTTTGAAACAATATTCGGCAACTGCGGTTTTGAATTCCCCACATAAGCAACGCCGGGTTAACCGTACTCTCACACTGAAAGTCTGTGTCTGTGTCACTCATTAATGAATTATGGCATTTTACTGTGGGGTCACACCACACATGCAGAAAAAAATTTTTCACTACAGAGAAAAGTTATCCGAATTATGGATAACTTAGACTATCAATCAGATTGCAGAAATTCTTTCAAAAAATTTGGAATTCTGACCGCTCCAAGTGTGTTCATTTACGAATGTCTAAATTATATTCATGAAAGCAACACACAACTCCTAAATGCAGACGTTCACAGTCATAACACGAGAGCACGTATGGATTATATCAGAAATGAATTCTTTAGATTATCTAAAACAAAAAATGGTCCAAACTTCTGGGCATATAAGCTATATAATAAGTTGCCTCAGTCAATGAGAAACCAAAAAAAACCATTCCGCCTCAGTATTAAGAAATATCTTATTGATAATAGTTTTTATTCAATGGAAGAATTCTTTGCTAATCAGATGTAATAGTAAATTCGTTATGATGACGAATGTAAATCGAAAGATATTAGCATGAATAAACATTTTTATTATTATTATAATGCATTAAGAGCAAACAGCACTGCCAGCTGATAAGTTACGTACTCGTGGATTCCGGGAACACAGCCACATTTAAGTTTTAAAGATCCTTCTTAATATCTCATAGGCACTTGCGTACGGTCTGCATACTTTAACGTTGCCAATAGCCAATGTTGAAATGCGTGGAATATTGACGTTGATAGGAAAAAACGGAGTGCTATTCTGCAGGCTTCGATGATTATTTTTATTTTTTTTGGATTTACCAAATCCTTTTGTGGGAATGCGCATTGTTATTTACTTTTTCATGTTTCACTTCATATCAGTTTTATTTTCCCAAAAATTCTCGAATTCAAAAATTGGCAACATTGCGCATTCTTACTATTTTTTCCAACCATTTGCATCGAAAATTTTTTTTCAGTCAATTCAATTGATACGACGTCAATTGTGTGTTTCGCACGATGACTGGAGGAAAAAAGGAAAAATGTATCTCCGTCTAAAGTTTGGTTGATATCAGTGAAACCATTCTATCAGCATATTGAACAAACACGAAATCAGTACTGAGGATTGAAACATTTATTTAATCAATAATTCAATACATGAAAAGGTAGACCGAACTGCATACCAAAAAGCAGTTAAACTTCCGAATTGTGGAGATCGTGAGAAACGTAATCTATGGTTTTTTCAAATAAATGAATAGTGTTCTCTTCAGGGGTTGATCCGATGGAGGAATTCGTGTATTCCGTACTTGGAGATTTGAATTCACAATCCGGAGACTTGATCCTATTGCTGCTTTTAGAATGGACTGAAATGTAGGAGTTTTTTCTGCTTCGATTTTCTATGATACCCACTAACACTTCGGTTGAGCAGCTTATGGCCATAGCGGGTATGGAGGGGATTCTGCATTCTGGACTCACTCGCGAAACAAAGCGACTCTCCGCTGCATACTTGGTGATGTCTAAGCTCTTTCTATGGGTATTATTTGTTCCATATTGTGTAGTAGGGGAGATGTCTCTTGGCTCTGAACGGTATTCTCTTTGGTATAATGGAAGATATTTAGGCTGGAGAGGAAGAGTGTTAACTGCATTCTCTGGAATTGCTTCTCTTGGTAGAGGATAAGAGCTGTTGGTATCATCCAATTTACGATTACCTGTGAAAAATGCAAGAAATTTCAGTTGGAGGACTTTTTGCGATCAACAAATCTTAGAAAGAGTTCTCCGAATAGATTCATACATTCGATCCAAATTGTCTAGTTTTAAGGCCTTCAGGTAGGTTATTCTCGAAAAGATATTTTCTAAAAAAATTGTATGATCATTTGACAACGTTGACAAAAATTGTTGATTTAATTTGGCAGATCAAAACTCGCATTCCCGGAATAACATCAGAACGTCAATTCAAAGAACAATCACAGTATACTCAGCTGGTTATTATGAGAATTCTTCACATGGCAATATATTCTTTGTGAATACGGATGGGTTTGACTACATCTAAATAAACGGGAAATAGCGCTAAGGTGATAGAATATAACATTTGTTTAATGCGGTTGTTCTGGGGAACAGCTTGTTATCCATTCGTAACAATAAATGTAAATTTCGAATTAAGCGCCGATGATGGTCTTGAACGATTAGTTTGGACTCCCTGAAAAAGAAAAATCCGTCTATTCGTTCGTTCGACCATATGCGATTTTACTCACGGAGAGAAAGATCTAGCTACTTGAAATTGTCAAATCAGTTTTGAAATTTCGCACATACCTGAAAGTTGGTGTTCAACAAGAATATTCCAAAAATTTCAATTTGATCCGATATTCACTTTCGGACAAATAATGGAAACAATATTTAAAATTTCGATGTTATTTGAAATTTCATCGATATTTCCTTTATATCTTAAAGAGCACAGATGCTCAAAGAAGTAACTGCTTTGCCAAGAAATCTGAACAAGCGCTTAAAAAATCCTGATCTCTCGTCAGTGCTTTCCTAGATTTTTTCATTCCAATCATTGTCAACAATGAGAACAAATACATCACAACTCCTGCTGATGACTAAGACAATCCTAATCTGTCCTTGCAGGTTCGCAAGTTGAGAGATAGTACGTTTTTCAATCCCATCACTGGATCTGGTGGCGACGACTCGGACTGTATTCTGGCGGGTGGTTCGGCAAATGTCTCTGTTTTTGGCGACTTGTCTTCATCTTCGAGCGACTTGACCAAGAAAATTAAATCTTTGGGTAGATCTGTAAATTTTTGTTGTGATGTCGCTACGAAATTCGATGATAGTCCGTAACAGTTAGGAAAGTTGTGGCCAAGGTGACAAGACTGAAAGCTGAAAATGCTACTTTGAAGGAGGAGTTCTCTATTCTAGCGGTTAGGGTTTGCAAGCGAGAATTTCATGAATGTGTTCACTAAGATAGGAAACTCTATTGGAATTTCTGTGGAATCTTTTACTTCGGAATATGTAACTAGAAAGCCTTAAATGATCACAAACAGAACGAAGAATATCTTGGTAAGAGCTACAATCAAAACTTAAAGATACTTTTTCGGCTGCATACAAATCTAAATTCTTGTCAAACAAGGAGACCAAACCTAGCCTAAGTACTGGAGATGTGTTTTCGTGTTTTTTCGTCAATGAACACCTAACAGTGCCCAAGAAATTGCTTTATGAGGAGGTTCGAAACATGGTCGAGGAGAAGCAGTATTAGTTCGTGTTGGTTCAGAAGGGTTATATTCTCAGGAAGATCTGAATTGTTGATTGATATCTGTTTTTTTATTGTTGTTTGTGTCAAAAAGCTTAATAAATCTCTAAGTTTACTACCCGGGTGTAAGAGAATTGCGATTTTAGCTCTATAAGTTTAAAGGCCAGTATTATAAAGCTTTTTGGATAGATGATAGACGGTTGAATCTTGGCGTGACGTCATGAATTGCAGTAACCTTCAGTTAAAGTAAGATTTGAAAGGTTATCTTCAGCTGGTGGTTTGAATATCAATTATAGTTAAAATTACATCGTGGCTTTTCACAGATTCTCCGTATTTTTGGCTGACATAAGGGAAATATAACCTCTATTTTTTTGTAACGATAATTTCAGGAACATGTTAGCAAGAGGTATTCACTTCATTTCAAAAGATCTTTTAAGTGACGATGACGGAGATGCCTTGAATATTTTTGATCATCCTCGTTGAGGAAGGATATTTAGAAATTGGCTGAACCATTTGAACTTATGGGAAGAAACGGAATTGAAAAAACAATTTTGCTTATCTCAACAGTCTATGCGCCTGTAACGAAGCACATGATTTTAGAAATCAGGCTCCATCTCAAGTGATTCAGATGTATTGATAACACTCTGATTCTATGCGTTTGTTCTTTTTTGATAGTTGCTGGATATTTAAGGGATATTAACAAATCACCTATACTGGCTGTATAAACAGAAATGTCTCATGGAAAATTGCATACTCATCTATTTACATGAAAATGCCTGCTATAGACCTCACTCTGATCAGAATCCAATCTTGAGAGTTCATCATGGCGTATAATTGTATTGAAAATATCAGTGAAACTTTCCGTTCAACTTTTGAACGATGAAAAAAATTATAAAAATCAGTGGCATATATTCTTCTTGGTTCCCAATAAAATAGATAATAATTGTACAGACGTAATAAAGCACGAAAATTCATAAACATGTAAGATAAATAAGCTCATATTTATCTCAGTTTGAATTTTGCCGCGCTCGCGTCGGTCAAACAGAGTCCATGTTGAATAACGACAGAGATAGAGAGAGAGCATACTGTCAGAAGAGAATTGAAAGACTGCATCGTAAATAACGTTTGTTGATAAGTAGAAGAATAAACTTTTATTGTCGTTTCTCTTATTTTAGGTAATAATAATATCATATAATAATATAAATTCTAATCATGTTTAATATAAAAATAAATCTCTTATTTTAGAGCAACACAGGTTTTGATTACTTGTCAACTATCTAACAAGCTGAAGATACAATATCTTATAAAACGACAATATTCGATTTGCAATATCCTATGACGGGTATTGAAAGCAATAAAACAGGGAGATGGAAAAACTACAATTTGAGTTCACAATAATTCCAGCAGCAGACGGGAAGTCAAATGTGTATGCCATAACCTCAATCACAACGGAGGAAAATGAAACTTATGAAGTACCAAAGGAATTACAAATAGCCTCACTGAATACTGAGCTGACTAAACACTCAGCATTCACAAAAGTGAAAAACAGCATAAATAAAAGGTACCAATACAGAAAAGTCTGGATAACTTTAACAGAGAAGCTTAAAGAAGTTTACATAGATGATGGTAATATACAATTTTCTAACCAATATTTGCAACTACTGGATCAAGATACCAAAACAGTAAATAACACAATCTCAAGAACAGAAGATTCGAACACGTTACAAAAAATTCTTGAAAATCTAGTCGAAAGAGAAAAAAATCAAGACAATGATGATCAACAAAATTTGAATAAAATAGCTGATAAATTTGTTTTAGAAAAATTCACAAGTAAAACCAATAATGCAAACCAGTGGATAGAAATTTTTGAAAGGGAGTGCACACGTATCAAAATAAATTCTGATGTAAACAAGATTGAAGTATTGAGACTGTTTATGGATAAGTCATGTGCAGATTGGTACAGCTCAATGATTATAAAGTTCACACTAGAAGCAGAATGGTGTATTTGGAAAGAAAAATTCTGCGAATCTTTCGCAAATAAAGGCTGGAGCCCAGTTAAACACGCTTTGTTATTCAGATATAGAGACGGCTCCTTGTTGGACTACGCTATGAAGAAGGAAAAACTTTTGTTGGAAATGAGAGGTTCTATAGACGCGGGTACTTTAGTAGATCTTGTAGCAGCTGGCTTACCAGAATTCATTTTGAACAAAATTGATAGAGAGACGGTAAAAGATACAGTGGATCTTTTTAATGAAATTAGCAAGTACGAACACACAATGAAGAGAACTAATAACATCGGGTATGAAAAGAGAAGTAATACTTATGTAAGACCGAATGCCCCAAATGTGGAAAAGAAACCATGCAGTATTTGCACCAAGTTGGGTAAAGGTACAAGGTACCACATGGAAACAGCTTGTTACTTCAAAAATGTAAATAACAACAACCACAGAAGTATAAGACATATCAATAACTCTGAGATTGAAGTAGAGTTGAATCAAGAAGACCAAAAAAACGAATAAATACACCATTAATTAAAGTCAAACTGTTATTGAACAATAAAAAAGAAATAAATGCTATTTATGATTCTGGTTCAAATGTTTCTTTAATCAACTCCCATTTACTCAAAATAAAAGCAAAAAATAGAATTTTGAACACAGATAATTTAGTAACAATTAATGGTGTAACTAAAACAATTGGTTTGACGTCTTTGAAAATAAAAATTTTTGATATAGAAAAGGATGTAGATGTATACATTATAGATGGTGAAAAATTTAAATATGATTTTCTAATTGGATTAGATATAATAAAAGAATTTCAATTAATACAAGATGAAAATTTAAAAATAAAACAAAAAAAAGAAGCAATAAACAATGAAATAGAGAAAAACAGTCCTGAATCACATAACATGAGTTTTGATGAAGACAGGCAAGTTAATTTTAATGAATACTTTATAGAAGAAAACTTTCACATAAAAACTAATCATTTGAGTAATTCCCAGAAATTTGAAATAGAAAAACTGATTCAGAAGAACAAAACGATATTTGCAAAAGATAAGTATGACATTGGCACAGCTAACGAATACGAGGCAAGAATAGATTCGTTTACAGATCAATATTGTAGTAAGAGACCCTATAGATGTAGCATGGAAGATAGAATTGAAATTGAAAATCAGATATCAAGATTATTAGAAAATGAATTGATAGAAGAATCATATAGCCCTTTTGCTGCACCTGTCACTTTAGTGTTTAAAAAAGAAGATCAAAGAAAATCAAGATTATGCATTGACTTCAGGGATCTGAACAAATTGGTTATAACCCAAGCACAACCATTTCCACTGATAGATGACTTGATGATAAAGGCAAGAAATTGCGAATATTTTTCTACTCTAGACATAAACTCAGCATTCTGGTCAATTCCTCTCAGAATTGAAGACAGACAAAAAACAGGATTTGTAACACAATCTGGGCACTATCAATGGACTTGCTTACCATTCGGCCTGAAAACATCATCGGCCATATTTCAACGAATACTCAGCAATATATTGAGAAAATATAATCTTACAAGTTTTGCAGAGAATTACATTGATGATATCCTTATATTTTCCAGAACTTTCGAGGAACATATACAGCACTTAACAAAACTATTTGAGGCAATACAGAAAGAAGGGTTTAGATTGAAATTTACAAAATGCACATTTGCTGATAAAAAAGTAAAATATTTAGGACATATCATCGAAAATAATACAATTAGCCCGATAAAAGACAACATAAAATCTATAAGGGATTTTCCTACACCGAAAACACAGAAGAATATTCGACAGTTTTTAGGTAAAGTCAACTTCTACCGCGAATATATACCTAAAAGTGCAATATTGTTGGAACCATTACACAATTTGCTACGAAAAAATCAAAAATTCGTTTGGACGGAAGACTGTCAAATAGCAATGAATAAAATCAAAAATTTACTTTGCTCACAACCGATTCTTGAAATTTTTGACCAAAATTTGCCAATTAGCATTTACACTGATGCCTCCATAGAAGGAGTGGGTGCAGTTTTAAAACAAAAACAACCAAATGGAAAAGAAAAACCAGTGGCTTTTTTTTCGAAGAAATTAAATGAAGCACAGAAAAAGAAAAAACCCATATATTTAGAATGTTTGGCAATTACACAAGCAATTAGGTATTGGCAGTACTGGTTGATGGGAAAAACATTTATAGTCTATTGTGATCATAGACCACTGGAAGATTTAAATATAAAATCCAGACCTGATGAAGATTTAGGAGAACTTACATATTACCTATCGCAATATGACTGCAAAATAAAATACCATCCAGGAAAAAAGAATGCAGAAGCTGATTGTTTAAGCCGAAACCCGGTATTAGAAGCTGATGAAAACTCTGAAGAACAACTCAAAATAGTAAATTTAATCAAGTTGGAAGAAATTATTTCGGACCAAAACCAGAATACGGAAATAAAGAATAACCAAAACAAATTAATAAAAAAACAAAACGTTTTCTTCAAAAAGATAAAAAACAAAGAAAAAATAATTCTATCTGAGGAATTTAGCATAGAATTTATAAAAACAGTTCATATAGATTTTTGCCATATTGGAATTTAACAAATGAGGAAAATGATAAGCTCACATTACACAGCGAAAAACTTAATGAAAAATATAAAGATGATGTGCAGAAACTGTGAAATATGTATAAAGAATAAAGCAAGAGGTCAAAATAAATTCGGTTTAATGTCTCACTTAGGTCCTGCTACAAAACCCTTTGAAATTGTTTCCATAGATACAATAGGTGGTTTTGGTGGTTCAAGATCTACAAAAAAGTACATGCATCTACTAGTGGACCATTTTACTAGATATGCATTTATATTAACTTCAAAAACTCAAAGTGCTCAAGATTTTATAAAATTAGTCTCAAATATTACAAATTCAGAGGACATTGGAATGGTGCTTTCGGATCAATACCCAGGGATCAATTCGAAAGAATTTAAAACATTTTTAAAGAATAAAAAAACCACATTAATATTCACAGCAGTTAATGCACCATTTTCTAACGGGTTGAACGAAAGACTAAACCAAACATTGGTTAATAAAATTAGGTGCAAAATAAATGAAGAGAATAAATTTGCATGGACAACAGTAGCACAAGAATGTGTAAAGAAATATAACGAAACGGAACATTCAATCACTAAATTTGCACCAAAATATTTATTGTATGGAACAGATGCAAGAATCCTACCAGAAGAACTAAAACAGGAATATAAAGAGAAAAATTGGAAGGAAGACAAACAAAAAGCCATAAATAATACACTCAAATCCCATAATTACAATAAAAAACTGTTTGATGAAAATAGAAAACAAATTCATCTGGATGTAGGGGATTCAGTATTTGTAGAAAATGGGAACAGATTGAACAGAAAGAAGTTGGATGAATTGAGGATTGGTCCATTTAAAATTAATAGGAAAATTTCTGAATCCATATATGAAATCGACACAGGCCACAGAAAGTTTGAGTCTAATCTGTTTCACAATAATAATATCATATAATAATATAAATTCTAATCATGTTTAATATAAGAATAAATCTCTTATTTTAGAGCAACACAGGTTTTGATTACTTGTCAACTACCTAACAAGCTGAAGATACAATATCTTATAAACATTTTATAAGTTTCGAGATTAAGGAGAAAATCATCACAATTAAAATGGATAATTTTCTTGAAAAAATTTCCAAACTGTAGTCATGTAAGCCATCTACAAATTTCAGATATCATGGTTCGATGACCAGGAGCCACACAAAACATTACCCTTTTTTGAATTGAATGACAATTTTTGAGAATTAAGCATTACCACCGCCAGTGTCAATTGGAAGTACCAACCGGTTGGTGTAGAGTGAAGTATTTCTAAAAAAAATTTTGTACCTAATTGGATTATGACTACTACAATATATATATATATATATATATATATTATCAAAAAACGCAATTACCATATAATGGTGTAGGGTATTCCATTTCAACTTAATTAAAATTCAGTATATACAAAATCAAAGTATTTCATTTCTATGTACAAATTTGGTCCACAGTTTCCTATCCCTAGCCATATTCCTTGCTTCATTCCATGTTTGTCCTCTCCTATTAATTATTTCAGTGATTGTTTCGTTCCACGTCAGCTCTGGTCTTCCTCTCCTTTTCCTCTTTTGAATTCTAGCTTCCCATATCTGATTAACAGGTCTCTCCACATTTGCTCTGTTCAAATGTCCCCACCAGCTAAGTTGTCTTCTTTCTACGAAATCATGTATTGGTTCAATCTCTAGGTCTTCACGTATTCTTTCATTCCTTATCTTATTCATTCTGGTTACGCCCTTTACTCTTCTTAGGTATTTCATTTCTACTGCTTGGATTTTACTTTTCTGTTTATTGTTCAAGGCCCATGATTCGCATGAAAATGTCAGGGTAGGTCTATATATTGCTCTATACACGTTCATCTTTGTCCTTTGGGAAATTTTCTTTTTACCTATGAAACTCTTATTCATCGTATGGTACAATTTAACTGTGTTTTCTATTCTTTTATTAATTTCCACATCTTGTTTTCCCTCTTCATCTATTTCAACACCCAAGTATCTGAAATTTTTCACCTGTTCTATTGTTGTTTCGTCTAGCTCTATATTAAGTTCTTCTGAGTTTCCTGTCACCATAACTTTTGTCTTGTCTTTATTTATTTCCATTCCATACTTTTTGACAACTTCATCCCATATCTTCATATTTCCCTGCAAATCGTCTCTTCGTCCAGTAATCACGATAATGTCATCTACAAAAGCACATTCTGATATTTCCACCCGCTGCATATTTTTGTGTCCTACGTGAAATTTTTTTGTTCTTCTTGTGCATTCCTTTAAAATCTCGTCCATGAAGATAGTGAACAGTACCGGACTCAAACTTCCTCCTTGCCTTAGTCCTGTTTTTGTGTGGAATGTTTTTGATGTCCGGTTTTTATTCAATCTATATATATTCTTTATAATGCAGATCAATTTTTTATCTATTCCTCGTTTCTTCAGTATTGTCCACAGTTTTTCCCTGTTCACTTTGTCAAAAGCTTTCACCAGATCAATAAAGCCCAAGTACAATCTTCTATTCTCTTGTTTTGCTTTCTCGCATAATATCTTCATAGTGAATATATGATCTTGAATACTCCTTCCTCTCCTGAATCCACTCTGTGTTTCTTCCATTGTTATCTCTATTTTCTGTCTTATCTTTTTGTCTAATATTTTCTCGTAGAGTTTCATAGCTGTACTCAATAAAGTTATACCTCTGTAGTTATTACAATTATGTTTGTCTCCTTTCTTATATATTGGAACTATTAAGGCTGTTTGCTAATCCTCTGGTATCATTTCATCTTTCCATGCTTTTTCAAATATCTCCAGCAATGTGTTCAATCCTATTCGTCCCAAGTTCTTAAGCATCTCTGACGTTATTTTATCACTTCCTGGAGCTTTTCCATTTTTCAATGATGTTATCGCTTGTTTCAGCTCATCCAGAGTTATTCCCTCAAATTCTCCATCTTCCATATTTTCTTGCTGTTCGTATGTATCTTCTACCTCGCTATGTCCCCCATCCAGTAGTTCTCGAAAATGCTCTCTCCATCTATTCATTATTTCATCGTCACCCCTCAATAGAGTTCCTTCTTTATTCTTTATATTTACGCTTTCATTCGTTTGTCTATTTCTTTGTGCTTTCAGGACTCCATAAAACAGTTTTTGGTTAGTCTTGAGATCGTTTTCCATTTTTTCACCGAATTCTTCCCATTTTTCCTTTTGCCGTGACAATATAAGTTCTTTGACTTTCTTTCTTTGGTTTTTATACTGTTGGTAATTGTCTGTAGTTCTTTCATTCAAGTATATTCTCCATTTTTCCTTCTTCATCTTCACTTCAGCTTTCAGTTCTTTCGTCCACCATGCTGTTTGTTTTTTCTTATTTGTTTTCCTGTAACTTCCACAAACTTTTCTTGCTGATTCTATAATTATATTTTTGAATTCAGTCCACATGTTGTCAAGTGAAGAGCCTTCTTGTTGATATCTTTCTTGCTCGAATCTCCTTTCTGTTTCTATTTGGTATCGTTCAGCAATTTCTCTGTTAACTAATTTGTAAGTTCTCAGGCATTCATGTTCCATCTTTTTCCCCTGGTTATTTCGGTTGTTCGTTGTACTAATTCCATCCATTTTGACTTTAGCTATCACTACGTAGTGGTCACTGCCTATTTCTGGTCCTCTTCTTACTCTTGAATCTAAAACAGTTGATCTAATTTCTTTTTGAACCAATATATAATCTATTATCGATTTCTCTCCCCGGCTACTAACCTCCCTTGTGTATCTATGGATATTTTTATGTTCAAAAAGTGTGTTGGTTATTAACATAGAATTAAGTATACAGAAGTTAAGTAGTCGCTCACCGTTATTATTCCTTGTTTCTTCTCCAAAGGGCCCCATTACTTCTTCATACATTTTGTCTCTTCTACCTACTCTGCCATTGAAGTCTTCCAAGATAACAATTTTTCCTTTCGCTTCTTCCGTAATCTCTGTTAAGTTCTCCCAAAATGTCTCTTTAGTTTCTGAGCTGTCATCTTCATTAGGCCCATAAACCACTATTATTGTTGTTATCTCGTTGTTTCCACCTTTAATTTCCACTGACAATATCCGCTCGGACCAATTTTTCCAACCATTTATACTCCCAGATATTCCATTCTCTATTAAACATCCTACTCCTGCTTTTGCTCTAGTATTTCGATCCACTCCGCTATATATTAACAAATGGCCGTTTCTTGTCTTCATTGATCCTTCTCCCTTTTTCTTTGTTTCCGTTATTGCCAAAACTTTCAGTTCCATTTGCTCAAATTCAGTCTCAAGTTCATCTTCCTTTCCACTTAAACCTCTCACATTCCATGTTGCTATCCTCCATACATCTCTTACGCTCGTTCTACCGTCTCGTTGTCCTTTATTCTGCTCAGTCGTAATTTTTAATTCCGTTCCTACCTTCATCCTCTTCAATAGTTTTTTGACATTGATTTCTCAATTTTTCCTATATCATAATTCCATTTAAAGTGCACATTGTCTATGATTAGCTTCTGAAAACCCACTTTAACATTCCTACCTCTTCCTCTCTCTTCCTTGGCAACCGATCTTAGCTTTTCCTGTATCTCTCTTTGTACCTTCGTCATATCATCGTTTATATAAACTACTTCATCCGTATAGTTCTTTAGTTTATTCTTATTTCGCATCAACTTCATTTTTTCCGACGTATTCTCCAATTCGATAAGGTAAGTTTTCACTCCTATTTTCCTGGCAGTCTTCAAAAGAGGCTCTATCTCCATATTTTTCTTGAAAAATTGACTCATTTTATCCTGTATTGAGTCTTGTTGGGTTTCATTCATAGTTAGACCACTGACCACTACATTATTTCTTCTTTTATCTCTATCTATAATCTCTAGTCTAGAATTAATCATCTTAATTTCGCTTTTGAGATTTTCGTTTTCTTTCTTTATTTGTTCATTTTCTTCTCCCAACTTCTTCATTTCTGTCTGGTAACTCCGCTGTTCAGATCTTATCTCCTTCATTTCCCGCATCATATTCTCCATCATTTCCATCATTCTATCCATTTTATCATCCTGAGTAATTGGTTTTTGTTTTTGTGGTGTTCGAAAAATTCTTCTACTTTTTGTAAATATTTCCTCTTCGTTGTCTTCTTCCCTTCTTCTTTTCCCTTCATCACTAGTATATTCCTCGTCATTTCTCATCTTGATATTTCGATTTCGCGATTTCGAATTAAACCTGAGTCCGCCTCTGTCAACTCCGAAATCCAGCTCGCTTATCTGCGGCGATAACGTTGTTTATCACTCACACCAGCTGCTTTTTCTATCGATGTTATATTTCTATGTCGGGTTGCAATATCAAAATAATCACTGTTTTCCAAGTTTACATTCCACTCAAACTAAAATCCTCGACTATTCTCGCCTAGTGCACAAACAACAACTATGGTATTCTCTGTTGAAAATAATTTCTCGCTCGTAATTTTAGAGTATATCGAGTTTTATTACGGAGCTCCGAATTAGCGTGCGCACAGATGGTACCTTCAAAAAAACTTCTACTACAATACAAAACAATAATTCCTGACTTGAATATATCCCATTATTGTCAAAGTTTTTCTTTTATGCTTTCATCTTTAATGGACTATGCAATATGGCCGCGACAAGTAAAGACGGTGATAGTGACGCTCTGCGGAGTAATTCTTCTAAGGTCGCTTTTTGTAATCGTATAATGGCTGAAATTACGATGAAATTTAATTTGTGCCCTAAGGTTTGCCATAAATATTGTGAAAACAAAGTTGGGAAGTGTTGCGATCGAGCATTCGAGATTTCTTCTGCAAGTGATAGAAACGACGACGACAGTGTTCCTGTGTCATGGGCCGATGGTGAATCTGAACCGAAAACTCCTATAATAAATTCGGAATCTTCAGAACAGGATTTGCTACTGAGAATTTTATATGAACTCGAAAGTAAAAAATTTGATACTAAATGAGTATACATCATTGCTTAAATATAAGTACTCCTGTGTCATGGGCCGATGGTGAATCTGAACCGAAAACTCCTATAATAAATTCGGAATCTTCAGAACAGGATTTGCTACTGAGAATTTTATATGAACTCGAAAGTAAAAAATTTGATACTAAATGAGTATACATCATTGCTTAAATATAAGTACTCGAGAATAAAGTTATTGAGAAAAATGCAATAATAAACGAACTAAGAAAGAAGTAAACAAACCGGACGATACATTTAATACAGTTTGATCGAATGGGAATAAATATCGCAAGTTGAAGTTGCCACTGACTACTGCAACTGGTGCTCCTGCAATTCCTGCTACTGAACCGACTGATGACCTCACTGTTACAGTTCCCAGTGAATTCGCCAGAGTCACAAATAAACAAGGGATCGAGAACAACATTACCAAGTTGAACCTCGCTATCCAGAAAGTTACACTCGTTTCAAAGTTCTCATTCCATATGATGAATATGATAAATTAAAAATGGAGTCAAACTGATCAAAGGAATGCAGTATTCGTAATTTTTATCAACGCAAGAAAACATACCAAAGGAGTTGATACACAAAATACAAGACAATCAATAGTAAAACGTGATCATGGGTTGAAGATCTTACAATTAATTGCTCAGTCTTTGTCAAATAAAATTAACAGACTGGTACTATTATTTGAAGAAAATTACCAGATATCGTCAGTATTGCTGAACATTGGTATGATATCAACAGTATTTCTTCTATGATCATTCCAGGCTATAAATTGGTTTCATTTTTCTGCAGACCGTCTAGACAGCATAGTGGATCAGCGATATATGTCAGGATTGGACTGGTGGAATGCTAGTTTCTGACTCTTCGCAAGAGATGGAATGTGAGTGGTGTGCAGTGTTCTTGGAAGCATTAAGGTGGGTCTAATCAGTGTCTATAGACCTCCCTCAGAAAGTATTCAGGTGTTCCTGGATAAAATTTCTTATGCTCCACAACATTGTTTGAAAATTGTCGACCACATATTCCTCTGTGGAGATCTGAATATTGATTTTCTCAAGGATGATTGTGGACTCAAACTGCTTCTCTTAGACTTATTTGATTGTAACAATTTGAATGTTGCTAATTTTGAACCTACCAGAGTATTCTTTGATAGAAATGGGAATGTTTCAGCAACAAAATTTGATTTTTTACTAACAAACTACGACCTTGAATTTTGTGATAACAAAGTTATTGTTACCCATGTTGGCGATCATAAAGTTTTTTATTAGAAGGCAGATTCGCGGATATGACTGGACTGGCGAAATCCAATTCTATAATGAATAAATTATATAGAAATATCTCATCACATAACTTGTATGAGTTCAGTTTATGATAGTCCAATGCATGTTTTGATTCTGTTTATTCAGATGCGGATGTCGATTCGACATATAATTCATCGATATTATTAAGTACTGTTTTGACAAAGCTTCTCCGTTAAGGTACCGCAGCATTTCAAACTCTTCAAAATTGGAATAGGTGAAAACGGCTAGTGTGAAATGATATTGGCTCCATATGAATGTGAAAACCAAATACTCTTTTGATATGTACAAGAACGCGAAAAAATAATATAAAATATTACTTCAATCTTCAAAACTCGCATTTAATACAAATTTCATATGCTCATCGGACAACCAGAGCAGGGCAGTTTGGAATATTGTCAATCGGAAGACCGGTAGAATTCAGTATCATAACTAGTTTGAACGTGGATGGTGTTTGAGTTTCTGATGGTGTTCTTGTGGCTGGAATATTAGCTGTTTATTTTTCATTCATAGCACGAAAGTGTGTTGAAGCTTAATACGGTCAATTTTTGTCTCTCTCATGTACAACTTCATCCCTACATGATTCTACTTTTTTTTCGTTCTGTTGATGAGAAAGAAGTAATTGACACAATCAAGTCATTGAAAATTAAAAAAAAGTTTCGATGTCGACCACATCTCTTTGAAGATCTTGAACTCAATATCAGAGATCATTTTCGAACCTTTTTCTCACATAATAAATATCTCAATATTTTCTGGCAGCTTCCCTGAGATGTTGAAGTTTTCAACATTTATTCCAGTGCATAAGAGAAATGATGTGGAGGGTGTCTCAAATTATCGGCCTATGTCTATCCTCAGTGTTTTCTCCAAAGTTATCGAGAGAATAGTCCTACATCGCATGACCAGTTATTCGAATAAGTTCAACCTATTAACAAGCTGTCAACATGTTTTCAGATCACACAGATCCACTCAGACTGCTGCGATTGACTTCTTTCAATATGTCTATGAGACCTAAGATAAGGGTCTTTATGTGGCAGGTTTTTTTTTCGACGTCTCCTGTGCTTTTGACTGCATCATTTTCAAGTTTATATTGAATAAACTTTAACATCTCGGTTTCGGGGGAGTCTTCTGGACTGGTTGTGGAGTAACATTTCAAATGGTGTTATGTCAGTGAAGGTAGGAGACTGTTGATCCTCTAATCGCATAAATGAGCTAGGTGTTCCTCAGACTTCCAACTTGGAGCCTCTGCTTTTCCTCCTTTTCATAAACGATCTTCCTAAACATCTGATCTTAATTCTGGCTCGTTTGATCATTTTTGTTGATGACTGTTGATTGCTGTCTCCGCTGAGACGCTTGATGAACTCGAGAGTGTATGTGAATCTATTATACGTCAGTTTAAAATCTGGTGCAGAATAAATGCCTTGAGTGTATGTGATTGATGAGTTGAGATGGTGTCATCACGTAAATCAAGTTTGTGAAAAGATGAGCTCAGCTTCCTATGCTATCAGCCGTATAAAAGATACTCTTCCACAACAAACAGTATTTAGTGTATATTATAGCTTAGTTTATAGTCATATGTCCTCCTGTATACTTCTTTGGGGTAAATCAATTGATTTTTATAGAGTTTTAATATCTCAAAAACGCATAAATTGTATGATTTTTGGCTTCTATCCTCGTACCTCTTGTCGGCCTATCTCTGTTGCTCAGAGAATACTTACTGCACCTTGTGTATATATCTTTAATGCCTTAATGTACATAAAAAATAATCAAAGCAGATTCTGCAGGCTCTTAAGTTTCCACAGCTAATTCACCAGAAAGACTGACACCTTTCCTTTTCCATTGCACAGAACCACAAAATTCCAATCATCTATCTTATATAGTGGAATTAAACTATACATATAGTCATTTGCCTTCCAAGGTGCGGGCAATGGGTGGACGAGGGTTCGGAACGACGGTGAAAAATTTATTAATGAAAAATCTAGAAAAGTACTGACGTGAAGTCAGCAGCTTTTATGCGCTTGTTCACATTCCGAAATGGTGAAAGTTTAATGAAGTATAAAAATTAAAAAAAAAAAAAAATTTTCGAAATTTTCCATGGATAATTCTGCTTCTCGACACTGTTCATCTTCCAACCAAGTTTAGTTTCGATCAGATGAATATTTTTCGCGTTATTGAAAAAACAAAATTCCAAATGGTTGTAGCACAAAAACCATTCGGCAAATTTGTCTCATTAACGAACTCAACCGAGATATTGAGGATCTTAACCTAACCTGGAAATTTCAAGACTCTAGGTCTTTTCTTTCAAGAGTTACAGCAAACACGGCCGGCCGGCCGGCTGGATGGCCGGACGGACAAAATCAATTTTGACCACGGATTCTTCATCAGTGAGTCCAGCCTAGTCGTTTGAGACCAATTTCGGCTCAAAATTCTAAAATTACAGACATCGTGACGAAATGATAACGCGCTATTTCCCAGAACAAGCACGTAAAGAGGCTCAATAGAGCTCTAACGAGTACTTATGTGATATTAACATTATCGTGTAGTTTACTTCACACTTGATTTAACGCTGACCTGTCCTATACATTTTCATGTCGAACTGGATCAATAAATTTATTATTGTGATTATATTATTATATATAATTATGAAACACGTCTCCGAAAGTCCGTTTTTAAAAAGAGTTTATCTTTCTAGGTTCCTTAATCACAACTTTATTGAAAGCTAAATGAAAAGAATACACTACGGAAGGAAGTGTTTACTTTGTGAGCCCTAATAAGCTCTACAATGGTCAGATTAGAACTAACTATCTCTTACATATTCACTTCAAAAGAAAATGAATAGTTTGCATAATCTAATTCTTGGAAGAGCGGATCGTTGCTATGGGATGAACTGTCTCATAGGCGGAATCCGGTAGCATGGAGTTCCTAACACTTTCCCCCTTTAGACAGCAACGTCCTCGTTGTCAGCGGATTCACCTGGGTCCTTGAGATCGATGTGGATAATTCTCCTTGGTTTGTACAAAAGGTCTCCTTATCCTTGCTCTGTTAATCGTTACGATGGAAATTCCAGTAATTATGCAACAGAGCAAAATTCCAGTTATGGTATAGTGTGTTAACTGAGATATTGGATATAGGTACATGGGTTGGTCCAAGAGTTTCTCAGCTTCTTGTAGGATCGAGTCTGGCTCTTTCAGGTGCCTTAACTGAAGCTCAATTTTCTGTCTTGAGTTGAAAGAAATTTTCGGAATATTTTGGATTTTTATTTCGGAAATTAGAATGGAATCGTCAAAAATTGAATTCTCAATGATAATTTTGCAAGGAGAATCCAGTAAATATGTTCCTTGGATAGGCTTCTTCATTATGATACCATGGCAGTCTTCTAGTACCATCTGAGATTTCTTGAACAAAGTCAGTAACTGTTTATTCTTTAAAACATGGATAATTTTGAAATCATTGTCGATTAGAATTGTTCGGCAATATTCTGGTGTTGATAAAGTGCAATTTTCCTTGGCAGGTGGCTGGAGGCACAGTACAATGGAACTATCTAGGGTACGACAGGCTTCATTGGTCCAAAATTCTTGGTTATGGATTGTTATCGAGTACTTCTTTCGTGGAATAATAGCTATATCTTGGTGGTTAGGTATAGGGTACACTCGGGAGTTTTAAGGAGGAAACTTATCATTTTATTCGTTCCTACAACAGAAATCTTTGAAAATTCTAACATTTTGTAAGGATGAGCCTGATTAATTGGTGATAGTTCCTGTGGTTTATAAATTTGTTGAAGATATTTCTCAATATATTGAAGTTCATTGACTTTGATGAGTTCTAAATTTGGTATTTCTTTGATTGAAAAGCTAATTGTTCTTTCAATCATAAGTAACTGATTGAGTAAAATTTCTGATTTGAATATTTCATTCCGTACAAGGATTGCAAAATATTCTTCAGATTTAATTTCTTCAAACAGTGATCTTGTTTTTTGAATATTTTGATTTAACAAAGCTACATCATCTGAGTACCTCTTAGTCAAATGATTAGCAAAAGAAGTTAATTTATCTACTTTTTCTATTTCGTTATTTCTAATTTGATGTAGTTCTTCAAGATTATCATTTATGATTTTTAGGTCATCGTCGTCTAAGTTTCCAGTAATAAATTTGATGCTTTTTCCAATGAAATTAGCCAAACCTCTCTTAACCTTATAATTGTTCTCAAATTTATGAAGTATTTGCTCTGTCTGGACATGAGTTGCATTCAACTGAAGGCAGATTTTATGATGAAATTCATCGTAGGAATATTTTTCGTGAAGTTCTTTAAAATTAAGTTTCAATTGATCGTAACTATTCATCAAATTAGTTAAGTTAATTGTGAAAAAGAAATTATGATAGTGATCAAGTAATCTTGCTTCACTTAAGGGCTCTTCAAAGTATCCGTTAGTTATTATTTTGTAAACCTGAAGGGCCTGGTAGGTTCGGGTCAATATCAGGAGGGATATTGGTATCCTAAAAAGAGAGAATATTTTTTCTTAATTTCTTTACTTTTCCAATATGAGCTGTGGTTTCTCGATATTTCTGAGTTAAACCACAGATTTTGTTTTTTAATTGATGTTCGACAGTAATTTTTTCAAAGGGAGGGTCAGTTTTTCTAGGTGTGTTCCTCTCAACATAAACTTCTTTTGGGTCTAAATTTGGAGGGTCATTTCGATTCTCATTCAATCTATCTAAATTTTTTTGTGCTTTTTCTCGTTTTCGTTCGTAGATATTGTCGAAAAATGGCAAAATTTCTTGTTTTCTCTTTTCATTGTATTGTTCATACACAGTCATGGTTAAATCGAATTCTGGTGGTTTATCGTAGGTTCCGTACAGTGAATTAAAAGGCGAATAACCAGTGGCAGAATGTATCGATTGATTATAAATTAAATTAGCGGTGATCATGAGGTCGAAAGGGTTCTCATTTGGGTTCTTCAATTTAAGAATTCTGAGTTTTTCTAGAATAGTTGAATGATATCTCTCTATTGGAGAGTTAGAGCTTGGGTTATTTACAGTGGTGAAATGTAAACTTATTTTGTTGAGTTTGCAAAATTCGATGAATGTTTCATTATGGAATTCTTTCCCTTCGTCACACACAATTTTCTGAGGGATGTTATGATGAGCAAAAAAATGTCGTAATTTATTCAAAATAGTAAGACCAGTAACATCATTCACAAGGTACGATTGCGCGTATTTAGAGAATAAATCAATAATTGTTAAAAACTTAAAGTTTTGAAAAGAAAAGGTATCCATGTGAATAACTTCAAAAGGTCTTTTCGCTTGAAGAAGACCGGAAAATTTTAATATATAAGGATGCCTTTCGTATTTTGATTGAAGGCATAATTCACATTGATTGATTCATTTTACTTTTTTGATAAGTGATTGTAGGTTTCAGAGATACCGTTATGATTTTTATCATGATATTCGGAAACAATCTCTTTTTGATTTTCGTCACAATTGACATCCAATAAATAAATTTTACTGATAAAAAGTTTCACTGAATAATTGAATGACTCTTTACAGAATCGAACGAATGGTAGTCGTAACTTATTAAAAGTCTGTTTCCATTCGATTTTGTCTAATTGATACATTGTAAGTATTTTTCCCGAAAGGTTTCGTATATTTAAAGTTATATTGCTCCCCTATATTCAAAATAATTCTGTTTGGGTAAATGTTCACAGATGATTCGGTGATTGATATAACTTTTCCGTTATCTTCTTGGGTGGAATGAATGGTAGCATCGGAGTTATTATCTTGGTTTTGATTTTCAGGTTGGTTAATCAGATTTTGGTTGTTTTCTGAATTTAAAATTTTTTCTACTTCGTCATCTTCTAATACTGGTATTTCATCAGTGTTTGGTAAAATTGAAGCTAAATCGACATTATGGTCGTTGTCTGTCAGTAATGAATTATCGTCGTTTTCTCGATTTTTAATTTCAACACGAGAAAGTGCGTCAGCAACTTTGTTTTCTTTACCTTTGGTATAAATTATATTAAAATCGAATTCTTCCAATTTCAATTTCCAACGAATTCATCGAAATTTGGGTTCTCCAATTTTATAGAGCCATACAAGGGGATTATGATCGGTTTCAATGGTGAATTTTTGACCAAAAAGGTATGGTCTGAAATTTTTGGTGGAATCTAGGATTGACAGTAATTCCTTTTCAATTGTGGAATAATTTTTCTCGGCTGAATTTAAAGTTCTTGAATAGTAAGCTACAGGACGATGCGATTGTGAAAGAACACCTTCAATGGCTCTATTTGAAGCGTCGGTAGTTAATTTGAAAGGTTATTCAAAATCTGGGTAGACCAAAATTGGGGCATTTGTTAATAACTCTTTACATAATTGAAATGCGTGTAAATGTTCAGGATCGTCAGGTTTTATTTTTGCGCCTTTTTTCAGACATTTAGTGAATGGTGAAACAATATGTGCGAAACTTTGTATGAATCAGCGGTAATAACCTACCAAACCTAAAAATTATTTTATTTCCTTCACAGTACGTGGAATGGGGTAATTGTCTATGGTTTTTAATTTTAACCCCCTCCTTCGGGGGCTATGACATGTCCTAAAAATTCTACGTTTTTACTTAAAAATTCACATTTATCGAGTTCGATTTTGAGATTGAATTCTTTGATTTTCTGAAATATTAATTTCAAATGGTAAATGTGATCTTGTAATGATTCAGAAAAAATGACGATGTCGTCCATGTAAACGAAACAAAATATGTGAAGATATTTTTTTAATACATCGTCCATAACACGTTGAAATGTGCTTGGCCGTTTTTCAATCCGTAGGGCATACGAAAGTATTCATAATAACCGTTGTTAACTGTAAAAGCAATTTTCTCGATAAATTCCGGATCCATTTATATTTGGTGGAATGCTTTCGCCATGTCAATTGTTGAAAAATAGCAACTTTTTCCAAGGTGGTCCAAAATTTCTTCAATTTGTGGGAGGGGATATTTATTTTCAGCAGTTTTTTCATTGAGGCGGCGGTAATCTATGACCATTCGATATTTCTTTTCTCCGGACGCATCTTTTTTCTTGTCTACAATCCAAACAGGGTCACTGTAGGGTGAAATTGATGGACTTATGATTTTGTCATCAAGTAGTTTTTAAATCTGTTTTTGAATAATGTTTTTCATGTGATGAGGGTGTCTTAAAGATTCTATATAAACCGGTTCCTGGTCTTTGGTTCTAATTTTGTGTTTGACTGTATTACTAAATGAGAGATCGCAGTTTTCATTATAAAAGATATTTTTGAATTTGCTACAAAGTTTTGAAATTTCTCGTTTTTCTTCAGAATTCATGTGGGCGATTCGGATATTTTTCGCTAGTTTAAAATTCTGAGTTTCTAGCGGAGGGTTAGATATTTCAGTTTCTAAAATAGATTTTACCTGTATTCTTTCGGAAAAATTAATTCGTACTTCATTTTCGATTGGTTGAGCAATCGGTATGTAACAAAATCCATTTTTTGCGTGAGCAATGCATTCGGGAGTCGAAAATTGTTGAAAATTTTGTTTGGTAAATAACATCACCATTTTCTATAATGACAGGTACTTTTACGAAATTTTTCGCGGTAAGTTTGCGTGGTTGGATTTAGTAGAAGAATATTCAAGGGTAAAAGGTATTTTCAAATCATTGATTTCTGATGTATGAGTTTTGTAATGAATTTTTGCACCTAATTTTTGTATTGCGCGCATGTTCTAGGGGAACAGCGTGCTATCGTTTTGATCAAATGTCTGTAATTTTGGATGATTGAGCCGAAAATGATCTCAATCGACTAGGTTGGACTCACTGATGACGAATCCGGTGTCAAAATCGATTCTGTCCGGCCGGCCGGCTGGCCGGCCGTAGACACGCTAACTGTCGACAGAAGCAAGCTAGCAACTTGAAATTTTCAGGATAGGTTGCGCATCAGAATGCCGCGGTTAAGTTCGTTAATGGGCCAAATCGGACGAATAGTTTCGGAGTTATAGGCAGTTGAAGTTTTGAAGTTATTTATTTTTTATTTCAGAAACTACTTGAGAAATTGGATTCAAACTTGGCAGTTGGGTGGAGTATAACGACGCGCAACTTTGAGCCAAATTTCGTCAGGATCAGATTGTCATTTAATTTGAAAAAAAATTTTTTTTTCGGAAACCATTTATCATATCCAAAAAACAAGTCCACCAACACTTTGAACTTCATATTTCACAGCAGTGTACCAAATTTCAGTTCGATACGATCACAAATTTCGGAGATATCGGAAAAAAATGTGTCATCGTTTATTTTTTTGGTATAACTCGAGAAATACTGATTCAGTTCTGATGAAACTTCACAGCTAGTTTTGAGATGCTGAAAAACAACTTCATGCGAAATTTCGTGATAATCGTGTCATTAGAACAATTTGAAAAAAAAAAATTTGTATGATTTTTCTCATCATATCATCCTCATCAAATTCTGTATGAAACTTCGAACTGTTATTTTTCGATGAAGTACTGGATTTCAATTCGATCTGATCTGTATTTTTGGAAATATTGAAAAAATAAAATTTTGATTGGGTATATCTACGGAATCATTGGGTTGATTTTACCCATTCACGAATTCGGCCTTCGTAATTTAGGTCCAAACCTTCTCTACAAATATCGAGTTCCTAAGTTGTTTCTTTCGGAAGTTATTGTGTTTACGCAGTCGGCTTTGGTTTGGGGCTTAATTACGAAGGTCGAATTCGTGAATGGGTAAAATCCGCCCAATGATTTCGTAGATATACCCATTCAAAATTTTATTTTTCCAATATTTCCAAAAATACAGATTTGATCGAATTGAAATTCAGTAATTTATCAGTAAAAATTTCAAAAAGCACTGCCGTGAAGGCAGCAGCTTTTGCGTGCATGTTCAAATTCGTTGCTGAAGCGGTCATCTACATTGAACATGCGCGCAAAAGTTGCTGCCTTCACGGCAGTGCTTTTTGAAATTTTTTTGTAGATCAGATGTTCCTAATAAAGCATCGAATTTCTTGTGCCAATCTACTACATGTAAATGAATATTCTCAAAAATTCCTAGTTCGTATAAAATTGGGAAATTGACATTATAATTCGCCTGTATTGTATTTTCTACGCCTGATATGCTAAACTCTTCTTTAAATAAAAATTGGAAAAATTTTTCAAATGCGGGTTTTCGATTTATTACAGAATTTGTAGCACCTGAGTCGATAAGAATTCTTAAATCAATATTTGGAAGGTAAATATAAGGCAATTTTGATTTGATTTTCACGCAATTCAAGTCTATGTTTTTCCGAATTTCGAGGCTACTGTCTGAAAATTCTCGTGTTCTCCATTTTAATTTTCCGAATTTTCTGGAAAATCAGCGATTTCGTCATATTCGCAAGTTTCAGGTTCTAGATCATAAAGATTTTCATTCTCGGATTGTACGTTAAAGAGTTCCTGTGACATGAAATTTGGTTGTGGTTGATTTTGTGAAAATTGTTTCGTAGAAACAGACATAGGTATGTAGGGTTGTCTAAATGTATTCCGTGTCGAAATTGACATTGGAATGGGTTTCGGTTGATTTTTAATCAAATTTGAACCTGGTTTGGTTACAAAAACTTGTCGGTTGGTTGGGAAATTTTGATTTTTCGAAATTGGTTTATAGGATACGGAAAACCTTGAGTTGGATTTGTTGCCTGATGTTGATTTTGTATAATCGGTTTTCGATACTCATGATTATTTCTATATTGGTTGTTGGGAGGAGGAAAGAAAATTGGTTTCTTATTTACATCTTGTAATTTCCTGAGAAATTCGCAGTATTCCCATTCTTGTTTTCGGTTATCATAATGTTGGCATTTATAAATACCTACAGTCTTCTAAGGAGCTTAATTCAAAATTGCTAATGTATGTACTATAGGGTTCTAAACGTCCGATTTGAAATGTTTTCAAAGCCAATTTATTCATGTCATGTTTTTTATACTATAAATAATTTTGATCTTGAATTTTCAAAGTCAAATGTTGTAAAACATCGTTCGAGCTTTTCGATATTCTAATATAAAAATCTAGATAACTTTCATTTTTTTCTCTGAACGCATTAAGAAAGTGATGATACTAATAATGTACTGTAATAATGCACCTCTAATAGAAATCCAATCTGGGGCGTTTTGAAAAGCAATGAAATCCCTAGCTTCACCTTTAATTTTTGATCTGATAGCAAAATTCAAAGCATAGGTTAAGTCTGGGCTTAATCCTGAAGATGACTCACTAGATAATCTATTTCATTTATGAAAATTGACAAATTGTCACCAGGAGAATATTCCGGCATAGAATTTAAAAGAACTTGAATGTCTTGTCTGGACATATTTTCTAGAATGGTTGGGTTAGGAGAAGTTTGGTTATTCATTTCTGAGTGTATCAAATTTCTTCTTGGATAGGGTTGAAATCTACTTTTTCTAATTAATTGATTATTGTCAATAAATTCGATCGATTCTAATGTTTTTTGATTCTCAGCATCTATCTCCAATTCGTATTGAGATTCACTGATATCTGTCATTTGAATTTAATTGATGGGTTTAAGGAATGGACTGATGGACTTACAACACTACGATATTCATCCTAAAGTGTGCAGGTTGTTTCTGGAATTGTCTTCCTTCTGGCTTGGATGTTGATGGTTTGGTTTGATATCGCACTAAGAGTTAAAACTCAACGGAAGTTCCTCGAATACGATCCGGTCACAGTTCGTATTCACAATGGAAACTTATTTCGGTTTTTTCGAACTAAAACCCCGTTGCGATATCCTGTTCGCAGCGCCAATTATGTAACACGTCTCCGAAAGTCCGTTTTTAAAAAGAGTTTATCTTTCTAGGTTCCTTAATCACAACTTTATTGAAAGCTAAATGAAAAGAATACACTACGGAAGGAGGTGTTTACTTTGTGAACCCTAATAAGCTTTACAATAGTCAGATTAGAACTAACTATCTCTTACATATTCACTTCAAAAGAAAAGAAAGAAAATGAATATTTTGCATAATCTAATTATTGGAAGAGCGGATCGTTGCTATGGGATGAACTGTCTCATAGGCGGAATCCGGTAGCATGGAGTTCCTAACAATATTTATTTTTTTTTTCACTTAGGTGACTAAATAAACACCCAAACATCCCTTCTATAGTGCAAATAAATATAACGCAAAGTTGATAATAAAAACGCTCCCTTTAATCAGTAATTTACTTTCTATTCTTATGGAACTCACAATCAATTGAGCTCCCTGATAAATGGTAAGAATATTTGTCAATAAAAAATCAGTTTATTCCGATCATTTCTTGAAAGGGTGTATTTTTTCAAAGTTAAACTTATACAACCCAGAAATAGGTGGTAAGATTTATCACAGAAGTTTTAATTTTTCCTTTCCCTTTTCATAGACATGATACATTCATAATTCCTAAATTTTTAAATTCCCAAGTTATTGAACTGGAGCAACAGTAAAAATCCTTAAACTGAAAAATAAAAACATGGAGAAGGTATAAAAACATAAATGCAAAGCAAGTTCTAGTCTCATTTTTACAGATATTCAACCTCCATAGGTACAATATTTTCTAGGGTAAACCCCAAGAAATTTTTGATTTATGGGTCTACCAAGAATCACAACCATGATATTTTTGTAGGTTTTTTTTTCTGGATTTTCACTCCCAATTTCTGCAACAGAACTGATAAAATTGGATGAAATCTGCCCTTGCAGAATGCAGAATTGAACTATTGGCCAAAGGCAGTTTCTAGGAAAACAGAATGAATAATAGTGGAACAATATAAACGATGAACAAAAAGAACGCTAACGTTTCAGAGTACAAATCTGGGCAAAACATTAGTTTTTATTTTCGAAGATGAAGTTTTTCATAGCGAATCGATTGATACCAGTCTTGATCCCGGCAGGCTGTTAGTTCATAAGATATAAATTATTGAAGATCATTCATTTTTGAACTGAATTTGACACATTTGTTGCATATGGACTGTGAGCGTACGTACACCTGATGACGTATTGAAACTATATGAAAATTCAAACCATATAATATATATTTTCTTGGATCCTCAACTTTTTTGCTTATTAGCACACCGTCTTTTCTACATCATGGACGCAATCAAGGAAAAATGCATCTGTGTTGTCAAAACATGACAAAAAATATTATTTTCAAAAATCAATATGTCCTTATTTACGAGCTTGCTGGAGTTGAGACATGTACCAATCAATTTATCATGAAGACCTGTATCTTTTAAAAATCAGGATTCAAATCGAGCACCGTCCGTGAAGCAATCTGATAAACTTGAAAATTTGAACAATTATTTTCTTTTGATTTTTCGTTATGTGAGACTTTTATCATTTCAAGAAAACGCAGCAACAACAGATTTACTTGGTTTTAAACTTTTGAATTTTATTTCTTTTTCCAGTAAATTCAGCCAAATCTAGTCCATTTCTACTGAGAATCTGAAAAAAATGCGGAATTTTTTCATTTTTATTTTTTTCGAATTATCTGGCTGCGTAGTATTTTTGTATTGTTCCAATCTATAGTGTCATTTGTATTTAATTTATTTCTTAGGTTGTTTTTGTGTCCTTGTTTTCTGATATCTTACGGCCGAGATGATTTCCCTGTATATGTCCTTCCACTAATATGGGGAATGCTATAAACACAATTTTTCGTTTCTGGTTAATTAGTTTGGTTTCAGTTAGTATGGATCCCAAATCATTTTTCGATTTGTTGTATATTCCTTGACGACACCAGAGCCGATAGTCGCAGAAATCAGCAATCTTTTCGCGGGCAACTTAAATAGCGTTCATGCCGAAGAAAGTATTTTTTTAAGCGCAAGAAGGTAAGAGATTCGGCTCTGTAATCACTTTTTGCTGGGCTCTATTGAATTTTCCGAGAAAGAGGTTGAGTCTGCTTTTCAAAATGTTGATGAAAAGAGGAGTTCTTGTCCGGATTTGATTCCACCTTCATTTGTTAATAATTCTAGTGCCTCGCTCAAAGTTCCCCCTTTTCTCATTTTCAATAATTCTCTGTGCTGTTGTGTTTTTCCCCGCCGTTGGGGTACCGCGCGTGTAGTTCCCCTTCACAAGGCAGGTAATCGGGGATGCATAAGGAAGTATAGATCTATTAGCAATTATATTGTGCTATGGAAGACGTTTTTGAACTGTTGATCTATACGCACCTTTTTCGCCAAGTTGAGATTCAGATTCTTCCCGAACAATGTGGATTGTCCAATCGTGGATCGGTTGGGACAAATATTTTAAGTTCAGTAGAATAAGTGTTCTCCAAATTTGATAACTGTCAGCAAGTCGATGCGCCGCACCCCACTCCAGTAAGGCGTTCGATATGGTTGACATAGCTTATCTTCTTCCTTAGCTAGCTGGAGTGGATGTGCAAAGTACCGTCTTGCGTTCTTTTGGGTCCTACTTGAGCGGTTGGACACAGCTCGTCTTGGATTTCTTCCGAATCATTCTCTACACATCATAAATACCCCACGGATTCCATCTAGGATCATTACTTTCTTGAATTTTTATTAACGGCGTGGAAAATTGTTTGGAAACTGTAAGATTTTGCTATTTGCCGATGATTCAAATTTTTTTTCTGATACTCTTGGACCACAGAGTTTCATAGAAATTCAAAATGAACTGCTCTTATTTAGCGAATACTGTCGAGAGAAGGCTCGGTTCTAAACTAATTCATCTAAATGCGTATTTATTCCATTCACGAGAAGGGGAAGCCCAATACTCCATCCCTACCGTATTGACGATACCAACTATACACCAAGGACAGATGAAATCAGGAAACTTTCGTCTCCACGCTGCGGTTTCATTATCATTTCTAGTCAGAAGTCAATGACAGCAATGAGATGTTAGGGTACGTCATTAGGCAGTGCAAAGGTTTCAGAAACACGGATGTTCTGTTGGTCGTATACTATACGTTCGTATTCAGTAAATTGAATTACGTAAATTCCGTATAGAGTCCTCATATCAAAGTACTCATATCAGGATTGGGGAACGTTCAGAAGAATTTTTTGAAATTTCTTGGCGATAAAGCAAACTTTCACCATTCAAAGGTTACCTGGACAATTACGCCATTAGTCAGAGTCACTTGCGTATGGTAAGTTTAGAGGAGCGCAGGATGCCCATGATTTCTTCTCGGTGGAGTTCCTCTGAGGAAGCAAAGTACCTTCTACTTGCAGAGAATAATTACCACTGCTACTCAAATTTCTGCATTGAGCCGTTTGTTGAGGGACTCAAATTCATACTGGGACATCTGTGACATTTTCTTCAGCAGTTCGGGAACTATTAAGAGTGGATTGATCGAGGGATATTTCGATAACTTACTGAATACCTTAAGGATATCTCTCGCTGAGTATGGTCATTTTTTAGGATTTATGATGGATTCACCGAATGTTGCTTCCATTTGGATTTCTGTACTTTCGTTATTGTTCTTTTGAATACGTTCGATGCTATTACTTTGTATTGTATTTTATCGAATTGTTTTGATTCATTCTTGGCTTTTTTTCATTATTATCTGTGAATAAAGTTCTGGGTGTGAAAGTCACTTGTTAGTGTTCCTGATTCGTGAATAAATAAATAAATTGAAGAACATTTCCAATACGGAATCCTCGTTTAGCAGTGGACATAATAAATGAATATATGATCATCTACGTAGTAGAAAGGTCGATCTTAAACAAAATGACTTCTGAAAGAATTAATATAGACTCGATATTTGTATATTGATTTTAGCTCTGAGTTACGAAGGCCCATTCCATTAATGAGTAAATTCCACACGAAGGTTCCGCAGATACACCCATTCATATCTTGATTTTCCAAATATTTTCACGAGTACAGATCGGATAGAATTGAAATAAAGCATTTTATTTGAACATGAAAGCTTGAAGGTTCGAGAAGAATATCATCGGAACTCGATAAGAATAATATCTCATAATTGTAATTTAAAGGAAAAATATCGAATTCATGTAATTTCGCACACGTTTAGGCATTAGCATTTGCAAACTAATCAACAGAGTTTCTGTATGAACGCGTTAGCATTTTTGAATTGTTTCAGAAATCTCAACTAAAACTTTCTTTATAACATTTCCGAAAATGAACATCAGAACAAATTGAAATTTGTCACATTAATATCAAAATTGACTTCAAAATCTGTTTACAATCTAATTGGTATCTGATAAATATAACTGAAAGAAAAATTTTAAAGAAATTTAGCATTTTTCGTGGAATTTTCAAATGCCAGTTGATTCAGTTTGAATAATCTGAAATATTTGAATGAGTATTATTCTGAAACCGTCCGGGCGATTGTTCCCATTAACGAACTTAGCCATTACAATTAGATGAGCAGTAATTCCATACATTTGAGTTGAATGATATTATCACACTATTTTCTTGAGCAAGCGTATTTAGAGTGTTAAGGAAGAAATAATGAAGAGAGATTCAAGAAAAAATATCCCAGAGAATATTATTGTTTCAAAAGGAAACTCAATATTCCACTCAAATTCAATGAAATATTTCAGAACATAACTATTGGAGGATATGGGATGCTCTGCTAGTGTGCTGGGACTGTTGAAAAGTTATGTATCGGAGAGAAAACAAGTTATTGAGATCAATGGCAGGCACAGCAAAATTAGAGAGATCACATGTGGTGTTCCTCGAAGAACTGTACTAGGACCCCTTCTCTTTATCGTTTATATGAACATCCTACTAACCATCGGTGGTTCAGGTTCGATTCATGGTTTTGCAGATGAAACGGCTGTTCTCTATACAGCGGACATGTGGAAAGAACTCAACAGAAAGGCGGAATCTGACTTCAGATACATAGGTAATTGCTTCAGTCATAAACGCTTGACGGTTTACCTAAGGAAAATAATAGCACTCCCATTGACAAGCTACAGGAGCGGACTACCAGATTTCATTACCAAAATGAAGTTTGCTGACAGAGCGAAGTACCTGGGAGTTACTTTGGATGTTCATCCCAAACCTTCATACTTTGGTGTCTGCAATACGCTCGGAACGATGCTGCACAGGTTCAAGTATCTTGCCCGAGTAGTGGATTTTGCCCATCTAAAAATGATATATAGCGCTCTTGTTGAATCTAGACTGTGTTGCGGCATATTGGGTTGGGGAGAACTAGTTTTTTCTCACCTTGAGACATTGAATGTGTTACAGAGGTATGCCCTCAGGATAATTTTTAGTAGGGATCCTTGATACCCCTCGGATAACCTCTTCAAAAAAGCGAGAATTATAGACCCCAGACAAATCAATTTCAATAAATTGTCCCTGTTCTACCAAAAGGAAAGATACGAACTCAAGCATGTAGATCATGAATATGGAACAAGGAATAAAACGGCGAAACATATGGTCCTCTTAAGCTCAGTCGAAACTGTTGGTCAGAAATCTCATTTGTTCCTCGATCCAAGAGTGTTCAATTCAATTTCGATGGAAATAAAGAACATCGACCCGTACAATATTTTCAAATCGAAGCTGAGAAAATATGTATTTGCACAGAAAAAGATAAAAGTTCTTGTAATAGCCGAGAGAAGAAATGTATATGAGTGCTTGGAGAATTCTTGGTCATAGTCAGAATGTTCATTTTTGTTTCGGTTACTTGATTTTTATTTAGTCAATTGAAACATTTGGAAAATACGCCACTTAATTACAGAATGCGGACAGCCATTTGGCTTTGCATTTATTGTTTGGGTTTTCTTTTGTTTTTTTATTGTGTTCATTCCATTGTGATTCATCATGTGCATTTTGTCAGTTAACACACAAATGAAAGTTATTTTTATCAGATTATCAAATTCGTGTCGAAGTCATATGGTTAATTCTTGTGAGTTTGGGACGGCATAGGTCGTGTACCTACCCATGATTATTATATCGTAACTGGAGTGGTACTTGTAAGTCACATTACTTTGTTGGCAGCTTTGAAATTTTGAGAAGAAACATGGAAAACATGCTCGGATCTGATCGTGATAGTGACGACTCAATATTTGAGAAAAAACGTCCCTTTTGGATTCCGACCGTAATGCTGCTATTCGAACAATGTAGCACAATATCCGTTAATGTCTGATAGAAGTCATATATGGCATAATAAATGATTTAAAAATTGCTAGAGCCCAGACCATTCAGAAGTTTAACCAGGTGAAGATGTAGCTGTGATACCTTTAAATACTTGCATTTGAAAATTTGATATGCGGCTCTCCGCTTGGACGAGAAATTGACGATTGCACTTTATGTTCGTGAATGTTTATCCTGCAAATCCACTTTGTACCGATCAGAATCATTTCCATGAATTTCACTAACTTTTTGTAATGAGATAATTTTTCTCAATGCAGAAGTTGATGTTAAATTCCATGGATACCTACCCTCATTCTGAAGATCATTATATGGACCATTGTGATGAAGGACTGCAATGCTTGGTACCGCTGTACTCTCGAAGCCTCGTCCTGAAATTATTTTATGAATATAGTTATATTATGAAGCCTAAAACGCAAATATAGAATCGATCAAAATTAAGTTGTGGACTTTCTGGAAGCAAATCCGACAACCGATGCCAGTGGATATAATCTTAACTCAACAGAACTGTTCTATAAGTTGAAAAACTTCAATGTAATCTAATATGTCATGTGTTGGCTGCATATGTTACTGTGAACACGTAAATTTCTCGCTCTTGATTAAGTCAGATTTTCGTTGTATAAAGTGAAGGAAAAATTGTGATTTTCGTACACTGAGGTCAGTAGTGGACAGTGAATATTGAAAACATTAATAATCACTTGAGAAAAGTGCGAAACATAAGATTCCTTGATTCTTTCAATTAACAGTCTAATTTCATTGCCGTGGTCCATTACAGATGGTGTCTGATAGCAAACCTGACGAATAAAAAAAACAGATATAAACAAACATGACGTACGAGGAAAAAAAGTGCGTTAAATGTAAACAAGATTGTTTGGAGGACTGCTTTAGATGTGATTCATGTTTGGAGAATATTTACAAAAAATGCGCAAATATAGCACGAACCGAGGCGAAATGCATGACTCTTCAAAAGAGGGTATTATTGTTGATATGTGAAGATTGCAGAATATTTATAGCCAGAATGCCTTATATGATTAAATTAATGGAAGAAATGAAAAAGGATTTAGATACGTTGAAATCAGAAATGAAACAATCTTCTGAGAAGGAATCATATGCGGGAGTAGTAAAGAACAGCGAAATTAACAGGGTTGACATCAAAACAAGCCTGCCAACGATTGTATTAAAACCGAAATCGGCACAAAATTCTAAAAAAAGTAAACAGGATATTCAAGCCGCGATAAACCCAGCAAACTTAAACCTTGGAATCAGAAATGTGAAGGAGACAAAACAAGGAAGCATTGTCATTAAATGCGACACAAAACAGGATATGGAACGATTTAGGGATGAAGCAGAATTGAAACTTAGAGAAAAATATGAGATAGAACTACCAAAGAAGAATTTACCGAAAATAAAAAAAGAATCAATTGAGGGATTGGAAACTGAGATTCGCAAGCAGAATGCATGGATTGATACAATGGATCATATTAAAATAAATTATGTTGGAAAAGCTAAAAATGGACGGAAATCTACAATATTTGCTGAATGCTCGGGGGGTCTATTCTGCAAAATGTTAAGATATGGAAGGATCTACATAGGATGCGACCGACTACCGGTGTATGAGGACGTAACAGTTTCGCGTTGTTATAATTATCAGGGTTTTTACCATAAGAGTACTAAATGTACGAAAATCGAAGTATGTGGTATCTGTGCAGGAAATCATAGTACAATTGGATGTATGAAGCGAAAAAAGTGCGTAAACTGTAAAGAAGCCAATGAAAGGTATAACCTTCAGCTTGATACGAATCACACCGCAATTGACCCCGAATGCCAAACTATAAAATACCATGTTGGACTCTTGAAAAATAAAACCGATTATAGTTCCTAGAAAATGGTGTGGAATGTTCAGGACGATATTTTACATCAGATAAATATGGAAAATGATGTTAGGGGCGAAAACATTGAAGCGAAAAGGTTAGAAATTATTGTAAATAATGAAACATCTGTATTCAGCTTAATTCATTTCAATATTAGGAGTTTAAATAGAAATATGGACAATCTGATAACTTTTTTAGAAACATATGAATTACATCATGTTGATATAATTGTGCTGACTGAAACTTTTCAAATTGATTCCATAAAGAACTGCAGTTTTCCTAACTATCAGATCTTTTATAATGAGGCTATTTATAATAAAAATAATGGTATTGTGATACTGGTTAAGGAACATTTGAACGTAGATTTTTCTATTACTCAGCTGACAAACTCGAAGGCGACTCTTAGTAGGATTAATTTCGAAATTGGTTGCACAAAATTTGGTTTAACAGCGTCATATAAGCCGCCACCCATTGCCAAAACAGATTATTTCAATGATATCGACCGCTATCTAGAAACATCAACTAATTCTAATGTTGAAATTTTTGTGGGAGACATCAACATCAATATTACGGAAAAAAATGATAACCATGTTACAAATTATCTCGCAATGATGAGCTCTCTTGGTTTTGAGTCATATATTAACTCAGTGACAAGATCTGCATCAAAAACTTGTTTAGATCATTTATTCATTAAAAAATTGTAATCTGTGTTTCAAATCGTATATATTGGAGGAGGACATTACCGATCATAGTCCTATTGTGTTGTTGATCAAGCCGGGAAAACCGCAGGAAGACCAAATAGGACCCCAAGAAGGTTCAACTAAATCTAAATTAAAATTGAATATCAATAAATTTAAATCATTATTGAGAGATTTTGATTGGTCCATTGTTATAAATGAGAGTAAACCTCAAAAAGCGACAACAATTTTTTTGGAGTCTTATCAACAGTTGTTGTCAGACGCTACGGAACCATATAATATTAAACATAGTAAACATAAAAAATTAAAAAATGGATTAGTAATGGCATTATCAAATCGATAAAAACAAGGGATAAAATGAAGAAAAAATTAGGTAAACATTTCTGCGCCGAATTGGAGAAAAAATACAAGGAGTATAGAAACATGCTAAACAAACTTATACATAAACAAAAAAATGAATATTACAAAAATAAAATTGAAAATAATAAGAATAATATAAAAAAACTATATAAGGTAATTAAGGATGCAACTTACGAAAAAGATGGAAAAAATAATTCTATTAATATGAAGAATAGAGACGGTCAGAATTTCAATAGTTCATTTGATGCAGCGAATTTCGGTAATGACTATTTCATAAATATTGGTGTGGAAATGGAAAGAGCGATTCCACCACCACAAGTTGAATTTTATGTTGACACTCCTATTGTAAATTCTATTTATTTAAATCCTGTAACCAGAAATGAATTGGTCGAACATATTTCATCTTTAAAAACAACTGCACCGGGCTATGACGGTATTCATGCTGAAGTGATTAAGCAGACACATTTATAAATTATAAACCCTCTCTTACATATATTAAACTCAATAATAGAAACTGGAATAGTACCCCATGAATTTAAAACATCAATAGTAACACCTATTCACAAAATGGGGAATAAAACATCTATTAATAATTACCGACCTGTGAGCATTATCAGTAATTTTGCCAAACTGTTTGAAAAATGTGTAAAAGTGAGGCTGATTGGTTTTCTAAAAGATAGTGGTGTTTTATCCCCAAACCAATTCGGATTTATTCAGGGCTGCTCTACTGAGGATGCCATGCATAGGTTGATCACTGAAGTAGTCAACAATTTGAATTCTAATAAAAAATGTTTAGCTGTATTTTTAGACCTTGCTAAGGCGTTTGATTCCGTACCTCATAATGAGCTCATTAATGTTCTGGAAAGATATGGTATCAGGGGGGTGGCTTTACAGCTGTTCAAAAATTATTTGACGGAACGATTTCAGATGGTGAAGCTTAATAAAACATTAAGTGAAAAACTAAAGATAAAAATCGGCATACCACAGGGAACGGTCTTGGGACCAATGTTATTCATAATATATGTCAATTCTATGCTGAGATTACGTGTCAATGGTCTAACTATATCGTACGCAGATGACACTGCCCTGGTTATATCTGGAAATTCCTGGGAAAGCGTAAAATATCAAACAGTGAGTAGCTTAAGGAAAATAATAGCATGGCTTCAAACGTATAGGCTTACATTGAATTTGGAGAAAACAAATTATATAGCCTTTTCACTCAATGGTGCCAATAGACCACCATATAATACCATTGTTGTCGATAAACATTCAATAAACGAAACTCATTCCACAAAATATCTTGGAATAGTGGTTGATAGATATCTTAAATGGCGGCCTCACATAGATTATCTATCGGATAAGATTCGAAAACTTATTCATAAATTCTACTTATTGAGAGAGTTCTTGAACAAAAAAACTCTGATTACAATTTATAAAGCATTTGTGGAATCTATTTTAAGATATGGAATATTGGTGTGGGGTGGACTATATAATAACAGCCTGTATGAATTGAATATAATACAAAAATATATACTGAAAATTATTTATAAAAGAAATAGAGCTGAATTTTGGCGTTGAAAAATGAAAGCAATTTTTTGAAAGATCTTTCGTAATCACGTCATCAGTTCGATGTTCGCTAAAATGGATTCTTTCAAAACCAGAAACGTCAACTCCGATGACAGATTTTTGTCATTTTAGGGTTAATATTTGTTTGTTTTTTGTTTGTTTACTTCAGTTTTTGCTCCATGCTTATTATTTCGAAATTTAATTGAACTGAATTTTCGTGTTTCGGTGTTAGTTGTTCAAAGAGTTCTGCCAATATTTGGATATAATGGATTTTGTTATCAATATTATTGTCAAGTTTCAAGGCGAAAAAAATATTCAAAAATATTATCTTTATAAACATTGGAGATATCAAATTGTAAATTTGGGGGAGAACAACCGATTACTCTGAAAAAATGTGTTCTGATATTGCTTTGGTGGCTTGGCAAAGGTGGTACTTCAATATCAGTAAGTGACCGCTTCAACGTAGCTCCATCTTCTGTTTTTAATTCTACTGAATATTTACAATCCCAAAAATTCTTCAACCACAAGGAAAATATGTTTCATGGCCTATGTCAGAGGAAGCAGCAAATATTGAATCTGGTTTTAGAATTAAATGTGGTTATCCAGGTAATTATTCGAAAGGATGATTGATATACTCTTCGATTAAAATAACATTGTTTTCAGGAGTCATTGGAGCCATAGATGGGTGAAATATTCATTTCAAGTGTCTCAACAGGAAAGTTGTATTGATAAAAATAGTAATCATTCCATCAGACAGCAAGGAATTGTTACTAGTGAAAAAATTTTCATGGATATTATGGTTGGCTTCCCAGGATCTGCATGCAATAGTAGAATGTTTCAGTTTTTCCATGTTAGTACAATATGATCACTGAAGGTATTGCATAATTCAACAATTTGGACAAATGTAGAAGATAAGGGATTATTTCGAAAATATTTTTTCGAAGATTATCATCTGGTAGGTAATAAAGCATATCCTCTGAAGAATTGGTTGATAACTCCTCATTAGTATGGTTTATAACCCCGTGTAATGTGTAATTATGGCATTATAATTAAATTCTACTTTCCTGAGAACCACGAGTCATAAGTAAAAGACAACAGAAACACAATTTTGCTTTCAGCAAAACACGAGTAGTTGTGGAACATGCGTTTGGGATGCTCAAATCTAGATGGAGAATTCTGATATTTGTCAAGGCGAATTCAATAGAAAAGATTATAAGGATAATTTGAGGGGTTATTCTGTGATGAAAGTCCTCATTGAAATGCGTATGCGATGAATTATGCCAGCTGAATTTCTTATCGTTTCACACCCTGCTACAATGGGGTTTTGTAGATCATCAATATTTTTTCTCGTAAATGCTCAAGTTTTCGAAAAAACTTATAGAGATAAAAAAGTCAGTAAATGAATTGGGCTTTTCAGGCATGTGGTTTTAAAAGGAAAATGTGTATCCAAAATAAAGTTGTAAGAAAAAGTATCTTAGGGGTTGACTATTTCAACCCCTTCTTAGCATACTTCAGGGTTGAAAAAATTCCAAATTGTGTAGTTTTATTGACAAATAATATTTACCAAGTTTCGTGTATACAGGGAAAATGTAAAAGAGAAAAAAATTTTTTTGTTATAAATCTTTGGAGGGGAGGATTTCAAAAAATTTCATACCAAATACCTTAATTTCTATCACAGAATCACCCCTTAAATTTTTTCGGTGTTATTGAGATACACCCTGTTTATATAGTGAATAAAGAGGGAATTTCTCTAGAACAGCTAAAAGTAGTACTGATCAAGTCATTGTTCAAAGGAAGTATCAATGATTATGGAAATTACAGACCGATCAATTAATTGCCAATATTTTCGAAGATCTTGAAACAGGCGTTCTGTTACCTTCTCATAGATTTTCTCATGGACAATGCAATATTCTCAGGATGCAAACCTGAAAGCCAAATCAGTAAAAAGAGTGATCTATGATATTGTGAAGAAAATCACTGAAGCATTCAAAGATAGAAATCTGGCTTTGGTTTGTTCATCGATTTAACAAAAGCCTATGATTGCCTTGGCAGTACACTCTCAATCAGCACTGAAATTGATAACCTCCTACTTCGATAGGAGAACACAACAAGTAGAAATAGGAATACAAAATCACGTAGAACATTCTGATAAACAAGAAATAATTTCAGGAATACCAAAAAGAAGTGTAGCAGGCCCAATCTTCTTCATATTATACTTGCTATGCAGAGAGCCCTACAGTCTGGATGATCTAGGCTGGGAGTTTTTTTTGTGAACGCAGTTCCACTTCATTTCTTTTATGTATGCTTGTGTATTTTGGGGATGATTTGAAATGAAGGTTATTATTATCATTCAAAAGAGATAATATAGTTCGTTTTGGCATAGACATGCTCCACAGATTATATATAATACTTCATTCTAAATTAAATGTTTATTAATAATAATAATTTCTCAGTCATCTAGGTTGTATTAACAAACTTACTGTAAGAGTACGCTCAGTTTACTCGTAGGAAGTTTCTGAACTTCTGAATGTTTTCATTAATGAATGGTATAATTTCTCATTCATCTAGATTGCATAAACAAACCTACTCAGAATGCTCAGTTTACTCGTAGGAAGTTTATGAAACTCGCAAATGCCTATTTCTTAAAGACAGAGTACATTTGGCAGTAAGTTAGGGAACGCAACCCTGAAGATATTTATCGAGTAGGCTCATGATAAGAAACCAATTGGAATTCTGAAATCGTTCTTTAATGAAACAATAGAAGTAAAAAACAATAAAAATTATTTATTTATAACACATCATTCAAAATGTTCAAAAATGAAATATATTACATTCCTTGTATTAAGATATGAAACATGGAAGTAAATAATACACAAGCCAAAACCCTAGAACAGTCTGAAATAAGCTCACCAAACTAATAAGTACTCCAGTAAAATTACATACCATAAGAATTTGTCCAGTGCTCTTATTTCGGACAGATCTGGAATGGTTTCAACTTGTGTAGGTATAAAAATATAAACAACAATAATGAAAAATGAATCATCACACCGATAAAAATATTTGATAGAAATATATTGAATAACGTCAAATCTTTTAGTTGTTCTTTTCCCTCAAAGGTTTTCCAGTTATCCTCCTCAGTATTACTTTCATAAGATTATTGTTCTGGTACTCTTAAGGCCCTCTCGAAGTCAGCAAGAAACGCTGGAACGAAAACGAAAGAAAATATTATATTAATATATTTTTATCTGAATATGCTGAAAATATGCAACAATCGATATTTTTTAAAAGCATTCTTCCTACAAAGGTTCACAAATGCTTAATACAGTACAAAATAACGATCACAACCTCTGAATAAAGAACAACTCCTTCAAAAATATTGCGTGTGACGTCACTGTTGTGACGCTAAAATAGGAATAGTTCAAAAGACACGAAAAATGTTTGAAAGATAGGCTCGCTAAAATTCAGCTTAGATTGTACCCTACACATTTGCTTTTTGATGAACAAATTGTTAACATCAGATCCATGTATGTATTCACTGTGTACACATTTGTACACACTAAAACTGGTTTGAAATCTCTCGTAGATCATGTATATGAAACAAGAACCAGACACAACAGACAAATTAAATTACCAATCAGCACAAATAAACTTAACCTCAGATATATTAATTATTTTGGTCCTAGACTGTACAATTTGTTACCATTGGAAGTGAGGAATTACACTAGGATTAAACGATTTAAATTAGCACTTAAAAAAGTAATTTTTGAAAATTATAAATTATTTGATGGATTTTTCGGGTGATGTTGTCTCTGGTGGATTTGGTGGTTTGCGGTTGGACTTGGGAATGTTTATTGTCCGACCTAGTGGTTGGTTTTGTTTTGAGTTTTTAAGAGTATCTGATTTAGTTTAGTTATAAAACAGGAAAGAATTATAATATAGCACATACAGGTGTTTCACATCTAGGTGCTTAAAATACATTAAATAGGATAGGTAGTATAGATATGTTTGAGTTATTCATTTGGTATTTTCTGTTATCATTTTGAAAATTCATTGAATAAAATTTATTTATTATTTATTATTATTATATAGAATATATGCGTTGGTATGTTGAAAATCTATGACTGAATTTTGGTGTTCAAGATTAGCTGCGTGGACGAACTGTCAACCGAATGGTTTGGAAATCTTCTCGAAGTGATAAAAAAATTTCGAATAGAATAATTGTTAGAACATATATCCAAATTGTTCAGATTGTCGAGAATGAACATATCCCATTTCATTCAACTATTGTGGCTCCAAACGAAATAATCAGTTTCTCGAATATTTCAAACTGTTCACAGAGAAAAGGGTTTTCTTTCAAATCAATTTGTGATCGCATTAATTCAGGAGAATGGTAGTCTTGAATAGGTCCAACCAAATACCAGTTTGATTTTTCGATGAAATACTCTAGACCATTGCGACCTATGATGCTCTTGATTCAAGCAGAATCACGTGTGATCCCAATGGGGAATCTCACAAAAATGACTGAATATGTTTTCTATATACAAGATGTCTACTTCAAAAAGTCCAAAACTTCAAGGCAACATTCTACATGTGATTCCCAACAAAAAAAGTCATATAGCACATTGTCAAATTATTGACTTTAATTCTTAAGGTCAACATTTTGTGTTTTCACAGAATATCTCAATTTTTTCAATAAAATCTGTCACACTCCAGTTAACCTTTCAGCTTGGTCAAATTCGATCACATATCTCAAAATGGCATGAAACTAGCTGTAACATAGGAATATTTGTATGGAAAAATTCCTCACCACCGGTGTGATAAGCAGATAAAAATTATTAATCATATTTTTCCAATAGGTTTATCAATGGAAAATGAATAATTATGAACCTATTTTCTCTTCAGCAAAAACTTCCCCATTCAGTGATCATGGCTAACATGATAACAACAGAAAATAAAAAATTATTCAATTGAAATTATTATTGATTGATTCAGCTGTTTTCTGATTGAATATTGGAGTAACTCACTAGAACTGTTAATTCACCTGTCGAGTCAAACGAATGAACCGGATTTCATTGTAACATATTATAAGAAAGAAGTTAAGAGAGAAGACAAAATGCTAGAAAATTTCGCTAAAAATGATTAAACAATCAACTCATAGCAAAGTTCAAAATAGCTACTGCCGCGTTTAATACATTTTGCACATTCTTCCTACTAAATCTACAACCCTGAGTAGTTCAGAACATTTCTGACCCATTTCTGCCCATCACAATTCGATTTTATTTATCAGATCATCTCGAGTTTGAACGCTTATTCGATAAACTTTTCCTTGTAATGTGTTCCAGACATAAAATCCTAAGAAGTAAGATCAGGGCTCCATTGTTCTCCGGAATATTCATTTAGTTAACTCTTTACATTCCGGCTATTATGAGCTGGGCAGCCATATATTTGAAACCAAACGTTTCGTCTGTTTTCTAGAGGCATTTCATTTAATAGCTTTGTTAGACTGCTTCGAAATAAATGAATGAATTCTGCAGAGTTGAGGCAGTCAGGAAGAATGATATGTCTAACAGGCATACTGTACAAAAGGAATCAAACATACAAAACGTTTGGTTTCAAAGAGATGGCTGCCCAGATCATAATAGCAGGAATGTAAGGGATCAACTTAATGAATATTTCGGAGAACAGTGGATTGGAAGGTACGGTCGAGGGAGATGGCCACCAAGGAGCCCTGATCTTACTACTTTGGATTTTGTGTCGGGAACACATCAAAAGGAGAAATTTATTAAATAAGCATTCAAAATCGAGATGATATTATGAACAGAATCAAATTGTGTTGAGCAGAAATGGCTAAGAAACGTTCTGAACTACGCAGGGTTGTACATTCAGTAAGAAAAAATGTGTGAAATGCGTTGAACAAGGCATTAGCCATTTTGAGCATTTGCTATGAGTTAATTGTTTGATCATTTAAAGCGAGTTTTTTCAGCATTTTGTCTTCTTTTTCAACTTCTTCCTTATACCATGTGTTGATAAAATTTACTTCATTCGCTGGACTCAACAGAACATTTAACAGTGAGAGTGACCCCACTTTTCAATCAGAAAAACAATTGATTCAATCATAAAAAGCTTCAAAATGAAAAAAATTAGGTTTGAATAATTTTTCATTTTTCGTTGTTATCATGTTAGCCATTATATTGAAGCTGAAAAGAAACAGCCAGTACAAAAAGTGATATGTCATTCGAGAGATCAGAGAATGGGGAAGTTTTTGCTGAGGAGAAAACATGTTCATAATTATTCATTCTTCATCGATACACCTATTGGAAAAATATGATTGATAATTTTCACCTAAGAACTTCTATGTTTATCCACTTGCCACGCCCGAAGTAAGGAATTTTTCAATACAAAAAAATTCTTATGTTATGTATATCCAATTTCATGCCATTTTGAAATACGTGATCAACTCTGATGAAGCTACAAGAATAACTGAAGTGTGATAGATTCTATAAAAAAAATTGAAATATTCCGAGATAACACATAATGTTGAATTTGAGAATTACCGTCAATATTTCGACCATGTGTTATATGACTTTTGTCGTGGAAATCACATTTAGAATTTCGCTTGATGTTTTCAACTCTTCAAAGTTGACACGCAGTAACTGCTATATTTTAATTGTGAAATACTATGTCTTCGATACGAATATAAGATTTCTCGAGATATTTTTTCAGAATATTTTGATTTCTATTTCCAAGTGAATATAATATGCTTGCT
Organism: Myrrha octodecimguttata; assembly: GCA_958510865.1. NCBI lineage: Eukaryota > Metazoa > Arthropoda > Insecta > Coleoptera > Coccinellidae > Myrrha > Myrrha octodecimguttata. Next base: position 15,705,065 of record OY294061.1, read on the forward strand.
GTGACAAATTTATTGACAAGATTTATCTCATTTGTATAAAAATTCAATTGATAAGAAGTGTTAAATGAAATATTTTTGTGGTTACTGCATTTCAGGCATGTATTCCATTAATAGGAATGATAAATATGCCAAAGGTTGGCTGAATAATGCAACTAAATTCAGACTTCCGAAATCAAAATAAGCATATGAATCAATAAATTCAATATCAAGAACATATTTTTACATTACGTTTACACTAAGATGACTGTGATGCTGCTGATCTCGATCTGTCGGAGTTTCGGACTTGTTTTCGTACTATAGATATTGTTGGATATAGGGTGCTTCACAGACACACCCTTTCTTTCGTGCTTGTTATCTACATTCCACACGATATAATCAACCTACTTGAATTGTTCGAGACATTACAGTTCCTGTATGGAAACAATATACTGTTACACCCTGTATATTGAATTATCGCGCCTTCCCGATGATATCGACACAAAACAAAAAACTTGATTGACCGGGTCGACACACGCATGTTATTTTATCATGATATCATGACAATATTGACCCAGGGGCACATTAAGGTGTTTACAAGACTTATAACCGTGTTAATCAAAAGTATTTTTGGCCTCATCTGAAAGCTGACGTCTGTAGATATTTGAAAAAATGTTCAGTATGTAGTAGCCAGAAACCTTTGCAAAAGGCACCAGCGGGTGACATTGGAAAAATACCGGATATTCAATCACGTTGGCAAATGATCTCGAGCGACATTTTCGCTCCATTGCCATCTCATCTAGTGATGGTTACAAATATATTTTGGTCATTACGGACTATTTAAGCAAATTTAGCATTTTCACTCCTTTACGGAATGTCACAGCACAAATAGTAATTAAATTTAAACACTTGGAACAACAAGTATTTTTGACATTTGGTGTAGGTACCAGAATATATAATCGTAGACACTGGTACTCAATTTGGAGGAAGTAACGAGTTTAAACAATTCTTGGATAAATACGGTGTAACACCTTTGCTCAACGCTTGTTACAACGCTCAAAATAATCCTACGGAGCGAGTAAATAGGGTTTTGAAAACATTGCTCCGTTCTTACATTGATGATCAACAATCAAATTGGAGTCGTAATTTGCTACATTAAGCGTGCGCCTTAAGAACGGCAAAACATGGAACCACAAAGTGTACTCCCTATTTCGAAAATTTCGGCCACGAAATGATTATAAATGATGCCGACTATTTTAAAAAGAGAAAAAAACCAGGTGGACAAAGTATACCAAATTCAGAATGGAAGATTGAGGGTCTACGGACTCTTCATAGAGTAATAAAGCAAAATATAGAGAAGGCACAGAATAATTCTAAGGAAAGATACGATCTTCGAAGAAGGCTTGTTTCATATTAGCGATTTCGTGTTAACGACGAAACTTTATGATTCATCCAAACACTTTTCGGCGGAATTATACAGGAAATTCACAGTTCCGTATAAAGTAAAGAAAAAGTTAGGCTTTAGTGTCTACGAACTTGAGGGAAAAAATTGCAAATCTTTAGAGGAATACCACGTTAAGATTTGAAACCAGATACAACTCGCACTGATCAGGATTAGTCGGAGATTTCGATTTCTTGAAATATAATAAATGCTTCCAAATTTTGCTCACCTAAACAACCTATTTTAAGTAAAAAAAAAATGATATTGGTAAAACTAAATGTCTCTTTTCCTATACTGATTTTCCTTCGGCAGTGGGGATTATTGCTTGTGGCATTGGGTAAACTTATAGCTTCGTTGAATCATCGGTATGCCGCCTCTGTTTCGAAGTTTTATGATTTGAAAATATCTGATAGATATTTTCACGTTTTGGAGGGGTGGTGTGTTACATCCCTGTATATTGAATTATCGCGCCTTCCCGATGATATCGACACAGACGAAAAACTTGATTGACCGGGCCGAACCACGCATGTTATTTTGAATGAAATAAAGATTCTTTCGAGTGAATCTGGTTGACACTGTTCCCAAACGATATATACTTCCAATCTATAAAATAATATTGAATATTAAATCGAATTTTCGGATTCTAGATGAAGGCTTATTTGATACCTACTAGTAGGTAATCAGATCGCAAATTTGCGGAGCAATTTGTGAGTTGATATTTAGAATCAGGTAAGAGGAGAATTATTGTCAGTTTGTAATGGCGTGTGTCGACCTTGTTAATTTTCTAGCATTCTTGAACTTTCTACGGAGAACCCAGAAGGACTGCTGCACGAGGGTTTACATCACCCTTTATATCAAGGAGCACCAGGATCGAAAAAAGGAGTCATTCTCCTGGAGTGCTCGGGAGTTTTCATGGTCTGCAATCATTCGTGTCGAGGCCATTTTGTAATCTGCCATGTCTTGATGTCTCATGGAATTTATTGAGAGACTTTACAACAGGAATTGCATATTATAAAATAAAATTGTTAGAGATCAGTTAGGTAAGGAATAGATCCGGTAAAAATCAACAGCTCAATTATTTGAATCAGAGATAAAAAAGGACAGTCAAACTCGACCTCATCCTGTCAAATTAGAACGTAATAATATTAATATTAGGAGATTTTAATCAGCCCGAATTTATTGATGCCAATGACCATAATAATTTACTTCTATCTAGGATGGATCAATTTGCTCTTATGATTCGATATAGTACAACAGCATTCTCAATTCATCGGGTAGACATTTGGATTTGGTCTTCGCGAACATTGGATGCCGCATAGGAAGAAAAGAAATTCCCTTTGTGACAGACGATGACTACCATACTACTCTGGATATAAATCTCCCCTTTCCCAGACCTGCCCTTGAGCATTTTGAAGAAAGCATCACCAAATTTAATTTCCACAGAGCCAACTTTCCGTTGCTTTACTCAATAATACTTAATGCGGACTGGTTGGATGTTGGTAATCATTTGGACGTAAACCCTGCTGTCGGATCGTTTTATGGTATCCTCTTCAATATTTTGAAACTGTGCGTGCCGGTCTAAACGAATTTCAACAACAAATATCTGAAAAGGTTTAATAGGGAAATAACTAACATTATCGAAGAAAAGGCGAGCATATTTCGAAGACTTTAAGTTCACAACACAGATGGTTTGAGAGCTAGGTTCAGGGAGCTGCAGAGAAAGATAAAATCGAAAATTTATGTTGCTTACAGAAACTGCAAATTGAGCTGACCTATCTACATTCTGGTCCTTCTTTCACAGCAATGACGGCATTCCGAGCCTAGTTCTGAGGGATTGTGCTTACGAGTTGTCTAGACTTCTGCAGACCATTTTCAATATTACACTCAGGCAGGGATATTTTTCGGATCTGTGGAAGACATCCGTTATCTGTCCTATTTTAAGGCTGGCACGATGGATAAAATTCCGAACTGCAAGCCCATATTCCCCATATCGAACTTTGCAAAGACTTTTGAAATGTGTATAAATGATAAAATGTTTCCCTCTGTCAGAGACCGAATCTCGGAAAACCAACATAACTTCATCAACAAAATATCAACCAAAACAAATCTAGCAGTTTTCTCACAGTTTGTAGCTGTGGAGAATCAGCTTCTGGTAGACGCAATCTACACTGACTTTTCGAAGGCAGGGTTGATCACTCGATTCTTCTTCATAAGTTGGACGATATTGGATTCGATCGCCTTCTGCTTTCACTGTTCAGGACTTATCTCGCTGACAGTATTTTATATGTTGAGTTTAGAGGTCACAGATCATACACATTTGTGGCAACCAGTGGCGTACCTCAGGGGAGCAATTCAGCACCGATCTTGTTTTTAATTTTCTTGAATAATATCGAAAATGGCCTACTAGCTTATTTTCTAGCGTTTGACGATGATATCAAACTATACAATGCTGTAACCTCAGTGGAGGACTGCGAGTCGCTTCAGTAGAGTTTAGAGACACTAAGTTGGAGCGAGTCAATCAAATGAAGAACCTTGGTATCGAATTTGACTCTAAGCTTACATTTGTACCTCATATCAACAACATTACAGCGGCAGCAAAGAGGATGCTTTGCATAATTTATAGAGTGTGTGAAGATTTCAACAATCCCGATTGCTTGCTTCACAACCCTATTCAATGCATTTGTCAGATCTACATTAGAATATGGTAGCCTCATATGGAACCCTATATACATGGTGCACATCCGTCAGATGGAATCTGCTCGAAGAAGCTTCCTGAAGTTAATGACATTAAGACTGGATGGCGTTTATCCATTGCAGGGCGACAGTAATAATCTACTTCTGTATAGGTTTTCATTTCTATCACTTGAAAGCAGGAGAAACTACTGCGCTTGTCTAACGTTGTTCAGGTTACTCCACTTCATGATTGACTGTCCAGATCTCTACTCCATTCGCTTTTATAAAGTAGCCCGTTTGGCCATGATTTAGGTCTATCATGTTTTTGTAATTAAAACCAAGGCAGGTTGGCGCTCCTGAAATATCGACAATATCAAAACAATTCGACGCGACGTTGCCAATTTCTACTCTCATTCAATAACAAATAATAATTCAGCATTCAGCTCTAGCCATAATAAACTAACGAAATAACATTTTGCTTTGATTCGAAATCGAAACTGAAAGTACATAAAGTAATCTGAAGAAGCAAGGGCAGAGTATCAGGAAGTGCTATATAGACTTACGCTTATTCCGATAGTAACTGATATTTTGGACATAATCATTCATCAGAAGCTTTCTCACATCAAGATGTGTGTGAGGAAAAATCAAAATATTATATTTCATAAGGAAATATATTTCTTTCTTAGCTACACGTCACCACGATCAGAAAGATTTATAATGAAAAGGAAGCCAAAGAGTTTCTGGTATTACAGTTTTCTTCTATTGATGCTCCTAACAAGAAACTCACTGAAAATTTTATTTTGGAAAACGGATCTGCAACCACCAGTTTGAAATTATAATTTGCAAAATTACCATTTTTCGATTGACACACTGCCGAGAATGTGAAGGAACATTTGGAATATGATCAAGGACGTAAATCACTTTTCCGAAATACAAAATCAATGGATTGCTTATTCAAAATGGGTAAATGAACTCAAAATTTTATGTGAACAAAATCATGTTATTGCATTCTTCAATATTAAGGGCATGTATGATTCTCCATTTACAGTGAGGATCTGAATAATCATTGCTTGGCGAGCCAGATCTGGTCGAAAGACCTTCCAAGTCAGGTACCAAATGTAGGTAGGTTGCAAATATGATTTCAAGATATTTTGTCAGTTTTAATCCCATAAGAAAGAAGAAATTCTGTCTTGGAAATCGAGGCCTTCTATCATGAATATGGCAGCCTATTTCTCTACACTTATACAAGGGGACACTATATTTTTTTAGGTTTATATATTTATGCTCTTGTATCATAGTTAGCAACGTATGGTGCCCTGTTCATTCTCTCTCGTTCATACCGTGATGCTTTATTGTTGAATGTATCAAAGACTCATTATCCTCAATACAGGCAATATCCAACATCTACTCAAATAATCCACTAGTTCAAAAAATTCAGGAACGATGTCACACACTTAAAACCATCAAAGACATCCCTACCACCATAATTTGGATACCATCCAATGTAGGTATAGAAGGGAATGAAGCTGCAGATCAATCTGCCAAATTGACACTATCATCCGATCTTCCCATCACAAACTTTCAGTTGCACTCAAACCTAAAGTCGACAATAAGGCTGAAATCCCTTCATAAGTGGCAAACAAAATGGAATAGCAGCAATAACAAACTACATGCAATCCAGCCTGAAATCGATTCCCCGATAAAAATCAGTCTCAATAGAAAGGACAAAATATTAATGAGGACATGAAGAATAGGTCACACCAGGCTGACACACGGCTACTTGATGTCATCAGAAGAACATCCCAAATCCAATTACTGCCGAGGAACTCGTTTAACTGTAGAACACTTTCTATCTCGATGTTCACATTACGATGAACTTCGTCTGCGAATGGGACTAAAAGAAAATTTGAAGGATAACCTCAGCTCAGCTACACAAATTGAAGCAACAATAAAATTCCTAAAAGAATGCCAACTATATAATCATATATGACCATTGCATTCATAAAACATTGCTTTCTCTGTAATTCATCATACCCTATGACCAATAGTATCTCAATCTGTAACTCATAGTATAATGAAACATTGTATCATGTGTCAATGGCCTAGTTGTAGAGACACGTTAATTCAAATAAAAAAAAAATTCTCAATTTCATAACATTGCCTAAAAAAATTCTTTGGAATTTCGTCGATGATCCATATAATCTATGTTGAATTTCGTTGTACGTTAAAATTTGGAGGTTATTTCCTCAATATCTTACGAAATACTAAGGCAAATTTTGGCGCTGTAACCACAGGTAACCATAGTTATTATATACCAGTGACGTCATAGTTACGTAGTTACTTCTGTCTGTCAACTCCAAAGAGAACCTCACTTTTTTTTCTTACTTCTGTCTGACAACTCCAAAGAGAACTTCGATACTATCTTGTATCGGAAGACTTCTTTTATTTAGAAGAATGGAAATTGTATCCATTTTTATCAAACAAGCCTGCAAAAACAATAATTAAAAAACCTGCCAGATGTTTCAAAAATGAACATTAAAAATTGGGTAGAATTCTCGACTTCGTTGGAAATTAATATATCGTTATCGGGAAAGAAGTCAAATAAATTGATAAGGACTACAAGTGTATATTCTTTATTGATATTTCCTAGCTTTCGTTCCTACTTTTGGAACTTCTTCAGGGACTTGAAATGAGCATTCACTTATAGAAGTGCAAAAAAAAACTTATACATTCAATATGAATTTTGAATACATAGGACCAATTCCTATCTACCATATAATTTAATGTTTCATCAATAGCTGCAACTTCTGAACCATAATTGGTTTCACAATAGTAAATTATTAAGTAAAATTTCTTACACTTTCTTTTTAAAATCTAAAAACAAGAACTAATGACAAGCTCAAATGCAATTTAAAAAAAAATTTGCACCGGTACAAAACGACAGGAGGAGTGACTTCTTTCCCGAAAACGATATATGAACATTAAAAATATTTGAAACTCCCACAGAATATGACCCCCAATTATTTTCATTCTCGAATCTATGTTAATAAACTCATTCCATTTCACTCTTTCGAAAGAGATAGAACTACATACTACACGAACACGAGTACCCCTGCTCAAGAGGAAGGTTACGCGGTATGGTATGCGTGACGTCATCAATACGTCATAGTTACATCGTTAGCTCCGCGAAAATGTGGTAACCCAAGTAACTACATGTAACCACAATCTGTAGTAAGCTGTGGTTACAGCGCCAAAATTCGCCTCTAGCGATTGGATTAAAACTTCGCAACAAGTTAAGAATACTGCTGCGCAACACTACGCAATGTATTTTGAGGATATTTTGATGGTGAAAATATTGAAAAAAATTTTTTTCGGAGAGTTCCTGAATTTTTCTTCAAAAAATATTTCTGATATGTCTTCTAGGAGATATAAAAAAAAATATATCAATTTTGTCAATATTTGAGATTTGGAGGTTATTCCCTGACTATTTCAAAAACTAATGAGATTAGAGTTGAACTACGTATATAGCTGGTGGATGCCTACTGAAATTTCTTTCATCACAAATTTTTCATCCGATTTCAATGACAGAATGAGTAAACCTCGAAGTAACTATTTAGCAACAGTGTTTTTGGAATTTCAGTTGAAGCATAATATATCAATCTTCGGATATATTGTAAAAGAAATATAGTAACATTTCTTGGTTATTTCCCAGGCATCCAATTATGATAAAACTTGGTAACTAGTTGGCCAACACTGATCAGGAAATTTGTGCAAAATTTCGTGATGATATTTTGACTAGATCAGTAGAAAAACAACTCCAGATTTTTTTTTTCAAATATTCCATGTTTGGTGGTCTACTGAGTTATGGTCCTCAGGAAATTCCCCACCAATTGGCGAATTCGGCCTTCGAATTCAAATCCAAACCTGCTCTACAATAATCAAGCCTCTAAGTAAATTCTTCTATATTGTTCAGCTCTAAGGCCGGTCGTCAACACAATAACTTTCGGATGAAATGACATAAAGACTAAATATTTGTAGAGTAGGTTTTCGGTTTAACTACGAAGGTTCAAATGGTGAATAGCCAAAGTTCAGCCAATGATGATCAAGTTTTCCATTAAAAATTTTATTCTTCCACTATTCCCAAAAATTGGGATAGGATTGAATTGATATCTAGTATTCGATCCAAAATTGTTGGCTTGATATTATGGTAGGATTTCGTGAGAACCATATGAAACTTTCATCGGAAAGTAAAGCTACGCACGGTTTTGTAAATACGTGATTAGGTGACCGCTTTGGCAACAGGCGTGTGAAAGCTTATTACCTCACGTCAATTCTTCTCTTACTTTTCATTAGTATTTCTTCAACTCATCATGGTGGAAAAAAGGTGGATCAAGGCATCTGGAATTTTTCTTTATTCCATACGTAAAAATGGCTGGTATTCTAGTGAGTGGACCGTTAAGAAGATTTCTTTAAACAAATTCCTTCCACGCACTTGTTCTGGGAAACAGCTCGTTATCGTTTGGCTAATGTGTCTGCAATTTTCCAATTCTTTTCTGAAAATGATCGACTAAGTTAGACCCATTTATGAAAAAACAGTTATGGATTTATCAATAGGCAGTATAGGTCATGGCCTAGGGGCAGCACAGTCTTAGATGCGGTTACTTCCTATGGAAGGCATTTCAGAGGACGCTCACTCGATTTTAGAACATTAGAGTCGAAAAAGTGCAGTATCTTCTTTATGGTCTTATATACTAAGAAAAACGTTGAATCTCAGTAAAAACTCATTCCATCGTCCACCTTAGGTTTCTACACGGTCAAAAAGTCCCGTGAAAAATCGTCACTCTTGTTTGTTTTTAATGCTTATTCATGATTTACTCATTCGTTTATTTGACTTTATTGCCTATCCTTATGTAAATGGAAAAATAATTATTTTAGAGAGGTTTTTTGGGCAGCAGAAATAAAGTGACCTACACTAATAAGATATATAAATCCGACTCTGTGTAGAATTCGTGTAAGAATATTTTCATTTTATTTCAGCATTTGCCAACTGCCGAGTTTCATTATGACCGGATCAGCATTGTTCGGGAATTTTCCGGAATAACAACGATACTTAGGAAATAACCCAGATCGTTGACGTATTTTATTCCAATACCTACGAATATCAAGCCATATACAACTGATCTGAAAGAATGTTGTGAAATAATAACCTTCATTTAAATTTGATGAATATTTCTGAAATACAAGTTTTTTTGAATAAGTAAATCAACTGCCTGTATGATTCTCACGGAATTTTGCACTAAGTTGCCCATCGGCATTTTCCAAGTAGTAACAGTTGAAGTTGAATCCGATCTAGTGATAAAAAACAGTGTGTAACTACTCTCTTATCCACTTACACTTTCTTCGTCTTACGCACCAAGTCTCCTTTGTCAAAGACATACCGTAACTGTCTTTGACAAAGTCCTCTAGAAAAAACATTCTGAATTCGGTCAAATCGACAGCTTTTGTGCGCAGTGATTTACAACTTTTTCATGAATTTCATTTCGGAAGCATATTTACCTGAATCAAAAACCTAAGATTTATGTATCGTAGTTATTAAGTGAAAAATTTCTCAGATGAAAATGATTGATGATTTCACCATTATATTGCTTATATCTCAATAAATCTGAAAAGAAGCATCTTAGGCATAAAAATACCACAACATAGAAAAAAGGCGCTCCCTAAAAACCAGTCGGTAGAGAATTTTTTTTAGCAGTTCCACGATTTTCAAACCTCCTCTTGTCTTGTTATTGAAAGTATCATGCCAATTGCATAACTAGAAAAAACCAGGATCAGAGAGACTATGAAATATTGAATTTCTTCACAGAATGAAATATTTCGTATTATTTCACCAATTTTCCTGGAGGAAGGGATGATGGAAATAATTAATGGAAGATCCTTCTTTTATTCTAACTATATCAATACTTTATAAATAAACCTTTCAGATCCTCTCCCAAGTTCACCACCTGAATATACATTTCACGAATTTTTCGAAAATTCCCCAAAAAAACCCGATGAAATTTAATGATTCCGTTTTGCAAGCATTTTCTTCGTAACAGGGTACTATCCTTATGAACGAATGTATATAATTAGGTAATACCAACCCTACTTTCCTTCAATACACAATACATATTTTCAGATCAGAATGCTAGACTTTTCTAGTGGCGCACATTTTATTTCTCAAATGTGTTTTTGGTGGTTAAGATGAACCAAGGTTATTAAATAGAATAATCAAGTGAATCAGACAGTACCGTAGACATAGACGTATATTGTAGAATGTGATATATGGGATGGTGGTGAAAAGATCTGAATTGCAGGAATTAAATTTTCATCTTAGCCAACGTTTCGGAAATAATATTTTCATCATCAGAGCACTACAACAGGAATAATGGTACCTAATAAACCACAAAAACACACGTACAATGTAGAAATACAAACTTATGTTCATTAAAATTCACGAAAATGGATTTTTTTTCCCTCTCTCAAATTATATATTAATATTATATCTTCTAGTAAAGAGACGATAAATGATGAAAAGTACACAATTTTAGGACATAACAGAAAAATAACGATGAAAAATCTCAAAATTACACAGTGTTTCAGATTATCTGAAGGTAAGGGCACAACAACAATTAAATAAATAAAATCACTTAAATAACATACAGATCAAGATACAGATCAAGATTCACGATTTCATAAATTCTAGAGCCGATATACAATATCTTTTCCGTGTTTATTACAACTTATTATAAAGGGTAAGACTAAAGAGTTAACATTTCTATTGATATGCGTCTGTATTCCCCGCAACCGCGTGCGCCTGAGTTTGACACCTGTTTGCCTGTCTCTGAATTAATCATTCTGTTTATTTGGATTGATGAGAAATCTCATTGTTGTGAAACTGAATGAATTTTCACATCTCTGTTAGTATTTATGACTTCAGGAGAAGCGATTACATGTTGTGAGTATTTGTTAATTGCATCTCATTTAATTTGGTGATTTTATTTATTTAACTGTTGTTTTCCGCTTACCTTCAGATAATCTGAAACACTGTATAATTTTGAGATTTTTCATGGTAATTTTTCGTTATGTCATAATATTGTATACTTTTTATCATTTATCGTCTCTTTATTAGAGGGTATTTATATATAATTTGAGAGAGGAAAAAAAATCCATTTTCGTGAATTTTATTGAAAATAAGTTTGTATTTCTACATTGTACGTGTGTTTTTGTGGCTTTTTATGTACCATTACTCTTGTTGTAGTGCCCTGATGAAGGAAATATAATTTCCGAAACGTTGGCTAAGATGGCAATTTCATTACCGTAAACCAGATCTTTTCACCGCCATCCCATTTATCACATCATTGTTGTAAGCTCAATGATTTTCAAGATTGAAAGTTATTGTAAACGCTATCTGTAAATAAATGAAGTTGATTTTTCAAAAACTAGATTTCTTTCCGTAAAAACTATTATAAGTTATATAAATTTTCCAACTTTTCGACAATGGAAGCATAACAGTACTATAGGTTGAACTAACCGATGAAGAAAACGAACTGAAATTGAGTTCCATATCGTTCTAACGCCATGAGCTAGTATGACTTGAAATTTCATTGTTGCTTGCTCATCCCAAAGGGCCAGTTACTTACTTCTTTAAAAGTCATAAAATGACGAACGTTTCCGGAGTTAATCTCTTCCAATAATGTTTGGCTTGTATCCTCAAAAGATATAAAACTAATTATCGTATCGAATTGGAGCTAGGGTGTTGGATTTGAGATGCCGCATCAAAATCTTTTGAAAAAAAAATTAATATTAAATTAAGACGAGTCTACTTGGTATAGGTTAACAATACAATCACTTAAATATTCAGATTTTTCTTTATCACCTCAACATAATATCTTTCGATATTGATATCTCACTATATACTTTTATAGCCTTCAACGTACTACGTATGAATGACAAATTTTATTGTTTTATCAACTGGCATATGATGATTGAAGTGAACGACTTAATGAAACGGTAATATAATAATATACAATACAAAAATAATACAATACACAGTGTTTCATCCTCTATCTCTCGATTAAGAATCCTCGATGTAGAATTTGTTCTATATTGTATGTCAAAATCTTACCACGTGTAATCTGCACTAATACCTGATTACAAACGGACTCAGCTGATTTTGAGACTCTGATAAGCTCGACAAATGCTAATATTTGTGCATAGAATGATTGTGGCAAACATTTTGTTTTTTTTTTTTGATAAACTTTAATATTTTTATTCAACTGCGTCCCGGAAATACCTTGTAGAATGCCAGCGCAAAACCTTATGTAAAACTTCGAGGATTTGTATGATTGGAAGTCGTGTAAATGCAGTAAAACTGTCCCCCGCTCAAAATTTGAACTTTTCGGGGAATATTTGTCATACGTCTTTTGTAAATTTGCAGGCACCCATGAGCCAACACAGTACCACCTAGTACCGAATTTGAGTTCAATCTATATTTATGTATTTTTCTGAAATAAGTTAGTTTCCTACTGTTTATCATTGTGTAGATTCCTTCACATCAGCATCGTTGAATTTTCAAGATGAATATGTCAGGAAGGATTGTGACGTGAAAAGTCTAATAAGAATTTGCACCGAATCTCTGGACACCATGGCAATGCTATCTATTTCTTCGAATATTTACGCGCTTTTTCTGACAATCCATTTTTCGAAGGAATCATCCCTCAGAAATTCTTCTAGTAATTCCACACTATCAATATACCATTCCCTGAAACAATACAAACGTCATCCCATTCTGATCTCACAAGCGGAAAATACTAGCAGGGTAATATACAGAGTGAATAAATAAAAACTAACTCGTATAATTCATATCTTCAGTTTATACCCACTATTTTGTAGAAAAATAGGTCGAAGAGGTCAATTTTCAAATCAAATGAATGTTTGTGATCAACCTCTCAATACGTAAAATTCGAATTCGATGATATGAGTTCAAAAATTGACATTGAAAGATTACTATTGGAAAACTCAAGAAAATCATTTCACCTTATTTAATCTATTTTCACGAAATTTATTGCATGCTAAATATTTTTCCCTTTGTTGAATTGGATGAGATTGTTTTATATTTCATTGACAGTGTTTATTTTGTCAACAACAAAAAGTTAAAATATATGCCAATTGTAATAACGATATATATATTTCTTTGGTAAAAGTGTACGAGTGTGAAGAAAACTAATATGCGTCGTATTTCAATCATAAAGCATCATATTCCGAGAGAGCCAATTTTACTTTTATAACTTTTTATGAAATTTAGACCTTACCTTCAACAACATCAGCCAAATGGTTCAAATCACTTTCACTTAAAAAATGTTGGAAGTCCATTTTTTTCAGTCCACTCACCTAGCTATATTCTTTACGCAGTTTCGTAAATCGAAAGCACTCAAACTAAACTACCACAGTAACGCGCCACCGAAGGGTTATGCAAGTATTATTACGTGGTTCGCAGCCTGAAGGGGTTTGGCGAGGAAGAGGTGGCAATCGACAAGTCTCTTCACGTTGTCGGATTCGCGGTAAAATAAAGATCCAGGCGTTAATATACACTTATTGGTGTCTAATCAATAATTATTATTTATTAATAAATTTTATGTCATTCATAATTCAATGCACAATTGTTTGACATAAATAACTGCAGTTTGTATTTCAAATAAGCTTTGATTTGTGGAAATAAATGTTTATTTATAGCTAATAATCTTTTCGAACATTACATCTCGATACAACATTTATTTCCTAGTAATAAACTTTTCTTATTATAAATAAATAGTGCCTAAATAAATCGAATGTTTCTCAGAAATAAATTCAGAATACAGAGTTTCTAATTATGAATAACATTTTCGAATAATTAATAAATCTTATTAATTATCAATAAAACTGTTCCAAATAAAGATAACTTAATTATTAACCCTTGCATTTCTCTCAGTGCATGAGCTAGTATGACTTGAAATTTCATTGTTGCTTGCTCATCCTAAAGGGCTTATTTCTTTAAAAGTTATAAAATGACGAACGTTTCCGGAGTTAATCTATTCCAATAATGTTTGGCTTGTATCCTCAAAAGATATAAAACTAATTATCTTATCGAATTGAAGCTAGGCTGTTGGATTTGAAATGCCGCATCAAAATCATTTGAAAAAAAATTAATATTAAATTAAGACGAGTCTACTTGGTATATGTTAACAATACAATAACTTAAATATTCAGATTTTTCTTTATCACCTCAACATAATATCTTTCGATATTGGTATCTCACCATATACTTTTATAGCCTTCAAATTATACGTATGAATGACAAGTTTTATTATTTTATCAACTGGCATATGATAATTGAAGTGAACGACTTAATGAACCGGTAATATAATAAAATACAATACAAAAATAATAAATTATACAATGCACAGTGTTTCATCCTCTATCTCTCGATTTAGAATCCTCGGTATAGCATTTGTTCTATATTATATGTCAAAATTTTATCACGTGTACTCTGCACTAATACCTGATTACAAACGGACTCAGCTGATTCATCAGCTGGTTATCTCGACAAATGCTAATATTTGTGCATAGAATAATTGTGGCAAACATTTTGTTTTTTTTTGATAAACTTTGATATTTTTATTCAACTGCGTCCCGGAAAGACCTTGTAGAATGCCAGCGCAAAACCTTATGTAAAACTTCGAGGATTTGTATGATTGGAAGTCGAGTAAATGCAGTAGAACTGTCCCCCGCTCAAAAATTAAACTTTTCGAGGAATATTTATCATACGTCTTTTGTAAATTTGCAGGCGCCCATGAGCCAACACAGTATCACCTAGTACCGAATTTGAGTTCAATCTATATTTATGTATTTTTCTGAAATAAGTTAGTTTCCTACTGTTTATCAGTGTGTAGATTCCTTCACATCAGCATCGTTGAATTTTCAAGATGAATATCTCAGGAAAGATCGTGACGTGAAAAGTCTAATAAGAATTTGCACCGAATCTCTGGACACCATGGCAATGCTATCTATCTCTTCGAATATTTACGCGCTTTTTCTAGGCAGGTTGACCTGTTTTGCATTCTAGTTCGAATTATAACTTTTACCTGTTATTTGCGAATGTTAAATATGATATTGGAAACAAAAATGACTCAAGTAATTCAAGATCTGGAGATAATCGGGACCCCTTCAATAGAAAGTAATGAACTTTAGTTTTGAATAGGCAGTACTTAGGTAAATTTCTTCCATAATACACCGATTCTATGAAATACCTGCATTTGCTAACAACAAGATTTACGAATCGTAAAAGTCTCTGTAATTCTTTCCGGTTTAGTATGCCTTCTTTTGTTGGCATCATTAGAATGTTTTCCTGGAAGGCCAATCCCCAGTACATTTGCAGTGTTTCATTATGACCCTAGCACTCATGATATACCTGAATGCTATCAATATGACCATCTCTAGCATTTTATGATGATATTTCAAAAATGAAAACAAAGGGGATTCTCAAGGATTATCGAACAAATTTATGAGTTATTTTCTGTATTACCTTTGACGTTTCAATATTTTGAGGTACTGTGGGCATTTTATCTTTATTCGATATCAATTTTTTTTCTCCCTACATCAGGGATCTGACTACTTTAATTCTTTAAGAAAGTCCAAACTTTGATGACACGAATTATCATCTTTTTGGAAGATTCTGTATTTCAAATTATTTTGCATTGCTCAATGATCTCATTGCAATTGAATATCAATTTCAAGAAATTTATAGCATAATTAGCGAACCGAATAAAACTTGTGAATTTTTGAGGACGATAGATGATTGTGACCAACGAATCGAAATACTTCCTAGTAATTTCATTTTTTACATGTTTAAATATTGATGAATATTTCTCCTATTATAAATGTCTTTTTTTCAATACGACTTTCTGTATTTCTTTTCGTGTTTCTGTTGTAATAACTGTCATTATACTTACTTGTCGTATCATAATTGTTGTTGTTTTGATTGATTTTGTATTTCTACTTTCTAATAGTTCAGGTACTAAATTTCAAATAAAGTCACAATCATTTTTGTTTTTGAAAATATCTTTCCCTGGCTAAGAGGGATGCTTCTTTGGTGGCTATGTTCAGTCTTTTCTTAACTAGTCTATTGTGAGTAATTTGTTAGTTTGCAGTGCTGAGTTTTGTTACATGTTTTTTTCTATTCTTTGATGTTGTTAAAACTTTATTAGCATCTCGATGAAGGTCCCAACGAAGACAGAAATGCAGAAATTTTTACCAATGGTTAAATAACTTTATGCCCTTCGCCAAGACACCCAAATAAATTTCTCGTTATTTATTGCAGACATTTCTCTTAGTCACTTTTGGGCAAATTCAAATCATATTCAGCAATTTCATAATATGTGCCTCCAACAACCTTAGCAGTAAAACTCATCATTTTGATATAGCGGATTTCAGATCGTGATCTGAAATCCGCATACTGAGATATTTCAGTCTTGATTAATTGATTTTCCAATTTATTGAAACATATGGAAATCAATTGAACCAGACAACATATTTCAGTATGCGGATTTAAGTTCATAATCCGATATCTGCGATCATCAATACCATGAGTTTTACTGGTATAGTTATTCAAGGCACCTATTATAAAATCACTGAAAATGTTTTGCACTTGCTCAAAACAGAATCAGAGAAAAACTTGCGAACCTAATATTCATTTAGAATCAGAAAACGTTAGCACTTTGGAAATTCATTACCATATAAGAAATTCGAGTTTCATTTCACTCACCTAGTTATAGTGTACCTATAATTTTTCTCTTTTCTAAAACTCAAAAACTGAACAGACGCACCAACGAATATTAATGCAACAATATTGTCTAATCAAGATTTAATATTCATTAGAGTATATTATATCATTTTAAATCAAAGCACAATTTTTCGACATTATTATCTTCATTCTGTATTAAGAATAGGTTTTGATTAGTGGACACAGATGTTTTCTTATAGCTTATATTCTTTTCGAACATAACTTATATATACAATATTCATTTCTCTGTGAAAACATTACTAATTATGAATGGATATTGCCTGAATAAATCGGATGTTTTTCTGAAATGAATTGAGAAACTAGAGTTTCTCATTTTACATAACATTTTTGATTAGTTAATGAATTTTATAAATAATCAATAACAATCTTCCAAAGGAGGGAATTTTTCAGTGTTCCTTATTACGTGAAGCTTCAGAGCTTTTGTTGGCTTCTTCATGAACTCAAAATATTTCAACATTTTCTTCGAGCGAAAATATCCTTTCTGAAGCTTTCCAAAGCATTTTTGCATACCGAAAATTTCTATATTTTTCAGAGTTATGTCTGTGATTCGGTCCCAATATCTGAGAGAGAACTATAACAAATTGAAAAATATAATATTTATAGAAATCCCTTCTGCGGATTGCATCCGCATCTAAGGTTTTTGCCAAGAGTAGTTTGAATCACTTAATTTGCAAGGGCGATTTCTGGTGCTAATAATTAATATTTGATTTTCAATAGTTCTCCTTCAGATGCTCACGGGCTGGGTTAAGTTCGCAAAATTCTGTTTACATTGTTTCGAAGTACTATTTGTTTGTACTAAGCACCATTTACAGAATAAAAAAATTGACCGTTTTCGAAAAAATTAACCTAGATGAGTAAATCATCCAGTATTGCGTCATGCCGATTGGAAAATTCGAAATTTGAAATATAAATTGGAAAAAAGCAGAGATTCTTAGCATACTATATGTTTCATGAATTTCATCTCGTGTTTCGAACAAGTGAGTCCAAAGATTCGATATATGGCATATTTCAGGATCGTGTTTTTCGAGAATGATGAGTTTTTCTGCGCGGAACCATGACTGAGATTTATAATTAAGAAAATAATACACGAATATTTTTTCATGCTGCACACATTCTAAAGATTATTTGAAAAAGTTCATTCGAACTAGAGTCAGCAACATTGCTCAGAACCATCGAAAGGCTAATATAAAGTAGGTACTCTGTTTTGATGTGCTATACCTGATAAAATAAATCTGACGAATTCATTAAGGGTCCAAGGTCTCAATCGTAAATCATAATAACGATAGAGGAGTTTGCACACAATAATAGTTCGTGAAATCAGCATATCATGCTGATAATGTAAATCCTTAGAACACCTTGAATTCTTTGGAAATAACAGTTCTGTCTACTGAACAATCAAAATTGAATAAAGATTACCTCCTGATAACTCCAGAACAGGTATCTATCAGACTCAAATACTCACAAGAATCAGTCTGAAATCTGAAATTTCTGTAGAAAAATTGTTTTCTGGGAAAAATTTGAGCAGATTTCAAAAACACACGCCTGAAACCTAAAAATTAGTATTCAACAATAATGTTTCAAAATTGAATTAGATACGATATTTACTTTCGGAGATATATGAAGAAAATATGTCTTCTAAGAAATAAGGTTTGGATATGGAAACGTCCCTGTTTTTGTTTAGTTCTTGGTTTTTCCTCATGTTCGGTACTGTTCTTCTTTCCTGTTCAACCTCCAGAAATGCTCAATATAGAAATTACAAAAGATTCGAAACAGAGGTGAAATGTAATAAAAAAGACTCCAATCAAAAATATGACAGAAGTGTTAGGATTAATGAGGTTATTTCCTCAATATCTGAAGAATTACAGATGTGGTGACATCTAAACTTCGTAATTACTTGAAAAATATCGACACATAACTACGAAAGAAAATTTTTCGGAAACTTGTCACATCTTTATCAGGAAAAAAAGTTTGTTCTAATTTATTGACCAGATTAGGATAAAGTTTGGCACAAACCTTGAGGTTATTATTCCATAACAGTTTTTCAAATTTCAATTTTATCGAATGATCATTTCGGGAGTTATCAGGAAGAATATGTCAATTTTCGTTGTTATTTTGACTTAAATATTTCCTCAATATCTCGATAACTTTGGAGACGATCAGATTCAAACTTGGGATAAACTTACAATATAGTTATTCCTGACACACAGGAATTAACCACATTCATATTTAGATACTTTTCTTGCTGATTTATTTTACATTATTGAGGTCCTTTTTATTTTCGAATCGAATCAAAGAATCGAAAATTTCCAGTCGCCACTAGCAAGTAACTATCCAGGTGATTTGAGTTCACTAAAATGATTTCCTGAAAAAAATTTCGCTCACATCCCAAATTCGAAGTATTCGATCAAGAAGATAACGTTATCACAAACAGACTGAATGAAATAAGGGTGCTCCGAATGAAATAAACCTCATGAATTAGAGAAGAAGTGATTTTCACCAATAAGCTCATCAATAAAGTAGTCGATTAAAACAAGTTCAGCAACTAACCATAATAAATGAAAAATAAATGAAAATCTAAATGAACTAAATGCCCCTTTCAAATTCTTCGAATTCAAACTTATTTAATCAGGAATGAAGTGAAATCAAAAAGTTCATATTTTCACAATCAGTTAAACTGAAATACTTTCATGAATGGTGGACACTTATGTTCAAACGGCCAATGGAAAAAGGACGAGAAATGTCTTTTTTCATTGGCCAAACCTTGTTGAGGAAAGAATATAAAAACAAACTCAGGTACACTGTGAAGCATATTGAAGTGAACGAAGTGAACTGCAGACATCATTTAAAAATTCTAATATTTACCATAAAATGGCAGAAGCTGTGAAAAACCTGAGTTTTGCCGAAGTACTGAAGCAAATACGATACAGTGGAATCAAAACTAAGAATAAGAAGGAAGCAGATATGCAGAAAGCCCGCATCGACTTGGCATTAGAAACATTCAAGAAAATTCGGGCATCACAGAAGGAAGCAGAAAAAAATCGCAACGACCTTGTGAATGGTGACCCCAACTACGAAACACGATATATAAAAATAAAGAGCAAGGTACAATTGGATACCTACATTAGACACTACAATGCGGACTTTCCGGAATATTATGAACTGAGAAGAAAGAAGGAACGATTAGCTCTCTTTTTCAAGGGTTTAAGAGTCCTTTATGAACGTGCTAAAATCAGTGATATCCGGAATGGAACAAGTGAAAATACGGATGAAATAAAGAGGAAAATCATGAAGAAATATCGAGACACATATGGAAATAGAGAATACAAGGAAGAAATGATAAGATATCATTACCTAGAAGGGAAGCTGAAACATATACACGACTTAATAGAAGAAGCTTTGGCTGCAGTATCAGAATGATGAATTCAACGAAAGAAGTTCACCATATCTCACCCTGAAGTTCCTTATAATATGTTCGTATTCATTTGAAAAATGCTTCATAGCATATTCATGCATTAATTTATTTCTCATTTTTGAATGTCTACTTTGTTTCATTCATAAATTCATGAATTTTTTCACTAAATAAATCTCAAGTGTAATAATATCATGGTACAATAAACATATTATAATTATACTCCGATTATTTCATTGAAAATGCCTCATGTGAATAAAGGTTAACAAATACTCACCTCATTTTTCTATGAATTAGTTCATGAAATTGGATATCATTAGTTGTCTGTAAATAATATACATGTGTAATAATTATGAAATCTAAATGATAATCACCGCAAATTTAGAGAATCTTACTCAGATATTCTTCGGTTTTCCTCCATTGATATGAATGAAATGAGTTATTGGGATTTTTGGACTCAATTTATTAATTTTTCTTTCAAAACTGCCAACATTTCGAAACGGTCTCTTTTTTTTAAGGCTGAAAATAAAATTTTCAAAATTACACATCATATCTTCGCATCATACAGGACAACAGACATTAAAATCGAATGACAAACCTGGTTTTCAAAACAATATCTTCAATCTACAACACCTTGCATTCCCTCACCCTGCTCCTAATAATCACTTTGTAAAACCAAAATAATACCCTTTGATTTCCCTCGATGACTTCTATTGTTTTTATAGATATTTTGACGATATTGTTTTAAAAACCAGGATTGTAATTCGATTTCAATGTCTGATGTCATGTATGATGCAAATTTTTGACGTTCAATTTTTTAAAAATTTTAATTTCAGCCTTAAAAAAGAAACAAGATCGTCTCGAAACGCTGGCACTGTTTTAAGGAAACAGTTAATAAATTGAGTCCAAAAATCCGAAAAACTCATTTCACTTACTACGAGATAATCTACATATACAAAGCTGTGTATATAATTTAATCTTTGAGAAAAGGCCAACATTTTTCAGTAGCTTACCAGCTGTTTTCAATTCAAAGTGATGCTTTCCTATATTCAAGGATAAACGTTTTCATAATTTTCGTGAGAAATTATCGGGCAATATCCATTTGTCTTCTGAACTTATTGTACACCAAATAGTGTGTATTTATAAAGGATAAGCACACCTGCCAAGTCCAAAATGAAAGTTGCTCAATTTAGTGAACAATTAAAAATATGGAATTGTGTTGAAAAACTTCACCTAGATATGGTCTATAAATTTTTACTGGTAAGTCTTGATTCTACTTCAATTTGAATGAGTCTTTATCCAAAGGCTATTTTATATTTCTTTCTTCGTGAAATGATCAGAATAGATGGGTCACATATTTAAGAAGTCCTCTTTTTACCAAGTTCCAGTTTGTGATCTTACCTTTTAATTTTTCGATATTTCTTGCCTGTGTCAAGCTGACAGAAAAATTATCCCAAAAGATATTGTTTACATTTGTACAGAAAAAGCATTAAAATCTTTAATTACGTGTCAAACCTGAAAATTTTCGAAATGAAAAGGAAAATCTGTGGAAATATTTAAGAATAGAACTGGAGTAAGGTCAGAAGCTTTCACGCGCTTGTCGAACTTCTAACAAATTTTCTCCAGAAATTTTCATTTCCTTTCCTAGAGTTGCACTCGATATTTTTGAAATAGTTTGTGAATCAGATTTCGAATGCATCTATCTACAAAATAATTGAAAGGATTTCACGTATTCAAGAATGCAAGTACGGTATTAAAATCCAATCCTGCTCAAGGTTTCTTGGGCAGCAGAAATAAAGTGACCTACACTAATAAGATATATAAATCCGGCTCTGTGTAGAATTCGTGGTAGAATATTTTCATTTAATTTCAGCATTTGCCAACTGCCGAGTTTTATTATGACCGGATCAGTATTTTTCGGGAAATTTCCGGAATAACAACGATACTTAGGAAATAACCAAGATCGTTGACGTATTTTATCCCAATACCTACGGATATCAAGCCATATACAACCGATCTGAAACAATGTTGTTTAATAATAACCCTCATTCAAATTTGATGAATATTCCTGAAAATCAAGTTTTTTCGAATGAATAAATCAACTGCCTGTATGATTCTCACGGAATTTCGCACTAAGTTGCCCATCGGCAATCTCCAAGTAACTATTGAAGTTGAATCCGATCTAATGATAACAAAACAGTGTGTAACTACTCTCTTATCCACTTACACTTTCTGCGTCTTACGCACGTTTCGGAAACCCAGTCTCCTTTGTCAAAGACATACCGTAACTGTCTTTTACAAAGTCCTCTAGAAAAAATATTCTGAATTCGGTCAAATCGAGAGCTTTTGTGCGCGGTGATTCACAACCTTTTCATGAATTTCATTTCGGAAGCATATTTACCTGAATGGAAAACCAAAGATTTATGTATTGAAGTTATTAAGTGAAAAATTTCTCAGATGAAAATGATTTAGTATTTCCCCATTATATTGCTTATATCTCAATAAATCTGAAAAGGAGCATTTTAGGCATAAAAATACAACAACATAGAAAAATGCCGCTCCCTAAAAACCAATCGGTGGAGAAGTTTTTTTAGCAGATCCACGATTTTCAAACCTCCTCTTGTCTTGTTATTGAGAGTATCGTGCTAATTGCATAACTGGAAAAACCAGGAACAGAGAGACTATGAAATATTGGATTTCATCACAGAATAAAATATCTCGTTTTATTTCACCAATTTTCCTGGAGGAAGGGATAATGGAAATAATTAATGGAAGATCATTCTTTTATTCTAACTATATCAATACTTTATAAATAAACCTTTCAGATCCTCACACAAATTCACCTCCTGAATATACATTTCACGAATTTTTCGAAAATTCCGCAAGAAAAACTCGATGAATTTTAATAATTCCGTTTTTCAAGCATTTTCTTCGTAACGGGGTACTATCTTTATGAACGAATGTATATAATTAGGTAATACCAACCCTACTTTCCATCAATACACAATACATATTTTCAGATCAGAATGCTAGACTTTCCTAGTGGCGCACATTCTATTTCTCACATGTGTTTTTGCTGGTTAAGATGAATCAAGGTTATTAAATTGAATAATCAAGTGAATCTTGAGGAGATAGTTTTGAGATAGTGATCAAACAGTACCGTAGACATAGACGTATATTGTAAAATGTGATATAGGGGATGGTGGAGAAAAGATCTGGTTTGCAGGAATTAAATTTCCATCTTAGCCAACGTTTCGGAAATTATATTTTCATCATCAGAGCAATACAACAGGAATAATGGTATATAATAAACCACAAAATCACACGTACAATGTAGAAATACAAACTTATGTTCATTAAAATTCACGAAAGTGGATTTTTTTTCCCTCTCTCAAATTATATATAAATATCCTCTAGTAAAGAGACGATAAATGATGAAAAGTATACAATTTTATGACATAACAGAAATATTACGATGAAAAATCTCCAAATTACACAGTGTTTCAGATTATCTGAAGGTAAGGGCACCACAACAACTAAATAAATAAAATCACTGAAATAACATACAGATCAAGATTCACGATTTCGTTAATTCTAGAGCCGATATAAAATATATTTTCCGTGTTTATTAGAACTTATTGTAAAGGCTTCTGTATTCCCCGCAACCGCGTGCGCCTGAGTTTGACACCTGTTTGCCAGTCTTTGAATTAATCATTCTGTTTATTTCGATTGATGAGAAATCTCATTTTTGTGAAACTGAATGAATTTTTACATCTCTGTTAGTATTTTTGTTTTTGGGAAAAGCGGTTCCATGTTGTGAGTATTTGTTAATTGCATCCCATTTGATTTAGTGATTTTATTTATTTATTTAACTGTTGGTGTGCCCTTACCTTCAGATAATCTGAAACACTGTGTAATTTTGAGATTTTTCATCGTATTTTTTCGTTATATCATAATATTGTATACTTTTTATCATTTATCCTCTCTTTACTGAAGGGTATTTATATATACTTTGAAAGAGGGAAAAAAACCCATTTTCATGTAATTTAATGAACATAAGTTTCTATTTCTACATTGTACGTGTGTTTTCGTGGCTTATTATATACCAATACTCTTGTTGTAATGCCCTGATGATGGAAATATAATTTCCCAAACGTTGGCTAAGATGGCAATTTGATTCCCGTAAACCAGATCTTTTCACCACTATCCCATTTATCACATCATTGTGGTAAGGTCAATAATTTTCAAGATTGAAGTATATTGTTAACGCTATTAGTAAATAAATGAAGTTGATTTTTCAAAAACAAGATTTCTTTCCGTAATAATAAAGTTATATAAATTTTCCAACTTTTCGACAATGAAAGCGTAACAGTACTTTAGTTCGAACTAACCGATGAAGAAAATGAACTGAAATTGAGTTTCATAACGCCATGAGCTAGTATGACTTGAAATTTAATTGTTGCTTGCTCATCCCAAAAGTTACTTATTTCTTTAAAAGTCATAAAATGACGAACGTTTCCGGGGTTAATCTCTTCCAATAATGTTTGGCTTGTATCCTCAAAAGATATAAAACTAATTATCTTATCGAATTGAAGCTAGGGTGTTGGATGCGAAATGCCGCATCAAAATCATTTGAAAAAAAATTAATATTAAATTAAGACGAGTCTACTTGGTATATGTTAACAATACAATCACTTGAATATTCAGATTTTTCTTTATCACCTCAACATAATATCTTTCGATATTGGTATCTCAGCATATACTTTTATAGCCTTCAACTTACTACGTATTAATGACAAATTTTATTATTTTATCAACTTGCATATGATAATTGAAGTGAACGACTTGATGAAACGGTAATATAATAAAATACAATACAAAAATAATAAATAATACAATACAAAGTGTTTCATCCTCTATCTCTCGATTTAGAATCCTCGGTATAGCATTTGTTCTATATTATATGTCAAAATCTTACCACGTGTACTCTGCACTAATACCTGATTACAAGCGGACTCAGCTGATTCAGAACCTCTGGTTATCTCGACAAATGCTAATATTTGTGCATAGAATAATTGTGGCAAACATTTTGTTTTTTTTTGATAAACTTTAATATTTTTATTCAAATGCGTCCCGGAAAGACCTTGTAGAATGCCAGCGCAAAACCTTATGTAAAACTTTGAGGATTTGTATGATTGGAAGTCGAGTAAATGCAGTAGAACTGTCCCCCGCTCAAAAATTAAACTTTTCGAGGAATATTTATCATACGTCTTTTGTAAATTTGCAGGCGCCCATGAGCCAACACAGTATCACCTAGTACCGAATTTGAGTTCAATCTATATTTATGTATTTTTCTGAAATAAGTTAGTTTCCTACTGTTTATCAGTGTGTAGATTCCATCACATCAGCATCGTTGAATTTTCAAGATGAATATCTCAGGAAAGATCGTGACGTGAAAAGTCTAATAAGAATTTGCACCGAATCTCTGGACACCATGGCAATGCTATCTATTTCTTCGAATATTTACGCGCTTTTTCTAGGCAGGTTGACCTGTTTTGCTTTCTAGTTCGAATTATAACTTTTACCTGTTACTTGCGAATGTTAGATAAGATATTGGAAACAAAAATGACTCAAGTAATTCAAGATCTGGAGATAATCGGGACCCCTTCAACAGAAAGTAATGAACTTTAGTTTTGAATAGGCAGTACTCAGGTAAATTTCTTCCATAATACACCGATTCTATGAAATACCTGCATTTGCTATCAACAAGATTTACGAATCGTAAAAGTCTCTGTAATTCTTTCCGGTTTAGTATGCTTTCTTTTGTTGGCATCATTAGAATGTTTTCCTGGGAGGCCAATCCGCAGTACATTTGCAGTGTTTCATTATGACCCTAGCACTCATGATATACCTGAATGCTATCAATATGACCATCTCTAGCATTTTATGATGATATTTCAAAAACGAAAACAAAGGGGATTCTCAAGGGTTATCGAACAAATTTATGAGTTATTTTCTGTATTACCTTTGACGTTTTAATATTTCGAAGTACTATGGGCAGTTTATCTTTATTCGATATCAATTTTTTTTTCTCCCTACATCAGGGATCTGACTACTTTAATTCTATAAGAAAGTCCAAACTTTGAAGACACGAATTATCATCTTTTGGAAGATCCTGTATTTCAAAGTATTTTGCTTTGCTCAATGATCTCATTGCAATTGATTATTAATTTGAAGAAATTTATAGCATACTTAGCGAACCAAATAAAACTTGTGAATTTTTGAGGACGATAGATGATTGTGACCAACGAATCGAAATACTTCCTAGCGATTTCATTGTTTACATGTTTAATTATTGATGAATATTTCTTCCATTATAAATTTTCAATTGAATTATTGAAAGAATCTAGATGGTAACTTCGGTTAATAATCGAGGGATTCACTGAAATATATACCTTTTGAGATGGATATATGATTCTGCCTTTCACCATGTTGTGTCAACCTGTCTATTTTTCAATACGACTTTCTGTATTTCTTTTCGTGTTTCTTGTGTAATAACTGTCATTGTACTTACTTGTCGTATCATAATTGTTGTTGTTTTGATTGAATTTGCATTTCTACTTTCTAATAGTTTAGGTACTAAATTTTAAATAAAGTCACAATCCTTTTTGTTTTTGAAAATATCTTTCCCTGACTGAGAGGGATGCTTTTTTGGTGGCTATGTTCAGTCTTTTCTTAACTAGTCTATTGTGAGTAATTTGTTAGATTGTAGTGCTGAGTTTTGTTACATGTTTTTTTCTATTCTTCGATGTTGTTTAAACTTTATTAGCATCTCGATGAAGGTCCCAACGAAGACAGAAATGAAGATATTTTTACCAATGGTTAAATAACTTTATGCCCTTCTCCAAGACACCCGAATAAATTTCTAGTTATTTATTGCAGACATTTCTCTTAGTCACTTTTGGGCAAATTCAAATCATTTTCAGCAATTTCATAATATGTGCCTCCAACAACCTTAGCAGTAAAACTCATCATTTTGATATAGCGGATTTCAGATCGTGACCTGAAATCCGCATACTGAGATATTTCAGTCTTGATTAATTGATTTTCCAATTTATTGAAACATATGGAAATCAATTGAACCAGACAACATATTTCAGTATGCGGATTTAAGTTCATAATCCGATATCTGCGATCAACAATACCATGAGTTTTACTGGTATAGTTATTCAAGGCACCTATTATAAAATCACTGAAAATATTTTGCACTTGCTCAAAAGTGAATCGGAGAAAAACTTGCGAACCTAAAATTCATTTAGAATCAGAAAACGTAAGCACTTTGGAAATTCATTACCATATAAGAAATTCGAGTTTCATTTCACTCACCTAGTTATAGTGTACCTATAATTTTTTTTTTTTCTAAAACACAAAAACTGAACAGACGCACCAACGAATATAAATGCAACAATATTGTCTAATCAAGATTTAATATTCATCAGAGTATATTATATCATTTTAAATCAAAGCACAATTTTTCGACATTATTATCTTCATTCTGTATTAAGAATAGGTTTTGATTAGTGGACACAGATGATTTCTTATAGCTTATATTCTTTTCGAACATAACTTATATATACAATATTCATTTCTCTTTGAAAACATTACTAATTATGAATGGATATTGCCTGAATAAATCGGATGTTTTTCTGAAATGAATTGAGAAACTAGAGTTTCTCATTTTACATAACATTTTCGATTAGTTAATGAATTTTATAAATAATCAATAACACTCTTCCAAAGGAAGGAATTTTTCAGTGTTGCTTATTACGTGAAGCTTTAGAGCTTTTGTTGGCTTCTTCATGAACTCAAAATATTTCAACATTTTCTTCGAGCGAAAATATCCTTTCTGAAGCTTTCCAAAGCATTTTTGCATACCGAAAATTTCTATATTTTTCAGAGTTATGTCTGTGATTCGGTCCCAATATCTGAAAGGGAACTATAACAAATTGGAAAATATAATATTCATAGAAATCCCTTCTGCGGATTGCATCCGCATCTAAGGTTTTTGCCAAGAGTAGTTTGAATCACTTAATTTGCAAGGGCGATTTCTGGTGCTAATAATTAATATTTGATTTTCAATAGTTCTCCTTCAGATGCTCACGGGCTCGGTTAAGTTCGCAAAATTCTGTTTACATTGTTTCGAAGTACTATTTGTTTGTACTAAGCACCATTTACAGAATAAAAAAATTGACCGTTTTCGAAAAAATTAACCTAGATGAGTAAATCATCCAGTATTGCGCCATTCCAATTGGAAAATTGGAAATTTGAAATATGAATTGGAAAAAAGCAGAGATTCTTAGCATAATATATGTTTCATGAATTTCATCTCGTGTTTCGAACAAGTGAGTCCAAAGATTCGATATATGGCATATTTCAGGATCGTGTTTTTCGAGAATGATGAGTTTTTCTGCGCGGAACCATGACTGAGATTTATAATTAAGAAAATAATACACGAATATTTTTTCATGCTGCACACATTCTAAAGATTATTTGAAAAAGTTCATTCGAACTAGAGTTAGCAACATTGCTCAGAACCATCGAAAGGCTAATATAAAGTAGGTACTCTGTTTTGATGTGCTATACCTGATAAAATAAATCTGACGAATTCATTAAGGGTCCAAGGTCTCAATCGTAAATCATAATAACGATAGAGGAGTTTACACACAATAATAGTTCGTGAAATCAGCATATCATGCTGATAATGTAAATCCTTAGAACACCTTGAATTCTTTGGAAATAACAGTTCTGTCTGCTGAACAATCAAAATTGAATAAAGATTTCCTCCTGATAACTCCAGAACAGGTATCTATCAGACTCAAATACTCACAAGAATCAGTCTGAAATCTGAAATTTTTGTAGAGAAATTGTTTTCAGGAAAAAACTTGAGCAGATTTCAAAAATACACGCCTGAAACCTAAAAATTAGTATTCAACAAAAATGTTTCAAATTTAAATTCGATACGATATTCACTTTCGGAGATATATGAAGAAAATATGTCTTCTAAGAAATGAGGTGTGGATATGGAAACGTCCCTGTTTTTGTTTAGTTCTTGGTTTTCCCCATGTTCGGTACTGTTCTTCTTTCCTGTTCAACCTCCAGAAATGCTCAATATAGAAATTACAAAAGATTCGAAACAGAGGTGAAATGTAATAAAAAAGACTCCAATCAAAAATATGATAGAAGTGTTAGGATTAATGAGGTTATTTCCTCAATATCTAAAGAATTACAGATGTGGTGACATCCGAACTTCGTTATTACTTGAAAAATATCGACACATAACTACGAAAGAAAATTTTTCGGAAACTTGTCACATCTTTATCAGAAAAAAAAGTTTGTTCTAATTTATTGACCAGATTAGGATAAAGTTTGGCACAAACCTTGAGGTTATTATTCCATAACAGTTTTTCAAATTTCAATTTTATCAAATGATCATTTCGGGAGTTATCAGGAAGAATATGTCAATTTTCGTTGTTATTTTGACTTAAATATTTTCTCAATATCTCGATAACTTTGGACACGATCAGATTCAAACTTGGGATAAACTTACAATATAGTTATTCCTGACACACAGGAATTCACCACATTCATATTTAGATACTTTTCATGCTGATTTATTTTACATTATTGAGGTCCTTTTTATTTTCGAATCGAATCAAAGAATCAAAAATTTCCAGTCGCCACTAGCAAGTAACTATCCAGGTGATTTGAGTTCACTAAAATGATTTCCTGAAAAAAATTTCGCTCACATCCCAAATTCGAAGTATTCGATCAAGAAGATAACGTTATCACAAACAGACTGAATGAAATACGGGTGCTCCGAATGAAATAAACCTCATGAATTAGAGAAGAAGTGATTTTCACCAATAAGTTCATCAATAAAGTAGTCGATTAAAACAAGATCAGCAACTAACCATAATAAATGAAAAATAAATGAAAATCTAAATGAACTAAATGCCCCTTTCAAATTCTTCGAATTCAAACTTATTTAATCAGGAATGAAGTGAAATCAAAAAGTTCAAATTTTCACAATCAGTTAAACTGAAATACTTTCATGAATGGTGGACACTAATGTTCAAACGGCCAATGGAAAAAGGACGAGAAATGTCTTTTTTCATTGGCCAAACTTTGTTGAGGAAAGAATATAAAAACAAACTCAGGTACACTGTGAAGCATATTGAAGTGAACGAAGTGAACTGCAGACATCATTTAAAAATTCTAATATTTACCAAAATGGCAGAAGCCGTGAAAAACCTGAGTTTTGCCGAAGTACTGAAGCAAATACGATACAGTGGAATCAAAACTAAGAATAAGAAGGAAGCAGAAATGCAGAAAGCCCGCATCGACTTGGCATTAGAAACATTCAAGAAAATTCGGGCATCACAGATGGAAGCAGAAAAAAAATCGCAACGACCTTGTGAATGGTGACCCCAACTACGAAACACGATATATAAAAATAAAGAGCAAGGCACAATTGGATACCTACATTAGACACTACAATGCGGACTTTCCGGAATATTATGAACTGAGAAGAAAGAAGGAACGATTAGCTCTCTTTTTCAAGGGTTTAAGAGTCCTTTATGAACGTGCTAAAATCAGTGATATCCGGAATGGAACAAGTGAAAATACGGATGAAATAAAGAGGAAAATCATGAAGAAATATCGAGACACATATGGAAATAGAGAATACAAGGAAGAAATGATAAGATATCATTACCTAGAAGGGAAGCTGAAACATATACATGACTTAATAGAAGAAGCTTTGGCTGCAGTATCAGAATGATGAATTCAACGAAAGAAGTTCACCATATCTCACTTTGAAGTTCCTTATAATATGTTTGTATTCATTTGAAAAATGCTTCATAGCATATTCATGCATTAATTTATTTCTCATTTTTGAATGTCTACTTTGTTTCATTCATAAATTCATGAATTTTTTCACTAAATAAATCTCAAGTGTAATAACATCATGGTACAATAAACATATTATAATTATACTCCGTATTTCATTGAAAATGCCTCATGTGAATAAAGGTTAACAAATACTCACCTCATTTTTCTATGAATTAGTTCATGAAATTGGATATCATTAGTTGTCTGTAAATAATATACATGTGTAATAATTATAAAATCTAAATGATAATCACCGCAAATTTAGAGAATCTTAATCAGATATTCTTCGGTTTTCCTCCATTGATATGAATGAAATGAGTTATTGGGATTTTTGGACTCAATTTATTAATTTTTCTTTCAAAACTGCCAACATTTCGAAACGGTTTCTTTTTTTTTCAAGGCTGAAAATAAAATTTCCAAAATTACACATCATATCTTCGCATCATACAGGACAACAGACATTAAAATCGAATGACAAACCTGGTTTTCAAAACAATATCTTCAATCTACAACACCTTGCATTCCCTCACCCTGCTCCTAATCATCACTTTGTAATTCCAAAATAATACCCTTTGATTTCCTTCGATGATTTCTATTGTTTTTATAGATATTTGGACGATATTGTTTTAAAAACCAGGTTTGTAATTCGATTTCAATGTCTGATGTCATGTATGATGCAAATTTTTGATGTTCAATTTTTAAGAAATTTTATTTTCAGCCTTGAAAAAGAAACAAGACCGTCTCGAAACGCTGGCACGGTTTTAAGGAAACAGTTAATAAATTGAGTCCGAAAATCTGAAAAACTCATTTCACTTACTACGAGATAATCTACATATACAAAGCTGTGTATATAATTTAATCTTTGAGAAAAGGCAAACATTTTTCAGTAGCTTACTAGCTGTTTTCAATTCAAAGTGATGCTTTCCTATATTCAAGGATAAACGTTTTCATAATTTTCGTGAGAAATTATCGGGCAATATCCATTTGTCTTCTGAATTTATTGTACACCAAATAGTGTGTATTTATAAAGGATAAGCACACCTGCCAAGTCCAAAATGAAAGTTGCCCAATTTAGTGAACAATTAAAAATATGGAATTGTATTGAAAAACTTCACCTAGATATGGTCTATAAATTTTTACTGGTAAGTCTTGATTCTACTTCATTTGAATGAGTCTTTATCCAAAGGCTATTTTATATTTCTTTCTTCGTGAAATGATCGGAATAGATGGGTCACATATTTTAGAAGTCCTCATTTTACCAAGTTCCAGTTTGTGATCTTACCTTTTAGTTTTTCGATATTTCTTGCCTGTATCAAGCTGACAGAAAAATTATCCCAAAAGATATTGTTTACATTTGTACAGAAAAAGCATTAAAATCTTTAATTACGTGTCAAACCTGAAAATTTTTGAAATGAAAAGGAAAATCTGTGGAAATATTTAAGAAAAGAACTGGAGTAAGGTCAGAAGCTTTCACGCGCTTGTCGAACTTCTTACAAATTTTCTCCAGAAATTTTCATTTCCTTTCCTAGAGTTGCACTCGATATTTTTGAAATAGTTTGTGAATTGAATTTCGAATGCATATATCTACAAAATAATTGAAAGGATTTCACGTATTCAAGAATGCAAGTACGGTATTTAAATCCAATCCTGCCTAAGGTTTCTTGGGCAGCAGAAATAAAGTGACCTACAATAATAAGATATACGAATCCGGCTCTGTGTAGAATTCGTGGTAGAATATTTTCATTTAATTTCAGCATTTGCCAACTGCCGAGTTTCATTATGACCGGATCAGTATTTTTCGGGAAATTTCCGGAATAACAACGATACTTAGGAAATAACCAAGATCGTTGACGTATCTTATCCCAATACCTACGATTATCAAGCCATATACAACCAATCTGAAACAATGTTGTTAAATAATAACCTTCATTTAAATTTGATGAATATTCCTGAAAATCAAGTTTTTTCGAATGAATAAATCAACTGCCTGTATGATTCTCACGGAATTTCGCACTAAGTTGCCCATCGGCATTCTCCAAGTAACTATTGAAGTTGAATCCGATCTAATGATAACAAAACAGTGTGTAACTACTCTCTTATCCACTTACACTTTCTGCGTCTTACGCACGTTTCGGAAACCAAGTCTCCTTTGTCAAAGACATACCGTAACTGTCTTTTACAAAGTCCTCTAGAAAAAATATTCTGAATTCGGTCAAATCGAGAGCTTTTGTGCGCGGTGATTCACAACTTTTTCATGAATTTCATTTCGGAAGCATATTTACCTGAATGAAAAACCAATGATTTATGTATTGAAGTTATTAAGTGAAAAATTTCTCAGATGAAAATGATTTATTATTTCCCCATTATATTGCTTATATCTCAATAAATCTGAAAAGGAGCATTTTAGGCATAAAAATACCACAACATAGAAAAATGCCGCTCCCTAAAAACCAATCGGTGGAGAATTTTCTTAGCAGATCCACGATTTTCAAACCTCCTCTTGTCTTGTTATTGAAAGTATCGTGCTAATTGCATAACTGGAAAAACCAGCAACAGAGAGACTATAAAATATTGGATTTCATCACAGAATAAAATATTTCGTTTTATTTCACCAATTTTCCTGGAGGAAGGGATGATGGAAATAATCAATGAGAGATCATTCTTTTATTCTAACTATTTCAATACTTTAAATAAACCTTTCAGATCCTCTCACAAATTCACCTCCTGAATATACATTTCACGAATTTTTCGAAAATTTCCCAAGAAAAACTCGATGAATTTTAATAATTCCGTTTTGCAAGCATTTTCTTCGTAACAGGGTACTATCTTTATGAACGAATGTATATAATTACCCTACCCTACTTTCCTCCAATACACAATACATATTTTCAGATCAGAATGCTAGACTTTCCTAGTGGCGCACATTCTATTTCTCAAATGTGTTTTTGCAAGTTAAGATGAACCAAGGTTATTAAATAGAATAATCAAGTGAATCAGACAGTACCGTTGACATAGACGTATATTGTAAAATGTGATATAGGGGATGGTGGTGAAAATATCTGGTTTGCAGGAATTAAATTTCCATCTTAGCCAACGTTTCGGAAATTATATTTTCATCATCAGAGCACTACAACACGAATAATGGTATATAATAAACCACAAAATCACACGTACAATGTAGAAATACAAACTTATGTTCATTAAAATTCACGAAAATGGATTGTTTTTCCCTCTCTCAAATTATATATAAATATCCTCTAGTAAAGAGACGATAAATGATGAAAAGTATACAATTTTATGACATAACAGAAAAATTACGATGAAAAATCTCGAAATTACACAGTTTCAGATTATCTGAAGGTAAGGGCACCACAACAATTAAATAAATAAATTCACTGAAATAACATACAGATCAAGATTCACGATTTCGTAAACTATAGAGCCGATATAAAATAACTTTTCCGTGTTTATTACTACTTATTATAAAGGCTAAGACTAAAGAGTCAACATTTCAATTGATATGCTTCTGTATTCCCCGCGACCGCGTGCGCCTGAGTTTGACACCTGTTTGCCTGTCTCTGAATTAATCATTCTGTTTATTTGGATTGATGAGAAATCTCATTGTTGTGAAACTGAATGAATTTTCACATCTCTGTTAGTATTTTTGACTTTGGGAAAAGCGATTCCATGTTGTGAGTATTTGTTAATTGCATCTCATGTAATTTAGTGATTTTATTTATTTAACTGTTGTTGTGCCCTTACCTTCAGATAATCTGAAACACTGTGTAATCTTGAGATTTTTCATCGCAATTTTTCGTTATATCATAATATTGTATACTTTTTGAATTTATATATACTGTGAAAGAGGAAAAAAAATCCATTTTCGTGTATTTCAATGAACATAAGTTTGTATTTCTACATTATACGTGTGTTTTCGTGGCTTATTATGTACCCTTTCTCTTGTTGTAGTGCCCTGATGATGGAAATATAATTTCCGAAACGTTGGCTAAGATGGCAATTTAATTCCCGTGAACCAGAACTTTTCACCACCATCCCAGTTATCACATCATTGTGGTAAGGTCAATAATTTTCAAGATTGAAGTATATTGTAAACGCTATCAGTAAATAAATGAAGTTAATTTTTCAAAAACTAGATTTCTTTCCGTAATAATAAAGTTATATAAATTTTCCAACTTTTCGACAATGAAAGCGTAACAGTACTTTAGGTCGAACTAACCGATGAAGAAAACGAACTGAAATTGAGTTTCATATCGTAATAACGCCATGAGCTAGTATGACTAGAAATTTCATTTTTGCTTGCTCATCCCAAAGGGCTTATTTCTTTAAAAGTTATAAAATGACGAACGTTTCCGGAGTTAATCTCTTCCAATAATGTTTGGCTTCTATCCTCAAAAGATATAAAACTAATTATCTTATCGAATTGAAGCTAGGGTGTTGGATTTGAAATGCCGCATCAAAATCATTTGAAAAAAAATTAATATTAAATTAAGACGAGTCTACTTGGTATATGTTAACAATACAATCACTTAAATATTCAGATTTTTCTTTATCACCTCAACATAATATCTTTCGATATTGGTATCTCACCATATACTTTTATAGCCTTCAACTTATACGTATGAATGACAAGTTTTATTATTTTATCAACTGGCATATGATAATTGAAGTGAACGACTTAATGAAACGGTAATATAATAAAATACAATACAAAAATAATAAATAATACAATGCACAGTGTTTCATCCTCTATCTCTCGATTTAGAATCCTCGGTATAGCATTTGTTCTATATTATATGTCAAAATTTTATCACGTGTACTCTGCACTAATACCTGATTACAAACGGACTCAGCTGATTCAGAACCTCTGGTTATCTCGACAAATGCTAATATTTGTGCATAGAATAATTGTGGCAAACATTTTGTTTTTTTTTGATAAAATTTAATATTTTTATTCAACTGCGTCCCGGAAAGACCTTGTAGAATGCCAGCGCAAAACCTTATGTAAAACTTCGAGGATTTGTATGATTGGAAGTCGAGTAAATGCAGTAGAACTGTCCCCCGCTCAAAAATTAAACTTTTCGAGGAATATTTATCATACGTCTTTTGTAAATTTGCAGGCGCCCATGAGCCAACACAGTATCACCTAGTACCGAATTTGAGTTCAATCTATATTTATGTATTTTTCTGAAATAAGTTAGTTTCCTACTGTTTATCAGTGTGTAGATTTCTTCACATCAGCATCGTTGAATTTTCAAGATGAATATCTCAGGAAAGATCGTGACGTGAAAAGTCTAATAAGAATTTGCACCGAATCTCTGGACACCATGGCAATGCTTTCTATTTCTTCGAATATTTACGCGATTTTTCTAGGCAGGTTGACCTGTTTTGCATTCTAGTTCGAATTATAACTTTTACCTGTTACTTGCGAATGTTAGATAAGATATTGGAAACAAAAATGACTCAAGTAATTCAAGATCTGGAGATAATCGGGACCCCTTCAACAGAAAGTAATGAACTTTAGTTTTG
Source organism: Myrrha octodecimguttata (assembly GCA_958510865.1). Classification (NCBI taxonomy): domain Eukaryota; kingdom Metazoa; phylum Arthropoda; class Insecta; order Coleoptera; family Coccinellidae; genus Myrrha; species Myrrha octodecimguttata. Next base: position 15,741,938 of record OY294061.1, read on the forward strand.
AATAGGCAGTACTTAGGTAAATTTCTTCCATAATACACCGATTCTATGAAATACCTGCATTTGCTATCAACAAGATTTACGAATCGTAAAAGTCTCTGTAATTCTTTCCGGTTTAGTATGCCTTCTTTTGTTGGCATCATTAGAATGTTTTCCTGGAAGGCCAATCCCCAGTACATTTGCAGTGTTTCATTATGACCCTAGCACTCATGATATACCTGAATGCTATCAATATGACCATCTCTAGCATTTTATGATGATATTTCAAAAACGAAAACAAAGGGGATTCTCAAGGGTTATCGAACAAATTTATGAATTATTTTCTGTATTACCTTTGACGTTTCAATATTTTCAGGTACTGTGAGAATTTTATCTTTATTCAATATCAACTTTTTTTTTCTCCCCACATCAGGGATCTGACTACTGTAATTCTTTAAGAAAGTCCAAACTTTGATGACACGAATTATCATCTTTTTGGAAGATTCTGTATTTCAAATTATTTTGCATTGCTCAATGATCTCATTGCAATTGAATATTAATTTCAAGAAATTTATAGCATAATTAGCGAACCAAATAAAACTTGTGAATTTTTGAGGACGATAGATGATTGTGACCAACGAATCGAAATACTTCCTAGCAATTTCATTGTTTACATGTTTAAATATTGATGAATATTTCTTCTATTATAAATTTTCAATTGAATTATTCAAATAATCTAGATGGTAACTTCGGTTAATATTCGAGGGAATCACTGAAATATATACCTTTTGAGATGGATATATGATTCTGGCTTTCACTATGTTGTGTCAACCTGTCTATTTTTCAATACGACTTTCTGTATTTCTTTTCGTGTTTCTGTTGTAATAACTGTCATTATACTTACTTGTCGTATCATAATTGTTGTTGTTTTGATTGATTTTGTATTTCTACTTTCTAATAGTTCAGGTACTAAATTTCAAATAAAGTCACAATCATTTTTGTTTTTGAAAATATCTTTCCCTGGCTAAGAGGGATGCTTCTTTTGTGGCTATGTTCAGTCTTTTCTTAACTAGTCTATTGTGAGTAATTTGTTAGTTTGCAGTGCTGAGTTTTGTTACATGTTTTTTTCTATTCTTTGATGTTGTTAAAACTTTATTAGCATCTCGATGAAGGTCCCAACGAAGACAGAAATGAAGATATTTTTACCGATGGTCAAATAACTTTATCCCTTCGCCAAGACACCCAAATAAATTTCTCGTTATTTATTGCAGACATTTCTCTCAGTCACTTTTGGGCAAATTCAAATCATTTTCAGCAATTTCATAATATGTGCCTCCAACAACCTTAGCAGTTAAACTCATCATTTTGATATAGCGGATTTCAGATCGTGATCTGAAATCCGCATACTGAGATATTTCAGTCTTGATTAATTGATTTTCCAATTTATTGAAACATATGGAAATCAATTGAACCGGACAACATATTTCAGTATGCGGATTTAAGTTCATAATCCGATATCTGCGATCATCAATACCATGAGTTTTACTGGTATAGTTATTCAATGCACCTATTATAAAATCACTGAAAATGTTTTGCACTTGCTCAAAAGTGAATCGGAGAAGAACTTGCGAACCTAATATTCATTTAGAATCAGAAAACGTTAGCACTTTGGAAATTCATCACCATATAAGAAATTCGAGTTTCATTTCACTCATCTAGTTATAGTGTACCTATAATTTTTCTCTTTTCTAAAACACAAAAACTGAACAGACGCACCAACGAATATAAATGCAACAATATTGTCTAATCAAGATTTAATATACATTAGAGTATATTATATCATTTCAAATCAAAGCACAATTTTTCGACATTATTATCTTCATTCTGTATTAAGAATAGGTTTTGATTAGTGGACACAGATGTTTTGTTATAGCTTATATTCTTTTCGAACATAACTTATATATACAATATTCATTTCTCTGTGAAAACATTACTAATTATGAATGGATATTGCCTGAATAAATCGGATGTTTTTCTGAAATGAATTGAGAAACTAGAGTTGTTCATTTTACATAACATTTTCGATTAGTTAATGAATTTTATAAATAATCAATAACAATCTTCCAAAGGAAGGAATTTTTCAGTGTTCCTTATTACGTGAAGCTTCAGAGCTTTTGTTGGCTTCTTCATGAACTCAAAATATTTCAACATTTTCTTCGAGCGAAATTATCCTTTCTGAAGCTTTCCAAAGCATTTTTGCATACCAAAAATTTCTATATTTTTCAGAGTTATGTCTGTGATTCGGTCCCAATATCTGAAAGAGAACTATAACAAATTGAAAAATATAATATTTATAGAAATCCCTTCTGCGGATTGCATCCGCATCTAAGGTTTTTGCCAAGAGTAGTATGAATCACTTAATTTGCAAGGGCGATTTCTGGTGCTAATAATTAATATTTGATTTTCAATAGTTCTCCTTCAGATGCTCACGGGCTGGGTTAAGTTCGCAAAATTCTGTTTACATTGTTTCGAAGTACTATTTGTTTGTACTAAGCACCATTTACAGAATAAAAAAATTGACCGTTTTCGAAAAAATTAACCTAGATGAGTAAATCATCCAGTATTGCGTCATGCCGATTGGAAAATTCGAAATTTGAAATATGAATTGGAAAAAAGCAGAGATTCTTAGCATACTATATGTTTCATGAATTTCATCTCGTGTTTCGAACAAGTGAGTCCAAAGATTCGATATATGGCATATTTCAGGATCGTGTTTTTCGAGAATGATGAGTTTTTCTGCGCGGAACCATGACTGAGATTTATAATTAAGAAAATAATACACGAATATTTTTTCATGCTGCACACATTCTAAAGATTATTTGAAAAAGTTCATTCGAACTAGAGTCAGCAACATTGCTCAGAACCATCGAAAGGCTAATATAAAGAAGGTACTCTGTTTTGATGTGCTATACCTGATAAAATAAATCTGACGAATTCATTAAGGGTCCAAGGTCTCAATCGTAAATCATAATAACGATAGAGGAGTTTGCACACAATAATAGTTCGTGAAATCAGCATATCATGCTGATAATGTAAATCCTTAGAACACCTTGAATTCTTTGGAAATAACAGTTTTGCCTACTGAGCAATCAAAATTGAATAAAGATTACCTCCTGATAACTCCAGAATAGGTTTCTATCAGACTCAAATACTCACAAGAATCAGTCTGAAATCTGAAATTTTTGTAGAAAAATTGTTTTCTGGGAAAAATTTGAGCAGATTTCAAAAATACACGCCTGAAACCTAAAAATTAGTATTCAACAACAATGTTTCAAATTTAAATTAGATACGATATTTACTTTCGGAGATATATGAAGAAAATATGTCTTCTAAGAAATAAGGTGTGGATATGGAAACGTCCCTGTTTTTGTTTAGTTCTTGGTTATTCCTCATGTTCGGTACTGTTCTTGTTTCCTATTCAACCTCCAGAAATGCTCAATATAGAAATTACGAAAGATTCGAAACAGAGGTGAAATGTGATAAAAAAGACTCCAATCAAAAATATGATAGAAGTGTAGGATTAATGAGGTTGGTTATTTCCTCAATATCTAAAGAATTACAGATGTGGTGACATCCGAACTTCGTTATTACTTGAAAAATATCGACACATAACTACGAAAGAAAATTTTTCGGAAACTTGTCACATCTTTATCAGAAAAAAAAGTTTGTTCTAATTTATTGACCAGATTAGGATAAAGTTTGGCACAAACCTTGAGGTTATTATTCCATAACAGTTTTTCAAATTTCAATTTTATCAAATGATCATTTCGGGAGTTATCAGGAAGAATATGTCAATTTTCGTTGTTATTTTGACTTAAATATTTCCTCAATATCTCGATAACTTTGGACACGATCAGATTCAAACTTGGAATAAACTTACAATATAGTTATTCCTGACACACAGGAATTCACCACATTCATATTTAGATACTTTTCATGCTGATTTATTTAACATTATTGAGGTCCTTTTTATTTTCGAATCGAATAAAAGAATCAAAAATTTCCAGTCGCCACTAGCAAGTAACTATCCAGGTGATTTGAGTTCACCAAAATGATTTCCTGAAAAAAATTTCGCTCACATCCCAAATTCGAAGTATTCGATCAAGAAGATAACGTTATCACAAACAGACTGAATGAAATACGGGTGCTCCGAATGAAATAAACCTCATGAATTAGAGAAGAAGTGATTTTCACCAATAAGCTCATCAATAAAGTAGTCGATTAAAACAAGTTCAGCAACTTACCATAATAAATGAAAAATAAATGAAAATCTAAATGAAATAAATGCCCCTTTCAAATTCTTCGAATTCAAACTTATTTAATCAGGAATGAAGTGAAATCAAAAAGTTCAAATTTTCACAATCAGTTAAACTGAAATACTTTCATGAATGGCGGACACTAATGTTCAAACGGCCAATGGAAAAAGGACGAGAAATGTCTTTTTTCATTGGCCAAACTTTGTTGAGGAAAGAATATAAAAACAAACTCAGGTACACTGTGAAGCATATTGAAGTGAACGAAGTGAACTGCAGATATCATTTAAAAATTCTAATATTTACCAAAATGGCAGAAGCTGTGAAAAACCTGAGTTTTGCCGAAGTACTGAAGCAAATACGATACAGTGGAATCAAAACTAAGAATAAGAAGGAAGCAGAAATGCAGAAAGCCCGCATCGACTTGGCATTAGAAACATTCAAGAAAATTCGGGCATCACAGATGGAAGCAGAAAAAAATCGCAACGACCTTGTGAATGGTGACCCCAACTACGAAACACGATATATAAAAATAAAGAGCAAGGCACAATTGGATACCTACATTAGACACTACAATGCGGACTTTCCGGAATATTATGAACTGAGAAGAAAGAAGGAACGATTAGCTCTCTTTTTCAAGGGTTTAAGAGTCCTTTATGAACGTGCTAAAATCAGTGATATCCGGAATGGAACAAGTGAAGATACGGATGAAATAAAGAGGAAAATCATGAAGAAATATCGAGACACATATGGAAATAGAGAATACAAGGAAGAAATGATAAGATATCATTACCTAGAAGGGAAGCTGAAACATATACACGACTTAATAGAAGAAGCTTTGGCTGCAGTATCAGAATGATGAATTCAACGAAAGAAGTTCACCATATCTCACCCTGAAGTTCCTTATAAAATGTTTGTATTCATTTGAAAAATGCTTCATAGCATATTCATGCATTAATTTATTTCTCATTTTTGAATGTCTACTTTGTTTCATTCATAAATTCATGAATTTTTTCACTAAATAAATCTCAAGTGTAATAATATCCATGGTACAATAAACATATTATAATTATACTCCGATGATTTCATTGAAAATGCCTCATGTGAATAAAGGTTAACAAATACTCACCTCATTTTTCTATGAATTAGTTCGTGAAATTGGATATCATTAGTTGTCTGTAAATAATATACATGTGTAATGATAATAAAATCTAGATGATGATCACCGCAAATATAGAGAATCTTACTCAGATATTCTTCGGTTTTCCTCCATTGATATGAATGAAATGAGTTATTGGGATTTTTGGACTCAATTTATTAATTTTTCTTTCAAAACTGCCAACATTTCGAAACGGTCTCTTTTTTTTCAAGGCTGAAAATAAAATTTTCAAAATGACACATCATATCTTCGCATCATACAGGACAACAGACATTAAAATCGAATGACAAACCTGGTTTCCAAAACAATATCTTCAATCTACAACACCTTGCATTCCCTCACCCTGCTCCTAATCATCACTTTGTAAAACCAAAATAATACCCTTTGATTTCCTTTGATGATTTCTATTGTTTTTATAGATATTTTGACGATATTGTTTTAAAAACCAGGTTTGTAATTCGATTTCAATGTCTGATGTCATGTATGATGCAAATTTTTGATGTTCAATTTTTTAAAAATTTTATTTTCAGCCTTGAAAAAGAAACAAGACCGTCTCGAAACGCTGGCACTGTTTTAAGGAAACAGTTAATAAATTGAGTCCGAAAATCCGAAAAACTCATTTCACTTACTACGAGATAATCTACATATACAAAGCTGTGTATATAATTTAATCTTTGAGAAAAGGCCAACATTTTTCAGTAGCTTACCAGCTGTTTTCAATTCAAAGTGATGCTTTCCTATATTCAAGGATAAACGTTTTCATAATTTTCGTGAGAAATTATCGGGCAATATCCATTTGTCTTCTGAACTTATTGTACACCAAATAGTGTGTATTTATAAAGGATAAGCACACCTGCCAAGTCCAAAATGAAAGTTGCTCAATTTAGTGAACAATTAAAAATATGGAACTTCACCTAGATATGGTCTATAAATTTTTACTGGTAAGTCTTGATTCTACTTCAATTTGAATGAGTCTTTATCCAAAGGCTATTTTATATTTCTTTCTTCGTGAAATGATCAGAATAGATGGGTTACATATTTTAGAAGTCCTCATTTTACCAAGTTCCAGTTTGTGATCTTACCTTTTAATTTTTCGATATTTCTTGCCTGTATCAAGCTGACAGAAAAATTATCCCAAAAGATATTGTTTACATTTGTACAGAAAAAGCATTAAAATCTTTAATTACGTGTCAAACCTGAAAATTTTCGAAATGGAAAGGAAAATCTGTGGAAATATTTAAGAAAAGAACTGGAGTAAGGTCAGAAGCTCTCACGCGCTTGTCGAACTTCTAACAAATTTTCTCCAGAAATTTTCATTTCCTTTCCTAGAGTTGCACTCGATATTTTTGAAATAGTTTGTGAATTGAATTTCGAATGCATCTATCTACAAAATAATTGAAAGGATTTCACGTATTCAAGAATGCAAGTACGGTATTTAAATCCAATCCTGCCCAAGGTTTCTTGGGCAGCAGAAATAAAGTGACCTACACTAATAAGATATATAAATCCGGCTTTGTGTAGAATTCGTGGTAGAATATTTTCATTTAATTTCAGCATTTGCCAACTGCCGAGTTTCATTATGACCGGATCAGTATTTTTCGGGAAATTTCTGGAATAACAACGATACTCAGGAAATAACCAATATCGTTGACGTATTTTATCCCAATACCTACGAATTTCAAGCCATATACAACCGATCTGAAACAATGTTGTTAAATAATAACCTTCATTTAAATTTGATGAATATTCCTGAAAATCAAGTTTTTTCGAATGAATAAATCAACTGCCTGTATGATTCTCACGGAATTTCGCACTAAGTTGCCCATCGGCATTCTCCAAGTAACTATTGAAGTTGAATCCGATCTAATGATAACAAAACAGTGTGTAACTACTCTCTTATCCACTTACACTTTCTGCGTCTTACGCACGTTTCGGAAACCAAGTCTCCTTTGTCAAAGACATACCGTAACTGTCTTTTACAAAGTCCTCTAGAAAAAATATTCTGAATTCGGTCAAATCGAGAGCTTTTGTGCGCGGTGATTCACAACTTTTTCATGAATTTCATTTCGGAAGCATATTTACCTGAATGAAAAACCAAAGATTTATGTATTGAAGTTATTAAGTGAAAAATTTCTCAGATGAAAATGATTTATTATTTCCCCATTATATTGCTTATATCTCAATAAATCTGAAAAGGAGCATTTTAGGCATAAAAATACCACAACATAGAAAAATGCCGCTTCCTAAAAAAACCAATCGGTGGAGAATTTTTTTTAGCAGATCCACGATTTTCAAACCTCCTCTTGTCTTGTTATTGAAAGTATCGTGCTAATTGCATAACTGGAAAAACCAGGAACAGAGAGACTATGAAATATTGGATTTCATCACAGAATAAAATATTTCGTTTTATTTCACCAATTTTCCTGGAGGAAGGGATGATGGAAATAATTAATGGAAGATCATTGTTTTATTCTAACTATTTCAATACTTTATAAATAAAGCTTTCAGATCCTCTCACAAATTCACCTCCTGAATATACATTTCACGAATTTTTCGAAAATTTCCCAAGAAAAACTCGATGAATTTTAATAATTCCGTTTTTCAAGCATTTCCTTCGTAACAGGGTACTATCTTTATGAACGAATGTATATAATTAGATACTTGATTGTCTCAGTCTTTACTTGTCGGAAATTCATCTTGATGATTAAAAAGTAAAATAACTTATTTCCGCTTTATATATTTATTTTCACAACAATTGTTTCGTTACCATACTCACCTGATGAAGTCATGTTATCATGACGAAACAATTGTTGTGAAAATAAATATATAAAGCGGAAATAAGTTATTTTACTTTTTAATCATGTATATAATTAGGTAATACCAACCCTACTTTCCATCAATACACAATACATATTTTCAGATCAGAATGCTAGACTTTCCTAGTGGCGCACATTCTATTTCTCACATGTGTTTTTGCTGGTTAAGATGAATCAAGGTTATTAAATTGAATAATCAAGTGAATCTTGAGGAGATAGTTTTGAGATAGTGATCAAACAGTACCGTAGACATAGACGTATATTGTAAAATGTGATATAGGGGATGGTGGTGAAAAGATCTGGTTTGCAGGAATTAAATTTCCATCTTAGCCAACGTTTCGGAAATTATATTTTCATCATCAGAGCAATACAACAGGAATAATGGTATATAATAAACCACAAAATCACACGTACAATGTAGAAATACAAACTTATGTTCATTAAAATTCACGAAAATGGATTTTTTTTCCTCTCTCAAATTATATATAAATATCCTCTAGTAAAGAGACGATAAATGATGAAAAGTATACAATTTTATGACATAACAGAAATATTACGATGAAAAATCTCCAAATTACACAGTGTTTCAGATTGATGATTTTCTCGCGCCGAAATTGTTCAACCAGCTTCCTACTGACATCTTGAGGATAAACAGCATCAACCTGTTCAGAAAAGAGTCCAAAAAATGGATTCTCCTATATGGAAGAGAAAACCTCCACAATTTCATCAACCGTCGGTGAGGAAAAAAAAAAAAAAAAAAGAAAAAATAAAAAAAGAAAAAAAAAGAAGAAGAGAAAAGAAGTAATTAAACTAAATGTTTTACTGTTCGAATTGTGTGTCACTTTGAGTCATTTTGTTCATTCATCAGCAGGGGCGAATTTTTTTTGAAATGGCATCACGTACAAGCGATGGCTTCCCGAAGCTGGAGCTTCTGTGATAACCTATTTGTTCATATACACATATTATGTCATGTATTGGAATGAAAAACTGTTTTTGTTGAATAAATATTATTATTATTATTATTATTATTATTATCTGAAGGTAAGGGCACCACAACAATTAAATAAATAAAATCACTGAAATAACATACAGATCAAGATTCACGATTTCGTTAATTCTAGAGCCGATATAAAATATATTTTCCGTGTTTATTACAACTTATTGTAAAGGCTTCTGTATTCCCCGCAACCGCGTGCGCCTGAGTTTGACACCTGTTTGCCAGTCTCTGAATTAATCATTCTGTTTATTTCTATTGATGAGAAATCTCATTTTTGTGAAACTGAATGAATTTTTACATCTCTGTTAGTATTTTTGTTTTTGGGAGAAGCGGTTCCATGTTGTGAGTATTTGTTAATTGCATCTCATTTGATTTAGTGATTTTATTTATTTATTTAACTGTTGGTGTGCCCTTACCTTCAGATAATCTGAAACACTGTGTAATTTTGAGATTTTTCATCGTATTTTTTCGTTATATCATAATATTGTATACTTTTTATCATTTATCCTCTCTTTACTGAAGGGTATTTATATATACTTTGAAAGAGGGAAAAAAATCCATTTTCATGTAATTTAATGAACATAAGTTTCTATTTCTACATTGTACGTGTGTTTTCGTGGCTTATTATATACCAATACTCTTGTTGTAATGCCCTGATGATGGAAATATAATTTCCCAAACGTTGGCTAAGATGGCAATTTGATTCCCGTAAACCAGATCTTTTCACCACCATCCCATTTATCACATCATTGTGGTAAGGTCAATAATTTTCAAGATTGAAGTATATTGTAAACGCTATTAGTAAATAAATGAAGTTGATTTTTCAAAAACAAGATTTCTTTCCGTAATAATAAAGTTATATAAATTTTCCAACTTCTCGACAATCAAAGCGTAACAGTACTTTAGTTCGAACTAACCGATGAAGAAAATGAACTGAAATTGAGTTTCATAACGCCATGAGCTAGTATGACTTGAAATTTAATTGTTGCTTGCTCATCCCAAAAGTTACTTATTTCTTTAAAAGTCATGAAATGACGAACGTTTCCGGGGTTAATCTCTTCCAATAATGTTTGGCTTGTATCCTCAAAAGATATAAAACTAATTATCTTATCGAATTGAAGCTAGGGTGTTGGATGCGAAATGCCGCATCAAAATCATTTGAAAAAAAATTAATATTAAATTAAGACGAGTCTACTTGGTATATGTTAACAATACAATCACTTGAATATTCAGATTTTTCTTTATCACCTCAACATAATATCTTTCGATATTGGTATCTCAGCATATACTTTTATAGCCTTCAACTTACTACGTATTAATGACAAATTTTATTATTTTATCAACTTGCATATGATAATTGAAGTGAACGACTTGATGAAACGGTAATATAATAAAATACAATACAAAAATAATAAATAATACAATACAAAGTGTTTCATCCTCTATCTCTCGATTTAGAATCCTCGGTATAGCATTTGTTCTATATTATATGTCAAAATCTTACCACGTGTACTCTGCACTAATACCTGATTACAAGCGGACTCAGCTGATTCAGAACCTCTGGTTATCTCGACAAATGCTAATATTTGTGCATAGAATAATTGTGGCAAACATTTTGTTTTTTTTTGATAAACTTTAATATTTTTATTCAACTGCGTCCCGGAAAGACCTTGTAGAATGCCAGCGCAAAACCTTATTTAAAACTTTGAGGATTTGTATGATTGGAAGTCGAGTATATGCAGTAGAACTGTCCCCCGCTCAAAAATTAAACTTTTCGAGGAATATTTATCATACGTCTTTTGTAAATTTGCAGGCGCCCATGAGCCAACACAGTATCACCTAGTACCGAATTTGAGTTCAATCTATATTTATGTATTTTTCTGAAATAAGTTAGTTTCCTACTGTTTATCAGTGTGTAGATTCCATCACATCAGCATCGTTGAATTTTCAAGATGAATATCTCAGGAAAGATCGTGACGTGAAAAGTCTAATAAGAATTTGCACCGAATCTCTGGACACCATGGCAATGCTATCTATTTCTTCGAATATTTACGCGCTTTTTCTAGGCAGGTTGACTTGTTTTGCATTCTAGTTCGAATTATAAATTTTACCTGTTACTTGCGAATGTTAGATAAGATATTGGAAACAAAAATGACTCAAGTAATTCAAGATCTGGAGATAATCGGGACCCCTTCAACAGAAAGTAATGAACTTTAGTTTTGAATAGGCAGTACTTAGGTAAATTTCTTCCATAATACACCGATTCTATGAAATACCTGCATTTGCTATCAACAAGATTTACGAATCGTAAAAGTCTCTGTAATTCTTTCCGGTTTAGTATGCTTTCTTTTGTTGGCATCATTAGAATGTTTTCCTGGGAGGCCAATCCCCAGTACATTTGCAGTGTTTCATTATGACCCTAGCACTCATGATATACCTGAATGCTATCAATATGACCATCTCTAGCATTTTATGATGATATTTCAAAAACGAAAACAAAGGGGATTCTCAAGGGTTATCGAACAAATTTATGAGTTATTTTCTGTATTACCTTTGACGTTTTAATATTTCGAAGTACTATGGGCAGTTTATCTTTATTCGATATCAATTTTTTTTTCTCCCTACATCAGGGATCTGACTACTTTAATTCTATAAGAAAGTCCAAACTTTGAAGACACGAATTATCATCTTTTGGAAGATCCTGTATTTCAAAGTATTTTGCTTTGCTCAATGATCTCATTGCAATTGATTATTAATTTGAAGAAATTTATAGCATACTTAGCGAACCAAATAAAACTTGTGAATTTTTGAGGACGATAGATGATTGTGACCAACGAATCGAAATACTTCCTAGCGATTTCATTGTTTACATGTTTAATTATTGTTGAATATTTCTTCCATTATAAATTTTCAATTGAATTATTGAAAGAATCTAGATGGTAACTTCGGTTAATAATCGAGGGATTCACTGAAATATATACCTTTTGAGATGGATATATGATTCTGCCTTTCACCATGTTGTGTCAACCTGTCTATTTTTCAATACTACTTTCTGTATTTCTTTTCGTGTTTCTTGTGTAATAACTGTCATTGTACTTACTTGTCGTATCATAATTGTTGTTGTTTTGATTGAATTTGTATTTCTACTTTCTAATAGTTTAGGTACTAAATTTTAAATAAAGTCACAATCCTTTTTGTTCTTGAAAATATCTTTCCCTGACTGAGAGGGATGCTTTTTTGGTGGCTATGTTCAGTCTTTTCTTAACTAGTCTATTGTGAGTAATTTGTTAGATTGTAGTGCTGAGTTTTGTTACAGGTTTTTTTCTATTCTTTGATGTTGTTAAAACTTTATTAGCATCTCGATGAAGGTCCCAACGAAGACAGAAATGAAGATATTTTTACCAATGGTTAAATAACTTTATGCCCTTCGCCAAGACACCCGAATAAATATCTAGTTATTTATTGCAGACATTTCTCTTAGTCACTTTTGGGCAAATTCAAATCATTTTCAGCAATTTCATAATATGTGCCTCCGACAACCTTAGCAGTAAAACTCATCATTTTGATATAGCGGATTTCAGATGGTGACCTGAAATCCGCATACTGAGATATTTCAGTCTTGATTAATTGATTTTTCAATTTATTGAAACATATGGAAATCAATTGAACCAGACAACATATTTCAGTATGCGGATTTAAGTTCATAATCCGATATCTGCGATCAACAATACCATGAGTTTTACTGGTATAGTTATTCAAGGCACCTATTATAAAATCACTGAAAATGTTTTGCACTTGCTCAAAAGTGAATCGGAGAAAAACTTGCGAACCTAAAATTCATTTAGAATCAGAAAACGTTAGCACTTTGGAAATTCATTACCATATAAGAAATTCGAGTTTCATTTCACTCACCTAGTTATAGTGTACCTATAATTTTTCTCTTTTCTAAAACACAAAAACTGAACAGACGCACCAACGAATATTAATGCAACAATATTGTCTAATCAAGATTTAATATTCATTAGAGTATATTATATCATTTTAAATCAAAGCACAATTTTTCGACATTATTATCTTCATTCTGTATTAAGAATAGGTTTTGATTAGTGGACACAGATGTTTTCTTATAGCTTATATTCTTTTCGAACATAACTTAATATATTTTTTCCCAATAAGTTTTGACATTACAAAATATTCACTCATTATAATCAAAATTTTGCAAAAGGCTTCAAAGTAATTGGTTATTTTTTTTTCACACCTAGATGTGTAACATCTGTATGTGCAAAATTGTTACCCAAAATCTATCCCAGTGATCAACTGTCATACAAAAATTTAGTCGAGAAAAAAAAAAACACCACTTGAACTTAATATAGAAAAGAAAATAATTTAAAGTTCTCGAAAATATACTGATTACACCTTTCATAGAATCTTCTGTAACTTGGAATGGTCTTGATTGAGTCAGGTATCTTATATGTACAATATTCATTTCTCTGTGAAAACATTACTAATTATGAATGGATATTGCCTGAATAAATCGGATGTTTTTCTGAAATGAATTGAGAAACTAGAGTTTCTCATTTTACATAACATTTTCGATTAGTTAATGAATTTTATAAATAATCAATAACACTCTCCCAACGGAAGGAATTTTTCAGTGTTGCTTATTACGTGAAGCTTCAGAGCTTTTGTTGGCTTCATCATGAACTCAAAATATTTCAACATTTTTTTCGAGCGAAAATATCCTTTCTGAAGCTTTCCAAAGCATTTTTGCATACCGAAAATTTCTATATTTTTCAGAGTTATGTCTGTGATTCGGTCCCAATATCTGAAAGAGAACTATAACAAATTGAAAAATATAATATTTATAGAAATCCCTTCTGCGGATTGCATCCGCATCTAAGGTTTTTGCCAAGAGTAGTTTGAATCCCTTAATTTGCAAGGGCGATTTCTGTTGCTAATAATTAATATTTGATTTTCAATAGTTCTCCTTCAGATGCTCACGGGCTGGGTTAAGTTCGCAAAATTCTGTTTACATTGTTTCGAAGTACTATTTGTTTGTACTAAGCACCATTTACAGTATAAAAAAATTGACCGTTTTCGAAAAAATTAACCTAGATGAGTAAATCATCCAGTATTGCGCCATTCCAATTGGAAAATTGGAAATTTGAAATATGAATTGGAAAAAAGCAGAGATTCTTAGCATACTATATGTTTCATGAATTTCATCTCGTGTTTCGAACAAGTGAGTCCAAAGATTCGATATATGGCATATTTCAGGATCGTGTTTTTCGAGAATGATGAGTTTTTCTGCGCGGAACCATGACTGAGATTTATAATTAAGAAAATAATACACGAATATTTTTTCATGCTGCACACATTCTAAAGATTATTTGAAAAAGTTCATTCGAACTAGAGTTAGCAACATTGCTCAGAACCATCGAAAGGCTAATATAAAGTAGGTACTCTGTTTTGATGTGCTATACCTGATAAAATAAATCTGACGAATTCATTAAGGGTCCAAGGTCTCAATCCTAAATCATAATAACGTTAGAGGAGTTTGCACACAATAATAGTTCGTGAAATCAGCATATCATGCTGATAATGTAAATCCTTAGAACACCTTGAATTCTTTGGAAATAACAGTTCTGTCTGCTGAACAATTAAAATTGAATAAAGATTTCCTCCTGATAACTCCAGAACAGGTATCTATCAGACTCAAATACTCACAAGAATCAGTCTAAAATCTGAAATTTCTGTAGAGAAATTGTTTTCAGGAAAAAACTTGAGCAGATTTCAAAAATACACGCCTGAAACCTAAAAATTAGTATTCAACAAAAATGTTTCAAATTTAAATTCGATACGATATTCACTTTCGGAGATATATGAAGAAAATATGTCTTCTAAGAAATAAGGTGTGGATATGGAAACGTCCCTGTTTTTGTTTAGTTCTTGGTTTTTCCTCATGTTCGGTACTGTTCTTCTTTCCTGTTCAACCTCCAGAAATGCTCAATATAGAAATTACAAAAGATTCGAAACAGAGATGAAATGTAATAAAAAAGACTCCAATCAAAAATATGATAGAGGTGTTAGGATTAATGAGGTTATTTCCTCAATATCTAAAGAATTACAGATGTGGTGACATCCGAACTTCGTTATTACTTGAAAAATATCGACACATAACTACGAAAGAAAATTTTTCGGAAACTTCTCACATCTTCATCAGAAAAAAAAGTTTGTTCTAATTTATTGACCAGATTAGGATAAAGTTTGGCACAAACCTTGAGGTTATTATTCCATAACAGTTTTTCAAATTTCAATTTTATCAAATGATCATTTCGGGAGTTATCAGGAAGAATATGTCAATTTTCGTTGTTATTTTGACTTAAATATTTTCTCAATATCTCGATAACTTTGGACACGATCAGATTCAAACTTGGAATAAACTTACAATATAGTTATTCCTGACACACAGGAATTCACCACATTCATATTTGGATACTTTTCATGCTGATTTATTTAACATTATTGAGGTCCTTTTTATTTTCGAATCGAATCAAAGAATCAAAAATTTTCAGTCGCCACTAGCAAGTAACTATCCAGGTGATTTGAGTTCACTAAAATGATTTCCTGAAAAAAATTTCGCTCACATCCCAAATTCAAAGTATTCGATCAAGAAGATAACGTTATCACAAACAGACTGAATGAAATACGGGTGCTCCGAATGAAATAAAATAAGCTCATCAATAAAGTAGTCGATTAAAACAAGTTCAGCAACTAACCATAATAAATGAAAAATAAATGAAAATCTAAATGAACTAAATGCCCCTTTCAAATTCTTCGAATTCAAACTTATTTAATCAGGAATGAAGTGAAATCAAAAAGTTCAAATTTTCACAATCAGTTAAACTGAAATACTTTCATGAATGGTGGACACTTATGTTCAAACGGCCAATGGAAAAAGGACGAGAAATGTCTTTTTTCATTGGCCAAACTTTGTTGAGGAAAGAATATAAAAACAAACTCAGGTACACTGTGAAGCATATTGAAGTGAACGAAGTGAACTGCAGACATCATTTAAAAATTCTAATATTTACCAAAATGGCAGAAGCTGTGAAAAACCTGAGTTTTGCCGAAGTACTGAAGCAAATACAATACAGTGGAATCAAAACTAAGAATAAGAAGGAAGCAGAAATGCAGAAAGCCCGCATCGACTTGGCATTAGAAACATTCAAGAAAATTCGGGCATCACAGATGGAAGCAGAAAAAAATCGCAACGACCTTGTGAATGGTGACCCCAACTACGAAACACGATATATAAAAATAAAGAGCAAGGCACAATTGGATACCTACATTAGACACTACAATGCGGACTTTCCGGAATATTATGAACTGAGAAGAAAGAAGGAACGATTAGCTCTCTTTTTCAAGGGTTTAAGAGTCCTTTATGAACGTGCTAAAATCAGTGATATCCGGAATGGAACAAGTGAAAATACGGATGAAATAAAGAGGAAAATCATGAAGAAATATCGAGACACATATGGAAATAGAGAATACAAGGAAGAAATGATAAGATATCATTACCTAGAAGGGAAGCTGAAACATATACACGACTTAATAGATGAAGCTTTGGCTGCAGTATCAGAATGATGAATTCAACGAAAGAAGTTCACCATATCTCACCCTGAAGTTCCTTATAATATGTTTGTATTCATTTGAAAAATGCTTCATAGCATATTCATGCATTAATTTATTTCTCATTTTTGAATGTCTACTTTGTTTCATTCATAAATTCATGAATTTTTTCACTAAATAAATCTCAAGTGTAATAATATCATGGTACAATAAACATATTATAATTATACTCCGATGATTTCATTGAAAATGCCTCATGTGAATAAAGGTTAACAAATACTCACCTCATTTTTCTATGAATTAGTTCATGAAATTGGATATCATAAGTTGTCTGTAAATAATATACATGTGTAATAATTATAAAATCTAAATGATAATCACCGCAAATTTAGAGAATCTTAATCAGATATTCTTCGGTTTTCCTCCATTGATATGAATGAAATGAGTTATTGGGATTTTTGGACTCAATTTATTAATTTTTCTTTCAAAACTGCCAACATTTCGAAACGGTCTCTTTTTTTTCAAGGCTGAAAATAAAATTTTCAAAATGACACATCATATCTTCGCATCATACAGGACAACAGACATTAAAATCGAATGACAAACCTGGTTTCCAAAACAATATCTTCAATCTACAACACCTTGCATTCCCTCACCCTGCTCCTAATCATCACTTTGTAAAACCAAAATAATACCCTTTGATTTCCTTTGATGATTTCTATTGTTTTTATAGATATTTTGACGATATTGTTTTAAAAACCAGGTTTGTAATTCGATTTCAATGTCTGATGTCATGTATGATGCAAATTTTTGATGTTCAATTTTTTAAAAATTTTATTTTCAGCCTTGAAAAAGACACAAGACCGTCTCGAAACGCTGGCACTGTTTTAAGGAAACAGTTAATAAATTGAGTCCGAAAATCCGAAAAACTCATTTCACTTACTACGAGATAATCTACATATACAAAGCTGTGTATATAATTTAATCTTTGAGAAAAGGCCAACATTTTTCAGTAGCTTACCAGCTGTTTTCAATTCAAAGTGATGCTTTCCTATATTCAAGGATAAACGTTTTCATAATTTTCGTGAGAAATTATCGGGCAATATCCATTTGTCTTCTGAACTTATTGTACACCAAATAGTGTGTATTTATAAAGGATAAGCACACCTGCCAAGTCCAAAATGAAAGTTGCTCAATTTAGTGAACAATTAAAAATATGGAACTTCACCTAGATATGGTCTATAAATTTTTACTGGTAAGTCTTGATTCTACTTCAATTTGAATGAGTCTTTATCCAAAGGCTATTTTATATTTCTTTCTTCGTGAAATGATCAGAATAGATGGGTTACATATTTTAGAAGTCCTCATTTTACCAAGTTCCAGTTTGTGATCTTACCTTTTAATTTTTCGATATTTCTTGCCTGTATCAAGCTGACAGAAAAATTATCCCAAAAGATATTGTTTACATTTGTACAGAAAAAGCATTAAAATCTTTAATTACGTGTCAAACCTGAAAATTTTCGAAATGAAAAGGAAAATCTGTGGAAATATTTAAGAAAAGAACTGGAGTAAGGTCAGAAGCTCTCACGCGCTTGTCGAACTTCTAACAAATTTTCTCCAGAAATTTTCATTTCCTTTCCTAGAGTTGCACTCGATATTTTTGAAATAGTTTGTGAATTGAATTTCGAATGCATCTATCTACAAAATAATTGAAAGGATTTCACGTATTCAAGAATGCAAGTACGGTATTTAAATCCAATCCTGCCCAAGGTTTCTTGGGCAGCAGAAATAAAGTGACCTACACTAATAAGATATATAAATCCGGCTTTGTGTAGAATTCGTGGTAGAATATTTTCATTTAATTTCAGCATTTGCCAACTGCCGAGTTTCATTATGACCGGATCAGTATTTTTCGGGAAATTTCTGGAATAACAACGATACTCAGGAAATAACCAATATCGTTGACGTATTTTATCCCAATACCTACGAATTTCAAGCCATATACAACTGATCTGAAACAATGTTGTTAAATAATAACCTTCATTTAAATTTGATGAATATTCCTGAAAATCAAGTTTTTTCGAATGAATAAATCAACTGCCTGTATGATTCTCACGGAATTTCGCACTAAGTTGCCCATCGGCATTCTCCAAGTAACTATTGAAGTTGAATCCGATCTAATGATAACAAAACAGTGTGTAACTACTCTCTTATCCACTTACACTTTCTGCGTCTTACGCACGTTTCGGAAACCAAGTCTCCTTTGTCAAAGACATACCGTAACTGTCTTTTACAAAGTCCTCTAGAAAAAATATTCTGAATTCGGTCAAATCGAGAGCTTTTGTGCGCGGTGATTCACAACTTTTTCATGAATTTCATTTCGGAAGCATATTTACCTGAATGAAAAACCAAAGATTTATGTATTGAAGTTATTAAGTGAAAAATTTCTCAGATGAAAATGATTTATTATTTCCCCATTATATTGCTTATATCTCAATAAATCTGAAAAGGAGCATTTTAGGCATAAAAATACCACAACATAGAAAAATGCCGCTCCCTAAAAAAACCAATCGGTGGAGAATTTTTTTTAGCAGATCCACGATTTTCAAACCTCCTCTTGTCTTGTTATTGAAAGTATCGTGCTAATTGCATAACTGGAAAAACCAGGAACAGAGAGACTATGAAATATTGGATTTCATCACAGAATAAAATATTTCGTTTTATTTCACCAATTTTCCTGGAGGAAGGGATGATGGAAATAATTAATGGAAGATCATTGTTTTATTCTAACTATTTCAATACTTTATAAATAAAGCTTTCAGATCCTCTCACAAATTCACCTCCTGAATATACATTTCACGAATTTTTCGAAAATTTCCCAAGAAAAACTCGATGTTTTCAAGCATTTTCTTCGTAACAGGGTACTATCTATGAACGAATGTATATAATTAGGTAATACCAACCCTACTTTCCATCAATACACAATACATATTTTCAGATCAGAATGCTAGACTTTCCTAGTGGCGCACATTCTATTTCTCACATGTGTTTTTGCTGGTTAAGATGAATCAAGGTTATTAAATTGAATAATCAAGTGAATCTTGAGGAGATAGTTTTGAGATAGTGATCAAACAGTACCGTAGACATAGACGTATATTGTAAAATGTGATATAGGGGATGGTGGTGAAAAGATCTGGTTTGCAGGAATTAAATTTCCATCTTAGCCAACGTTTCGGAAATTATATTTTCATCATCAGAGCAATACAACAGGAATAATGGTATATAATAAACCACAAAATCACACGTACAATGTAGAAATACAAACTTATGTTCATTAAAATTCACGAAAATGGATTTTTTTTCCTCTCTCAAATTATATATAAATATCCTCTAGTAAAGAGACGATAAATGATGAAAAGTATACAATTTTATGACATAACAGAAATATTACGATGAAAAATCTCCAAATTACACAGTGTTTCAGATTGATGATTTTCTCGCGCCGAAATTGTTCAACCAGCTTCCTACTGACATCTTGAGGATAAACAGCATCAACCTGTTCAGAAAAGAGTCCAAAAAATGGATTCTCCTATATGGAAGAGAAAACCTCCACAATTTCATCAACCGTCGGTGAGGAAAAAAAAAAAAAGAAAAAATAAAAAAAGAAAAAAAAAAGAAAAAAAAAGAAGAAGATAAAAGAAGTAATTAAACTAAATGTTTTACTGTTCGAATTGTGTGTCACTTTGAGTCATTTTGTTCATTCATCAGCAGGGGCGAATTTTTTTTGAAATGGCATCACGTACAAGCGATGGCTTCCCGAAGCTGGAGCTTCTGTGATAACCTATTTGTTCATATACACATATTATGTCATGTATTGGAATGAAAAACTGTTTTTGTTGAATAAATATTATTATTATTATTATTATTATCTGAAGGTAAGGGCACCACAACAATTAAATAAATAAAATCACTGAAATAACATACAGATCAAGATTCACGATTTCGTTAATTCTAGAGCCGATATAAAATATATTTTCCGTGTTTATTACAACTTATTGTAAAGGCTTCTGTATTCCCCGCAACCGCGTGCGCCTGAGTTTGACACCTGTTTGCCAGTCTCTGAATTAATCATTCTGTTTATTTCGATTGATGAGAAATCTCATTTTTGTGAAACTGAATGAATTTTTACATCTCTGTTAGTATTTTTGTTTTTGGGAAAAGCGGTTCCATGTTGTGAGTATTTGTTAATTGCATCTCATTTGATTTAGTGATTTTATTTATTTATTTAACTGTTGGTGTGCCCTTACCTTCAGATAATCTGAAACACTGTGTAATTTTGAGATTTTTCATCGTATTTTTTCGTTATATCATAATATTGTATACTTTTTATCATTTATCCTCTCTTTACTGAAGGGTATTTATATATACTTTGAAAGAGGGAAAAAAATCCATTTTCATGTAATTTAATGAACATAAGTTTCTATTTCTACATTGTACGTGTGTTTTCGTGGCTTATTATATACCAATACTCTTGTTGTAATGCCCTGATGATGGAAATATAATTTCCCAAACGTTGGCTAAGATGGCAATTCAATTCCCGTAAACCAGATCTTTTCACCACCATCCCATTCATCACATCATTGTGGTAAGGTCAATAATTTTCAAGATTGAAGTATATTGTAAACGCTATTAGTAAATAAATGAAGTTGATTTTTCAAAAACAAGATTTCTTTCCGTAATAATAAAGTTATATAAATTTTCCAACTTTTCGACAATGAAAGCGTAACAGTACTTTAGTTCGAACTAACCGATGAAGAAAATGAACTGAAATTGAGTTTCATAACGCCATGAGCTAGTATTACTTGCTTGCTCATCCCAAAAGTTACTTATTTCTTTAAAAGTCATGAAATGACGAACGTTTCCGGGGTTAATCTCTTCCAATAATGTTTGGCTTGTATCCTCAAAAGATATAAAACTAATTATCTTATCGAATTGAAGCTAGGGTGTTGGATGCGAAATGCCGCATCAAAATCATTTGAAAAAAAATTAATATTAAATTAAGACGAGTCTACTTGGTATATGTTAACAATACAATCACTTGAATATTCAGATTTTTCTTTATCACCTCAACATAATATCTTTCGATATTGGTATCTCAGCATATACTTTTATAGCCTTCAACTTACTACGTATTAATGACAAATTTTATTATTTTATCAACTTGCATATGATAATTGAAGTGAACGACTTGATGAAACGGTAATATAATAAAATACAATACAAAAATAATAAATAATACAATACAAAGTGTTTCATCCTCTATCTCTCGATTTAGAATCCTCGGTATAGCATTTGTTCTATATTATATGTCAAAATCTTACCACGTGTACTCTGCACTAATACCTGATTACAAGCGGACTCAGCTGATTCAGAACCTCTGGTTATCTCGACAAATGCTAATATTTGTGCATAGAATAATTGTGGCAAACATTTTGTTTTTTTTTGATAAACTTTAATATTTTCAATCAACTGCGTCCCGGAAAGACCTTGTAGAATGCCAGCGCAAAACCTTATGTAAAACTTTGAGGATTTGTATCATTGGAAGTCGAGTAAATGCAGTAGAACTGTCCCTGCTCAAAAATTAAACTTTTCGAGGAATATTTATCATACGTCTTTTGTAAATTTGCAGGCGCCCATGAGCCAACACAGTATCACCTAGTACCGAATTTGAGTTCAATCTATATTTATGTAAATATTTTTCTGAAATAAGTTAGTTTCCTACTGTTTATCAGTGTGTAGATTCCATCACATCAGCATCGTTGAATTTTCAAGATGAATATCTCAGGAAAGATCGTGACGTGAAAAGTCTAATAAGAATTTGCACCGAATCTCTGGACACCATGGCAATGCTATCTATTTCTTCGAATATTTACGCGCTTTTTCTAGGTAGGTTGACCTGTTTTGCTTTCTAGTTCGAATTATAACTTTTACCTGTTACTTGCGAATGTTAGATAAGATATTGGAAACGAAAATGACTCAAGTAATTCAAGATCTGGAGATAATCGGGACCCCTTCAACAGAAAGTAATGAACTTAATTTTGAATAGGCAGTACCTAGGTAAATTTCTTCCATAATACACCGATTCTATGAAATACCTGCATTTGCTATCAACAAGATTTACGAATCGTAAAAGTCTCTGTAATTCTTTCCGGTTTAGTATGCCTTCTTTTGTTGGCATCATTAGAATGTTTTCCTGGGAGGCCAATCCCCAGTACATTTGCAGTGTTTCATTATGACCCTAGCACTCATGATATACCTGAATGCTATCAATATGACCATCTCTAGCATTTTATGATGATATTTCAAAAACGAAAACAAAGGGGATTCTCAAGGGTTATCGAACAAATTTATGAGTTATTTTCTGTATTACCTTTGACGTTTTAATATTTCGAAGTACTATGGGCAGTTTATCTTTATTCGATATCAATTTCTTCTTCTCCCTACATCAGGGATCTGACTACTTTAATTCTATAGGAAAGTCCAAACTTTGAAGACACGAATTATCATCTTTTGGAAGATCCTGTTTTCAAAGTATTTTGCTTTGCTCAATGATCTCATTGCAATTGATTATTAATTTGAAGAAATTTATAGCATACTTAGCGAACCAAATAAAACTTGTGAATTTTTGAGGACGATAGATGATTGTGACCAATGAATCGAAATACTTCCTAGCGATTTCATTGTTTACATGTTTAATTATTGATGAATATTTCTTCCATTATAAATTTTCAATTGAATTATTGAAAGAATCTAGATGGTAACTTCGGTTAATAATCGAGGGATTCACTGAAATATATACCTTTTGAGATGGATATATGATTCTGGCTTTCACCATGTTGTGTCAACCTGTCTATTTTTCAATACGACTTTCTGTATTTCTTTTCGTGTTTCTTGTGTAATAACTGTCATTGTACTTACTTGTCGTATCATAATTGTTGTTGTTTTGATTGAATTTGTATTTCTACTTTCTAATAGTTTAGGTACTAAATTTTAAATAAAGTCACAATCCTTTTTGTTTTTGAAAATATCTTTCCCTGACTGAGAGGGATGCTTTTTTGGTGGCTATGTTCAGTCTTTTCTCAACTAGTCTATTGTGAGTAATTTGTTAGATTGTAGTGCTGAGTTTTGTTACATGTTTTTTTCTATTCTTTGATGTTGTTGAAACTTTATTAGCATCTCGATGAAGGTCCCAACGAAGACAGAAATGAAGATATTTTTACCAATGGTTAAATAACTTTATGCCCTTCGCCAAGACACCCGAATAAATTTCTAGTTATTTATTGCAGACATTTCTCTTAGTCACTTTTGGGCAAATTCAAATCATTTTCAGCAATTTCATAATATGTGCCTCCAACAACCTTAGCAGTAAAACTCATCATTTTGATATAGCGGATTTCAGATCGTGACCTGAAATCCGCATATTGAGATATTTCAGTCTTGATTAATTGATTTTCCAATTTATTGAAACATATGGAAATCAATTGAACCAGACAACATATTTCAGTATGCGGATTTAAGTTCATAATCCGATATCTGCGATCAACAATACCATGAGTTTTACTGGTATAGTTATTCAAGGCACCTATTATAAAATCACTGAAAATGTTTTGCACTTGCTCAAAAGTGAATCGGAGAAAAACTTGCGAACCTAAAATTCATTTAGAATCAGAAAATGTTAGCACTTTGGAAATTCATTACCATATAAGAAATTCGAGTTTCATTTCACTCACCTAGTTATAGTGTACCTATAATTTTTCTCTTTTCTAAAACACAAAAACTGAACAGACGCACCAACGAATATTAATGCAACAATATTGTCTAATCAAGATTTAATATTCATTAGAGTATATTATATCATTTTAAATCAAAGCACAATTTTTCGACATTATTATCTTCATTCTGTATTAATAATAGGTTTTGATTAGTGGACACAGATGTTTTCTTATAGCTTATATTCTTTTCGAACATAACTTATATATACAATATTCATTTCTCTGTGAAAACATTACTAATTATGAATGGATATTGCCTGAATAAATCGGATGTTTTTCTGAAATGAATTGAGAAACTAGAGTTTCTCATTTTACATAACATTTTCGATTAGTTAATGAATTTTATAAATAATCAATAACACTCTTCCCAAGGAAGGAATTTTTCAGTGTTGCTTATTACGTGAAGCTTCAGAGCTTTTGTTGGCTTCTTCATGAACTCAAAATATTTCAACATTTTCTTCGAGCGAAAATATCCTTTCTGAAGCTTTCCAAAGCATTTTTGCATACCGAAAATTTCTATATTTTTCAGAGTTATGTCTGTGATTCGGTCCCAATATCTGAAAGAGAACTATAACAAATTGAAAAATATAATATTTATAGAAATCCCTTCTGCGGATTGCATCCGCATCTAAGGTTTTTGCCAAGAGTAGTTTGAATCACTTAATTTGCAAGGGCGATTTCTGTTGCTAATAATTAATATTTGATTTTCAATAGTTCTCCTTCAGATGCTCACGGGCTGGGTTAAGTTCGCAAAATTCTGTTTACATTGTTTCGAAGTACTATTTGTTTGTACTAAGCACCATTTACAGAATAAAAAAATTGACCGTTTTCGAAAAAATTAACCTAGATGAGTAAATCATCCAGTATTGCGCCATTCCAATTGGAAAATTGGAAATTTGAAATATGAATTGGAAAAAAGCAGAGATTCTTAGCATACTATATGTTTCATGAATTTCATCTCGTGTTTCGAACAAGTGAGTCCAAAGATTCGATATATGGCATATTTCAGGATCGTGTTTTTCGAGAATGATGAGTTTTTCTGCGCGGAACCATGACTGAGATTTATAATTAAGAAAATAATACACGAATATTTTTTCATGCTGCACACATTCTAAAGATTATTTGAAAAAGTTCATTCGAACTAGAGTTAGCAACATTGCTCAGAACCATCGAAAGGCTAATATAAAGTAGGTACTCTGTTTTGATGTGCTATACCTGATAAAATAAATCTGACGAATTCATTAAGGGTCCAAGGTCTCAATCGTAAATCATAATAACGATAGAGGAGTTTGCACACAATAATAGTTCGTGAAATCAGCATATCATGCTGATAATGTAAATCCTTAGAACACCTTGAATTCTTTGGAAATAACAGTTCTGTCTACTGAACAATCAAAATTGAATGAAGATTTCCTCCTGATAACTCCAGAACAGGTATCTATCAGACTCAAATACTCACAAGAATCAGTCTGAAATCTGAAATTTCTGTAGAGAAATTGTTTTCAGGAAAAAACTTGAGCAGATTTCAAAAATACACGCCTGAAACCTAAAAATTAGTATTCAACAAAAATGTTTCAAATTTAAATTCGATACGATATTCACTTTCGGAGATATATGAAGAAAATATGTCTTCTAAGAAATAAGGTGTGGATATGGAAACGTCCCTGTTTTTGTTTAGTTCTTGGTTTTTCCTCATGTTCGGTACTGTTCTTCTTTCCTGTTCAACCTCCAGAAATGCTCAATATAGAAATTACAAAAGATTCGAAACAGAGGTGAAATGTAATAAAAAGGACTCCAATCAAAAATATGATAGAAGTGTTAGGATTAATGAGGTTATTTCCTCAATATCTAAAGAATTACAGATGTGGTGACATCCGAACTTCGTTATTACTTGAAAAATATCGACACATAACTACGAAAGAAAATTTTTCGGAAACTTGTCACATCTTTATCAGAAAAAAAAGTTTGTTCTAATTTATTGACCAGATTAGGATAAAGTTTGGCACAAACCTTGAGGTTATTATTCCATAACAGTTTTTCAAATTTCAATTTTATCAAATGATCATTTCGGGAGTTATCAGGAAGAATATGTCAATTTTCGTTGTTATTTTGACTTAAATATTTTCTCAATATCTCGATAACTTTGGACACGATCAGATTCAAACTTGGGATAAACTTACAATATAGTTATTCCTGACACACAGGAATTCACCACATTCATATTTAGATACTTTTCATGCTGATTTATTTTACAATATTGAGGTCCTTTTTATTTTCGAATCGAATCAAAGAATCAAAAATTTCCAGTCGCCACTAGCAAGTAACAATCCAGGTGATTTGAGTTCACTAAAATGATTTCCTGAAAAAAATTTCGCTCACATCCCAAATTCGAAGTATTCGATCAAGAAGATAACGTTATCACAAACAGACTGAATGAAATACGGGTGCTCCGAATGAAATAAACCTCATGAATTAGAGAAGAAGTGATTTTCACCAATAAGCTCATCAATAAAGTAGTCGATTAAAACAAGTTCAGCAACTAACCATAATAAATGAAAAATAAATGAAAATCTAAATGAACTAAATGCCCCTTTCAAATTTTTCGAATTCAAACTTATTTAATCAGGAATGAAGTGAAATCAAAAAGTTCAAATTTTCACAATCAGTTAAACTGAAATACTTTCATGAATGGTGGACACTAATGTTCAAACGGCCAATGGAAAAAGGACGAGAAATGTCTTTTTTCATTGGCCAAACTTTGTTGAGGAAAGAATATAAAAACAAACTCAGGTACACTGTGAAGCATATTGAAGTGAACGAAGTGAACTGCAGACATCATTTAAAAATTCTAATATTTACCAAAATGGCAGAAGCCGTGAAAAACCTGAGTTTTGCCGAAGTACTGAAGCAAATACGATACAGTGGAATCAAAACTAAGAATAAGAAGGAAGCAGAAATGCAGAAAGCCCGCATCGACTTGGCATTAGAAACATTCAAGAAAATTCGGGCATCACAGATGGAAGCAGAAAAAAATCGCAACGACCTTGTGAATGGTGACCCCAACTACGAAACACGATATATAAAAATAAAGAGCAAGGCACAATTGGATACCTACATTAGACACTACAATGCGGACTTTCCGGAATATTATGAACTGAGAAGAAAGAAGGAACGATTAGCTCTCTTTTTCAAGGGTTTAAGAGTCCTTTATGAACGTGCTAAAATCAGTGATATCCGGAATGGAACAAGTGAAAATACGGATGAAATAAAGAGGAAAATCATGAAGAAATATCGAGACACATATGGAAATAGAGAATACAAGGAAGAAATGATAAGATATCATTACCTAGAAGGGAAGCTGAAACATATACACGACTTAATAGAAGAAGCTTTGGCTGCAGTATCAGAATGATGAATTCAACGAAAGAAGTTCACCATATCTCACCCTGAAGTTCCTTATAATATGTTTGTATTCATTTGAAAAATGCTTCATAGCATATTCATGCATTAATTTATTTCTCATTTTTGAATGTCTACTTTGTTTCATTCATAAATTCATGAATTTTTTCACTAAATAAATCTCAAGTGTAATAATATCATGGTACAATAAACATATTATAATTATACTCCGATGATTTCATTGAAAATGCCTCATGTGAATAAAGGTTAACAAATACTCACCTCATTTTTCTATGAATTAGTTCATGAAATTGGATATCATTAGTTGTCTGTAAATAATATACATGTGTAATAATTATAAAATCTAAATGATAATCACCGCAAATTTAGAGAATCTTAATCAGATATTCTTCGGTTTTCCTCCATTGATATGAATGAAATGAGTTATTGGGATTTTTGGACTCAATTTATTAATTTTTCTTTCAAATCTGCCAACATTTCGAAACGGTTTCTTTTTTTTTCAAGGCTGAAAATAAAATTTCCAAAATTACACATCATATCTTCGCATCATACAGGACAACAGACATTAAAATCGAATGACAAACCTGGTTTTCAAAACAATATCTTCAATCTACAACACCTTGCATTCCCTCACCCTGCTCCTAATCATCACTTTGTAAAACCAAAATAATACCCTTTGATTTCCTTCGATGATTTCTATTGTTTTTATAGACATTTGGACGATATTGTTTTAAAAACCAGGTTTGTAATTCGATTTCAATGTCTGATGTCATGTATGATGCAAATTTTTGATGTTCAATTTTTAAAAAATTTTATTTTCAGCCTTGAAAAAGAAACAAGACCGTCTCGAAACGCTGGCACTGTTTTAAGGAAACAGTTAATAAATTGAGTCCGAAAAACTCATTTCACTTACTACGAGATAATCTACATATACAAAGCTGTGTATATAATTTAATCTTTGAGAAAAGGCAAACATTTTTCAGTAGCTTACCAGCTGTTTTCAATTCAAAGTGATGCTTTCCTATATTCAAGGATAAACGTTTTCATAATTTTCGTGAGAAATTATCGGGCAATATCCATTTGTCTTCTGAACTTATTGTACACCAAATAGTGTGTATTTATAAAGGATAAGCACACCTGCCAAGTCCAAAATGAAAGTTGCCCAATTTAGTGAACAATTAAAAATATGGAATTGTATTGAAAAACTTCACCTAGATATGGTCTATAAATTTTTACTGGTAAGTCTTGATTCTACTTCATTTGAATGAGTCTTTATCCAAAGGCTATTTTATATTTCTTTCTTCGTGAAATGATCGGAATAGATGGGTCACATATTTTAGAAGTCCTCATTTTACCAAGTTCCAGTTTGTGATCTTACCTTTTAATTTTTCGATATTTCTTGCCTGTATCAAGCTGACAGAAAAATTATCCCAAAAGATATTGTTTACATTTGTACAGAAAAAGCATTAAAATCTTTAATTACGTGTCAAACCTGAAAATTTTCGAAATGAAAAGGAAAATCTGTGGAAATATTTAAGAAAAGAACTGGAGTAAGGTCAGAAGCTTTCACGCGCTTGTCGAACTTCTTACAAATTTTCTCCAGAAATTTTCATTTCCTTTCCTAGAGTTGCACTCAATATTTTTGAAATAGTTTGTGAATTGAATTTCGAATGCATATATCTACAAAATAATTGAAAGGATTTCACGTATTCAAGAATGCAAGTACGGTATTTAAATCCAATCCTGCCTAAGGTTTCTTGGGCAGCAGAAATAAAGTGACCTACACTAATAAGATATATGAATCCGGCTCTGTGTAGAATTCGTGGTAGAATATTTTCATTTAATTTCAGCATTTGCCAACTGCCGAGTTTCATTATGACCGGATCAGTATTTTTCGGGAAATTTCCGGAATAACAACGATACTTAGGAAATAACCAAGATCGTTGACGTATCTTATCCCAATACCTACGATTATCAAGCCATATACAACCGATCTGAAACAATGTTGTTAAATAATAACCTTCATTTAAATTTGATGAATATTCCTGAAAATCAAGTTTTTTCGAATGAATAAATCAACTGCCTGTATGATTCTCACGGAATTTCGCACTAAGTTGCCCATCGGCATTCTCCAAGTAACTATTGAAGTTGAATCCGATCTAATGATAACAAAACAGTGTGTAACTACTCTCTTATCCACTTACACTTTCTGCGTCTTACGCACGTTTCGGAAACCAAGTCTCCTCTGTCAAAGACATACCGTAACTGTCTTTTACAAAGTCCTCTAGAAAAAATATTCTGAATTCGGTCAAATCGAGAGCTTTTGTGCGCGGTGATTCACAACTTTTTCATGAATTTCATTTCGGAAGCATATTTACCTGAATGAAAAACCAAAGATTTATGTATTGAAGTTATTAAGTGAAAAATTTCTCAGATGAAAATGATTTATTATTTCCCCATTATATTGCTTATATCTCAATAAATCTGAAAAGGAGCATTTTAGGCATAAAAATACCACAACATAGAAAAATGCCGCTCCCTAAAAACCAATCGGTGGAGAATTTTTTTTAGCAGATCCACGATTTTCAAACCTCCTCTTGTCTTGTTATTGAAAGTATCGTGCTAATTGCATAACTGGGAAAACCAGCAACAGAGAGACTATGAAATATTGGATTTCATCACAGAATAAAATATTTCGTTTCATTTCACCAATTTTCCTGGAGGAAGGGATGATGGAAATAATCAATGAGAGATCATTCTTTTATTCTAACTATTTCAATACTTTAAATAAACCTTTCAGGTCCTCTCACAAATTCACCTCCTGAATATACATTTCACGAATTTTTCGAAAATTTCCCAAGAAAAACTCGATGAATTTTAATAATTCCGTTTTGCAAGCATTTTCTTCGTAACAGGGTACTATCTTTATGAACGAATGTATATAACTACCCTACCCTACTTTCCTCCAATACACAATACATATTTTCAGATCAGAATGCTAGACTTTCCTAGTGGCGCACATTCTATTTCTCAAATGTGTTTTTGCTAGTTAAGATGAACCAAGGTTATTAAATAGAATAATCAAGTGAATCAGACAGTACCGTTGACATAGACGTATATTGTAAAATGTGATATAGGGGATGGTGGTGAAAATATCTGGTTTGCAGGAATTAAATTTCCATCTTAGCCAACGTTTCGGAAATTATATTTTCATCATCAGAGCACTACAACACGAATAATGGTATATAATAAACCACAAAATCACACGTACAATGTAGAAATACAAACTTATGTTCATTAAAATTCACGAAAATGGATTGTTTTTCCCTCTCTCAAATTATATATAAATATCCTCTAGTAAAGAGACGATAAATGATGAAAAGTATACAATTTTATGACATAACAGAAAAATTACGATGAAAAATCTCAAAATTACACAGTGTTTCAGATTATCTGAAGGTAAGGGCACCACAACAATTAAATAAATAAATTCACTGAAATAACATACAGATCAAGATTCACGATTTCGTAAACTCTAGAGCCGATATAAAATAACTTTTCCGTGTTTATTACTACTTATTATAAAGGCTAAGACTAAAGAGTCAACATTTCTATTGATATGCTTCTGTATTCCCCGCGACCGCGTGCGCCTGAGTTTGACACCTGTTTGCCTGTCTCTGAATTAATCATTCTGTTTATTTGGATTGATGAGAAATCTCATTGTTGTGAAACTGAATGAATTTTCACATCTCTGTTAGTATTTTTGACTTTGGGAAAAGCGATTCTATGTTGTGAGTATTTGTTAATTGCATCTCATGTAATTTAGTGATTTTATTTATTTAACTGTTGTTGTGCCCTTACCTTCAGATAATCTGAAACACTGTGTAATCTTGAGATTTTTCATCGTAATATTTCGTTATATCATAATATTGTATACTTTTTGAATTTATATATACTGTGAAAGAGGAAAAAAAATCCATTTTCGTGTATTTCAATGAACATAAGTTTGTATTTCTACATTATACGTGTGTTTTCGTGGCTTATTATGTACCCTTTCTCTTGTTGTAGTGCCCTGATGATGGAAATATAATTTCCGAAACGTTGGCTAAGATGGCAATTTAATTCCCGTAAACCAGATCTTTTCACCACCATCCCAGTTATCACATCATTGTGGTAAGGTCAATAATTTTCAAGATTGAAGTATATTGTAAACGCTATCAGTAAATAAATTAAGTTAATTTTTCAAAAACTAGATTTCTTTCCGTAATAATAAAGTTATATAAATTTTCCAACTTTTCGACAATGAAAGCGTAACAGTACTTTAGGTCGAACTAACCGATGAAGAAAACGAACTGAAATTGAGTTTCATATCGTAATAACGCCATGAGCTAGTATGACTAGAAATTTCATTTTTGCTTGCTCATCCCAAAGGGCTTATTTCTTTAAAAGTTATAAAATGACGAACGTTTCCGGAGTTAATCTCTTCCAATTATGTTTGGCTTGTATCCTCAAAAGATATAAAACTAATTATCTTATCGAATTGAAGCTAGGGTGTTGGATTTGAAATGCCGCATCAAAATCATTTGAAAAAAAATTAATATTAAATTAAGACGAGTCTACTTGGTATATGTTAACAATACAATCACTTAAATATTCAGATTTTTCTTTATCACCTCAACATAATATCTTTCGATATTGGTATCTCACCATATACTTTTATAGCCTTCAACTTATACGTATGAATGACAAGTTTTATTATTTTATCAACTGGCATATGATAATTGAAGTGAACGACTTAATGAAACGGTAATATAATAAAATACAATACAAAAATAATAAATAATACAATGCACAGTGTTTCATCCTCTATCTCTCGATTTAGAATCCTCGGTATAGCATTTGTTCTATATTATATGTCAAAATTTTATCACGTGTACTCTGCACTAATACCTGATTACAAACGGACTCAGCTGATTCAGAACCTCTGGTTATCTCGACAAATGCTAATATTTGTGCATAGAATAATTGTGGCAAACATTTTGTTTTTTTTTGATAAAATTTAATATTTTTATTCAACTGCGTCCCGGAAAGACCTTGTAGAAATGTCCCCCGCTCAAAAATTAAACTTTTCGAGGAATATTTATCATACGTCTTTTGTAAATTTGCAGGCGCCCATGAGCCAACACAGTATCACCTAGTACCGAATTTGAGTTCAATCTATATTTATGTATTTTTCTGAAAAAAGTTAGTTTCCTACTGTTTATCAGTGTGTAGATTTCTTCACATCAGCATCGTTGAATTTTCAAGATGAATATCTCAGGAAAGATCGTGACGTGAAAAGTCTAATAAGAATTTGCACCGAATCTCTGGACACCGTGGCAATGCTTTCTATTTCTTCGAATATTTACGCGATTTTTTTAGGCAGGCTGACCTGTTTTGCATTCTAGTTCGAATTATAACTTTTACCTGTTACTTGCGAATGTTAGATAAGATATTGGAAACAAAAATGACTCAAGTAATTCAAGATCTGGAGATAATCGGGACCCCTTCAACAGAAAGTAATGAACTTTAGTTTTGAATAGGCAGTACTTAGGTAAATTTCTTCCATAATACACCGATTCTATGAAATACCTGCATTTGCTATCAACAAGATTTACGAATCGTAAAAGTCTCTGTAATTCTTTCCGGTTTAGTATGCCTTCTTTTGTTGGCATCATTAGAATGTTTTCCTGGAAGGCCAATCCCCAGTACATTTGCAGTGTTTCATTATGACCCTAGCACTCATGATATACCTGAATGCTATCAATATGACCATCTCTAGCATTTTATGATGATATTTCAAAAACGAAAACAAAGGGGATTCTCAAGGGTTATCGAACAAATTTATGAATTATTTTCTGTATTACCTTTGACGTTTCAATATTTTGAGGTACTGTGAGCATTTTATCTTTATTCAATATCAACTTATTTTTTCTCCCCACATCAGGGAACCGACTACTTTAATTCTTTAAGAAAGTCCAAACTTTGATGACACGAATTATCATCTTTTTGGAAGATTCTGTATTTCAAATTATTTTGAATTGCTCAATGATCTCATTGCAATTGAATATTAATTTCAAGAAATTTATAGCATAATTAGCGAACCAAATAAAACTTGTGAATTTTTGAGGACGATAGATTGTGACCAACGAATCGAAATACTTCCTAGCAATTTCATTGTTTACATGTTTAAATATTGATGAATATTTCTTCTATTATAAATTTTCAATTGAATTATTCAAATAATCTAGATGGTAACTTCGGTTAATATTCGAGGGAATCACTGAAATATATACCTTTTGAGATGGATATATGATTCTGGCTTTCACTATGTTGTGTCAACCTGTCTATTTTTCAATACGACTTTCTGTATTTCTTTTCGTGTTTCTGTTGTAATAACTGTCATTATACTTACTTGTCGTATCATAATTGTTGTTGTTTTGATTGATTTTGTATTTCTACTTTCTAATAGTTCAGGTACTAAATTTCAAATAAAGTCACAATCATTTTTGTTTTTGAAAATATCTTTCCCTGGCTAAGAGGGATGTTTCTTTTGTGGCTATGTTCAGTCTTTTCTTAACTAGTCTATTGTGAGTAATTTGTTAGTTTGCAGTGCTGAGTTTTGTTACATGTTTTTTTCTATTCTTTGATGTTGTTAAAACTTTATTAGCATCTCGATGAAGGTCCCAACGAAGACAGAAATGAAGATATTTTTACCGATGGTTAAATAACTTTATCCCTTCGCCAAGACACCCAAATAAATTTCTCGTTATTTATTGCAGACATTTCTCTTAGTCACTTTTGGGCAAATTCAAATCATTTTCAGCAATTTCATAATATGTGCCTCCAACAACCTTAGCAGTAAAACTCATCATTTTGATATAGCGGATTTCAGATCGTGATCTGAAATCCGCATACTGAGATATTTCAGTCTTGATTAATTGATTTTCCAATTTATTGAAACATATGGAAATCAATTGAACCGGACAACATATTTCAGTATGCGGATTTAAGTTCATAATCCGATATCTGCGATCATCAATACCATGAGTTTTACTGGTATAGTTATTCAATGCACCTATTATAAAATCACTGAAAATGTTTTGCACTTGCTCGAAAGTGAATCGGAGAAAAACTTGCGAACCTAATATTCATTTAGAATCAGAAAACGTTAGCACTTTGGAAATTCATTACCATATAAGAAATTCGAGTTTCATTTCACTCATCTAGTTATAGTGTACCTATAATTTTTCTCTTTTCTAAAACACAAAAACTGAACAGACGCACCAACGAATATTGATGCAACAATATTGTCTAATCAAGATTTAATATTCATTAGAGTATATTATATCATTTCAAATCAAAGCACAATTTTTCGACATTATTATCTTCATTCTGTATTAAGAATAGGTTTTGATTAGTGGACACAGATGTTTTCTTATAGCTTATATTCTTTCGGAACATAACTTATATATTCAATATTCATTTCTCTGTGAAAACATTACTAATTATGAATGGATATTGCCTGAATAAATCGGATGTTTTTCTGAAATGAATTGAGAAACTAGAGTTTCTCATTTTACATAACATTTTCGATTAGTTAATGAATTTTATAAATAATCAATAACAATCTTCCAAAGGAAGGAATTTTTCAGTGTTCCTTATTACGTGAAGCTTCAGAGCTTTTGTTGGCTTCTTCATGAACTCAAAATATTTCAACATTTTCTTCGAGCGAAATTATCCTTTCTGAAGCTTTCCAAAGCATTTTTGCATACCGAAAATTTCTATATTTTTCAGAGTTATGTCTGTGATTCGGTCCCAATATCTGAAAGGGAACTATAACAAATTGAAAAATATAATATTTATAGAAATCCCTTCTGCGGATTGCATCCGCATCTAAGGTTTTTGCCAAGAGTAGTTTGAATCACTTAATTTGCAAGGGCGATTTCTGGTGCTAATAATTAATATTTGATTTTCAATAGTTCTCCTTCAGATGCTCACGGGCTGGGTTAAGTTCGCAAAATTCTGTTTACATTGTTTCGAAGTACTATTTGTTTGTACTAAGCACCATTTACAGAATAAAAAAATTGACCGTTTTCGAAAAAATTAACCTAGATGAGTAAATCATCCAGTATTGCGTCATGCCGATTGGAAAATTCGAAATTTGAAATATGAATTGGAAAAAAGCAGAGATTCTTAGCATACTATATGTTTCATGAATTTCATCTCGTGTTTCGAACAAGTGAGTCCAAAGATTCGATATATGGCATATTTCAGGATCGTGTTTTTCGAGAATGATGAGTTTTTCTGCGCGGAACCATGACTGAGATTTATAATTAAGAAAATAATACACGAATATTTTTTCATGCTGCACACATTCTAAAGATTATTTGAAAAAGTTCATTCGAACTAGAGTCAGCAACATTGCTCAGAACCATCGAAAGGCTAATATAAAGTAGGTACTCTGTTTTGATGTGCTATACCTGATAAAATAAATCTGACGAATTCATTAAGGGTCCAAGGTCTCAATCGTAAATCATAATAACGATAGAGGAGTTTGCACACAATAATAGTTCGTGAAATCAGCATATCATGCTGATAATGTAAATCCTTAGAACACCTTGAATTCTTTGGAAATAACAGTTTTGCCTACTGAACAATCAAAATTGAATAAAGATTACCTCCTGATAACTCCAGAATAGGTTTCTATCAGACTCAAATACTCACAAGAATCAGTCTGAAATCTGAAATTTTTGTAGAAAAATTGTTTTCTGGGGAAAATTTGAGCAGATTTCAAAAATACACGCCTGAAACCTAAAAATTAGTATTCAACAACAATGTTTCAAATTCAAATTAGATACGATATTTACTTTCGGAGATATATGAAGAAAATATGTCTTCTAAGAAATAAGGTGTGGATATGGAAACGTCCCTGTTTTTGTTTAGTTCTTGGTTATTCCTCATGTTCGGTACTGTTCTTGTTTCCTATTCAACCTCCAGAAATGCTCAATATAGAAATTACGAAAGATTCGAAACAGAGGTGAAATGTAATAAAAAAGACTCCAATCAAAAATATGATAGAAGTGTAGGATTAATGAGGTTGGTTATTTCCTCAATATCTAAAGAATTACAGATGTGGTGACATCCGAACTTCGTTATTACTTGAAAAATATCGACACATAACTACGAAAGAAAATTTTTCGGAAACTTGTCACATCTTTATCAGAAAAAAAAGTTTGTTCTAATTTATTGACCAGATTAGGATAAAGTTTGGCACAAACCTTGAGGTTATTATTCCATAACAGTTTTTCAAATTTCAATTTTATCAAATGATCATTTCGGGAGTTATCAGGAAGAATATGTCAATTTTCGTTGTTATTTTGACTTAAATATTTCCTCAATATCTCGATAACTTTGGACACGATCAGATTCAAACTTGGAATAAACTTACAATATAGTTATTCCTGACACACAGGAATTCACCACATTCATATTTAGATACTTTTCATGCTGATTTATTTAACATTATTGAGGTCCTTTTTATTTTCGAATCGAATCAAAGAATCAAAAATTTCCAGTCGCCACTAGCAAGTAACTTTCCAGGTGATTTGAGTTCACCAAAATGATTTCCTGAAAAAAATTTCGCTCACATCCCAAATTCGAAGTATTCGATCAAGAAGATAACGTTATCACAAACAGACTGAATGAAATACGGGTGCTCCGAATGAAATAAACCTCATGAATTAGAGAAGAAGTGATTTTCACCAATAAGCTCATCAATAAAGTAGTCGATTGAAACAAGTTCAGCAACTAACCATAATAAATGAAGAATAAATGAAAATCTAAATGAAATAAATGCCCCTTTCAAATTCTTCGAATTCAAACTTATTTAATCAGGAATGAAGTGAAATCAAAAAGTTCAAATTTTCACAATCAGTTAAACTGAAATACTTTCATGAATGGTGGACACTAATGTTCAAACGGCCAATGGAAAAAGGACGAGAAATGTCTTTTTTCATTGGCCAAACTTTGTTGAGGAAAGAATATAAAAACAAACTCAGGTACACTGTGAAGCATATTGAAGTGAACGAAGTGAACTGCAGACATCATTTAAAAATTCTAATATTTACCAAAATGGCAGAAGCTGTGAAAAACCTGAGTTTTGCCGAAGTACTGAAGCAAATACGATACAGTGGAATCAAAACTAAGAATAAGAAGGAAGCAGAAATGCAGAAAGCCCGCATCGACTTGGCATTAGAAACATTCAAGAAAATTCGGGCATCACAGATGGAAGCAGAAAAAAATCGCAACGAATGGTGACCCCAACTACGAAACACGATATATAAAAATAAAGAGCAAGGCACAATTGGATACCTACATTAGACACTACAATGCGGACTTTCCGGAATATTATGAACTGAGAAGAAAGAAGGAACGATTAGCTCTCTTTTTCAAGGGTTTAAGAGTCCTTTATGAACGTGCTAAAATCAGTGATATCCGGAATGGAACAAGTGAAGATACGGATGAAATCAAGAGGAAAATCATGAAGAAATATCGAGACACATATGGAAATAGAGAATACAAGGAAGAAATGATAAGATATCATTACCTAGAAGGGAAGCTGAAACATATACACGACTTAATAGATGAAGCTTTGGCTGCAGTATCAGAATGATGAATTCAACGAAAGAAGTTCACCATATCTCACCCTGAAGTTCCTTATAACATGTTTGTATTCATTTGAAAAATGCTTCATAGCATATTCATGCATTAATTTATTTCTCATTTTTGAATGTCTACTTTGTTTCATTCATAAATTCATGAATTTTTTCACTAAATAAATCTCAAGTGTAATAATATCATGGTACAATAAACATATTATAATTATACTCCGATGATTTCATTGAAAATGCCTCATGTGAATAAAGGTTAACAAATACTCACCTCATTTTTCTATGAATTAGTTCATGAAATTGGATATCATTAGTTGTCTGTAAATAATATACATGTGTAATAATTATAAAATCTAAATGATAATCACCGCAAATTTAGAGAATCTTAATCAGATATTCTTCGGTTTTCCTCCATTGATATGAATGAAATGAGTTATTGGGATTTTTGGACTCAATTTATTAATTTTTCTTTCAAATCTGCCAACATTTCGAAACGGTTTCTTTTTTTTTTCAAGGCTGAAAATAAAATTTCCAAAATTACACATCATATCTTCGCATCATACAGGACAACAGACATTAAAATCGAATGACAAACCTGGTTTTCAAAACAATATCTTCAATCTACAACACCTTGCATTCCCTCACCCTGCTCCTAATCATCACTTTGTAAAACCAAAATAATACCCTTTGATTTCCTTCGATGATTTCTATTGTTTTTATAGATATTTGGACGATATTGTTTTAAAAACCAGGTTTGTAATTCGATTTCAATGTCTGATGTCATGTATGATGCAAATTTTTGATGTTCAATTTTTAAAAAATTTTATTTTCAGCCTTGAAAAAGAAACAAGACCGTCTCGAAACGCTGGCACTGTTTTAAGGAAACAGTTAATAAATTGAGTCCGAAAATCCGAAAAACTCATTTCACTTACTACGAGATAATCTACATATACAAAGCTGTGTATATAATTTAATCTTTGAGAAAAGGCAAACATTTTTCAGTAGCTTACCAGCTGTTTTCAATTCAAAGTGATGCTTTCCTATATTCAAGGATAAACGTTTTCATAATTTTCGTGAGAAATTATCGGGCAATATCCATTTGTCTTCTGAAGTTATTGTACACCAAATAGTGTGTATTTATAAAGGATAAGCACACCTGCCAAGTCCAACATGAAAGTTGCCCAATTTAGTGAACAATTAAAAATATGGAATTGTATTGAAAAACTTCACCTAGATATGGTCTATAAATTTTTACTGGTAAGTCTTGATTCTACTTCATTTGAATGAGTCTTTATCCAAAGGCTATTTTATATTTCTTTCTTCGTGAAATGATCGGAATAGATGGGTCACATATTTTAGAAGTCCTCATTTTACCAAGTTCCAGTTTGTGATCTTACCTTTTAATTTTTCGATATTTCTTGCCTGTATCAAGCTGACAGAAAAATTATCCCAAAAGATATTGTTTACATTTGTACAGAAAAAGCATTAACATCTTTAATAACGTGTCAAACCTGAAAATTTTCGAAATGAAAAGGAAAATCTGTGGAAATATTTAAGAAAAGAACTGGAGTAAGGTCAGAAGCTTTCACGCGCTTGTCGAACTTCTAATAAATTTTCTCCAGAAATTTTCATTTCCTTTCCTAGAGTTGCACTCGATATTTCTGAAATAGGTTGTGAATCAAATTTCGAATGCATCTATCTACAAAATAATTGAAAGGATTTCACGTATTCAAGAATGCAAGTACGGTATTTAAATCCAATCCTGCCTAAGGTTTCTTGGGCAGCAGAAATAAAGTGACCTACACTAATAAGATATATGAATCCGGCTCTGTGTAGAATTCGTGGTAGAATATTTTCATTTAATTTCAGCATTTGCCAACTGCCGAGTTTCATTATGACCGGATCAGTATTTTTGGGGAAATTTCCGGAATAACAACGATACTTAGGAAATAACCAAGATCGTTGACGTATCTTATCCCAATACCTACGATTATCAAGCCATATACAACCGATCTGAAACAATGTTGTTAAATAATAACCTTCATTTAAATTTGATGAATATTCCTGAAAATCAAGTTTTTTCGAATGAATAAATCAACTGCCTGTATGATTCTCACGGAATTTCGCACTAAGTTGCCCATCGGCATTCTCCAAGTAACTATTGAAGTTGAATCCGATCTAATGATAACAAAACAGTGTGTAACTACTCTCTTATCAACTTACACTTTCTGCGTCTTACGCACGTTTCGGAAACCAAGTCTCCTTTGTCAAAGACATACCGTAACTGTCTTTTACAAAGTCCTCTAGAAAAAATATTCTGAATTCGGTCAAATCGAGAGCTTTTGTGCGCGGTGATTCACAACTTTTTCATGAATTTCATTTCGGAAGCATATTTACCTGAATGAAAAACCAATGATTTATGTATTGAAGTTATTAAGTGAAAAATTTCTCAGATGAAAATGATTTATTATTTCCCCATTATATTGCTTATATCTCAATAAATCTGAAAAGGAGCATTTTAGGCATAAAAATACCACAACATAGAAAAATGCCGCTCCCTAAAAACCAATCGGTGGAGAATTTTTTTTAGCAGATCCACGATTTTCAAACCTCCTCTTGTCTTGTTATTGAAAGTATCGTGCTAATTGCATAACTGGAAAAACCAGGAACAGAGAGACTATGAAATATTGGATTTCATCACAGAATAAAATATTTCGTTTTATTTCACCAATTTTCCTGGAGGAAGGGATGATGGAAATAATCAATGAGAGATCATTCTTTTATTCTAACTATTTCAATACTTTAAATAAACCTTTCAGATCCTCTCACAAATTCACCTCCTGAATATACATTTCACGAATTTTTCGAAAATTTCCCAAGAAAAACTCGATGAATTTTAATAATTCCGTTTTGCAAGCATTTTCTTCGTAACAGGGTACTATCTTTATGAACGAATGTATATAACTACCCTACCCTACTTTCCTCCAATACACAATACATATTTTCAGATCAGAATGCTAGACTTTCCTAGTGGCGCACATTCTATTTCTCAAATGTGTTTTTGCTAGTTAAGATGAACCAAGGTTATTAAATAGAATAATCAAGTGAATCAGACAGTACCGTTGACATAGACGTATATTGTAAAATGTGATATAGGGGATGGTGGTGAAAATATCTGGTTTGCAGGAATTAAATTTCCATCTT
Organism: Myrrha octodecimguttata; assembly: GCA_958510865.1. Lineage (NCBI taxonomy): Eukaryota > Metazoa > Arthropoda > Insecta > Coleoptera > Coccinellidae > Myrrha > Myrrha octodecimguttata. The sequence goes on from OY294061.1 coordinate 15,783,999, forward strand.
AGCCAACGTTTCGGAAATTATATTTTCATCATCAGAGCACTACAACACGAATAATGGTATATAATAAACCACAAAATCACACGTACAATGTAGAAATACAAACTTATGTTCATTAAAATTCACGAAAATGGATTGTTTTTCCCTCTCTCAAATTATATATAAATATCCTCTAGTAAAGAGACGATAAATGATGAAAAGTATACAATTTTATGACATAACAGAAAAATTACGATGAAAAATCTCAAAATTACACAGTGTTTCAGATTATCTGAAGGTAAGGGCACCACAACAATTAAATAAATAAATTCACTGAAATAACATACAGATCAAGATTCACGATTTCGTAAACTCTAGAGCCGATATAAAATAACTTTTCCGTGTTTATTACTACTTATTATAAAGGCTAAGACTAAAGAGTCAACATTTCTATTGATATGCTTCTGTATTCCCCGCGACCGCGTGCGCCTGAGTTTGACACCTGTTTGCCTGTCTCTGAATTAATCATTCTGTTTATTTGGATTGATGAGAAATCTCATTGTTGTGAAACTGAATGAATTTTCACATCTCTGTTAGTATTTTTGACTTTGGGAAAAGCGATTCCATGTTGTGAGTATTTGTTAATTGCATCTCATGTAAATTAGTGATTTTATTTATTTAACTGTTGTTGTGCCCTTACCTTCAGATAATCTGAAACACTGTGTAATCTTGAGATTTTTCATCGTAATTTTTCGTTATATCATAATATTGTATACTTTTTGAATTTATATATACTGTGAAAGAGGAAAAAAAATCCATTTTCGTGTATTTCAATGAACATAAGTTTGTATTTCTACATTATACGTGTGTTTTCGTGGCTTATTATGTACCCTTTCTCTTGTTGTAGTGCCCTGATGATGGAAATATAATTTCCGAAACGTTGGCTAAGATGGCAATTTAATTCCCGTAAACCAGATCTTTTCACCACCATCCCAGTTATCACATCATTGTGGTAAGGTCAATAATTTTCAAGATTGAAGTATATTGTAAACGCTATCAGTGAATAAATGAAGTTAATTTTTCAAAAACTAGATTTCTTTCCGTAATAATAAAGTTATATAAATTTTCCAACTTTTCGACAATGAAAGCGTAACAGTACTTTAGGTCGAACTAACCGATGAAGAAAACGAACTGAAATTGACTTTCATATCGTAATAACGCCATGAGCTAGTATGACTAGAAATTTCATTTTTGCTTGCTCATCCCAAAGGGCTTATTTCTTTAAAAGTTATAAAATGACGAACGTTTCCGGAGTTAATCTCTTCCAATAATGTTTGGCTTGTATCCTCAAAAGATATAAAACTAATTATCTTATCGAATTGAAGCTAGGGTGTTGGATTTGAAATGCCGCATCAAAATCATTTGAAAAAAAATTAATATTAAATTAAGACGAGTCTACTTGGTATATGTTAACAATACAATCACTTAAATATTCAGATTTTTCTTTATCACCTCAACATAATATCTTTCGATATTGGTATCTCACCATATACTTTTATAGCCTTCAACTTATACGTATGAATGACAAGTTTTATTATTTTATCAACTGGCATATGATAATTGAAGTGAACGACTTAATGAAACGGTAATATAATAAAATACAATACAAAAATAATAAATAATACAATGCACAGTGTTTCATCCTCTATCTCTCGATTTAGAATCCTCGGTATAGCATTTGTTCTATATTATATGTCAAAATTTTATCACGTGTACTCTGCACTAATACCTGATTACAAACGGACTCAGCTGATTCAGAACCTCTGGTTATCTCGACAAATGCTAATATTTGTGCATAGAATAATTGTGGCAAACATTTTGTTTTTTTTTGATAAAATTTAATATTTTTATTCAACTGCGTCCCGGAAAGACATTGTTGAATGCCAGCGCAAAACCTTATGTAAAACTTCGAGGATTTGTATGATTGGAAGTCGAGTAAATGCAGTAGAACTGTCCCCCGCTCAAAAATTAAACTTTTCGAGGAATATTTATCATACGTCTTTTGTAAATTTGCAGGCGCCCATGAGCCAACACAGTATCACCTAGTACCGAATTTGAGTTCAATCTATATTTATGTATTTTTCTGAAATAAGTTAGTTTCCTACTGTTTATCAGTGTGTAGATTTCTTCACATCAGCATCGTTGAATTTTCAAGATGAATATCTCAGGAAAGATCGTGACGTGAAAAGTCTAATAAGAATTTGCACCGAATCTCTGGACACCATGGCAATGCTTTCTATTTCTTCGAATATTTACGCGATTTTTTAGGCAGGTTGACCTGTTTTGCATTCTAGTTCGAATTATAACTTTTACCTGTTACTTGCGAATGTTAGATAAGATATTGGAAACAAAAATGACTCAAGTAATTCAAGATCTGGAGATAATCGGGACCCCTTCAACAGAAAGTAATGAACTTTAGTTTTGAATAGGCAGTACTTAGGTAAATTTCTTCCATAATACACCGATTCTATGAAATACCTGCATTTGCTATCAACAAGATTTACGAATCGTAAAAGTCTCTGTAATTCTTTCCGGTTTAGTATGCTTTCTTTTGTTGGCATCATTAGAATGTTTTCCTGGGAGGCCAATCCCCAGTACATTTGCAGTGTTTCATTATGACCCTAGCACTCATGATATACCTGAATGCTATCAATATGACCATCTCTAGCATTTTATGATGATATTTCAAAAACGAAAACAAAGGGGATTCTCAAGGGTTATCGAACAAATTTATGAATTATTTTCTGTATTACCTTTGACGTTTCAATATTTTGAGGTACTGTGAGCATTTTATCTTTATTCAATATCAACTTTTTTTTTCTCCCCACATCAGGGATCTGACTACTTTAATTCTTTAAGAAAGTCCAAACTTTGATGACACGAATTATCATCTTTTTGGAAGATTCTGTATTTCAAATTATTTTGCATTGCTCAATGATCTCATTGCAATTGAATATTAATTTCAAGAAATTTATAGCATAATTAGCGAACCAAATAAAACTTGTGAATTTTTGAGGACGATAGATGATTGTGACCAACGAATCGAAATACTTCCTAGCAATTTCATTGTTTACATGTTTAAATATTGATGAATATTTCTTCTATTATAAATTTTCAATTGAATTATTCAAATAATCTAGATGGTAACTTCGGTTAATATTCGAGGGAATCACTGAAATATATACCTTTTGAAATGGATATATGATTCTGGCTTTCACTATGTTGTGTCAACCTGTCTATTTTTCAATACGACTTTCTGTATTTCTTTTCGTGTTTCTGTTGTAATAACTGTCATTATACTTACTTGTCGTATCATAATTGTTGTTGTTTTGATTGATTTTGTATTTCTACTTTCTAATATTTCAGGTACTAAATTTCAAATAAAGTCACAATCATTATTGTTTTTGAAAATATCTTTCCCTGACTAAGAGGGATGCTTTTTTGTGGCTATGTTCAGTCTTTTCTTAACTAGTCTATTGTGAGTAATTTGTTAGTTTGCAGTGCTGAGTTTTGTTACATGTTTTTTTCTATTCTTTGATGTTGTTAAAACTTTATTAGCATCTCGATGAAGGTCCCAACGAAGACAGAAATGAAGATATTTTCACCGATGGTTAAATAACTTTATCCCTTCGCCAAGACACCCAAATAAATTTCTCGTTATTTATTGCTTAGCAGTAAAACTCATCATTTTGATATAGCGGATTTCAGATCGTGATCTGAAATCCGCATACTGAGATATTTCAGTCTTGATTAATTGATTTTCCAATTTATTGAAACATATGGAAATCAATTGAACCGGACAACATATTTCAGTATGCGGATTTAAGTTCATAATCCGATATCTGCGATCATCAATACCATGAGTTTTACTGGTATAGTTATTCAATGCACCTATTATAAAATCACTGAAAATGTTTTGCACTTGCTCAAAAGTGAATCGGAGAAAAACTTGCGAACCTAATATTCATTTAGAATCAGAAAACGTTAGCACTTTGGAAATTCATAACCATATAAGAAATTCGAGTTTCATTTCACTCATCTAGTTATAGTGTACCTATAATTTTTCTCTTTTCTAAAACACAAAAACTGAACAGACGCACCAACGAATATTAATGCAACAATATTGTCTAATCAAGATTTAATATTCATTATAGTATATTATATCATTTCAAATCAAAGCACAATTTTTCGACATTATTATCTCCATTCTGTATTAAGAATAGGTTTTGATTAGTGGACACAGATGTTTTCTTATAGCTTATATTCTTTTCGAACATAACTTATATATTCAATATTCATTTCTCTGTGAAAACATTACTTATTATGAATGGATATTGCCTGAATAAATCGGATGTTTTTCTGAAATGAATTGAGAAACTAGAGTTTCTCATTTTACATAACATTTTCGATTAGTTAATGAATTTTATAAATAATCAATAACAATCTTCCAAAGGAAGGAATTTTTCAGTGTTCCTTATTACGTGAAGCTTCAGAGCTTTTGTTGGCTTCTTCATGAACTCAAAATATTTCAACATTTTCTTCGAGCGAAATTATCCTTTCTGAAGCTTTCCAAAGCATTTTTGCATACCGAAAATTTCTATATTTTTCAGAGTTATGTCTGTGATTCGGTCCCAATATCTGAAAGGGAACTATAACAAATTGAAAAATATAATATTTATAGAAATCCCTTCTGCGGATTGCATCCGCATCTAAGGTTTTTGCCAAGAGTAGTTTGAATCACTTAATTTGCAAGGGCGATTTCTGGTGCTAATAATTAATATTTGATTTTCAATAGTTCTCCTTCAGATGCTCAAGGGCTGGGTTAAGTTCGCAAAATTCAGTTTACATTGTTTCGAAGTACTATTTGTTTGTACTAAGCACCATTTACAGAATAAAAAAATTGACCGTTTTCGAAAAAATTAACCTAGATGAGTAAATCATCCAGTATTGCGCCATTCCAATTGGAAAATTCGAAAATTGAAATATGAATTGGAAAAAAGCAGAGATTCTTAGCATACTATATGTTTCATGAATTTCATCTCGTGTTTCGAACAAGTGAGTCCAAAGATTCGATATATGGCATATTTCAGGATCGTGTTTTTCGAGAATGATGAGTTTTTCTGCGCGGAACCATGACTGAGATTTATAATTAAGAAAATAATACACGAATATTTTTTCATGCTGCACACATTCTAACAATTATTTGAAAAAGTTCATTCGAACTAGAGTCAGCAACATTGCTCAGAACCATCGAAAGGCTAATATAAAGTAGGTACTCTGTTTTGATGTGCTATACCTGATAAAATAAATCTGACGAATTCATTAAGGGTCCAAGGTCTCAATCGTAAATCATAATAACGATAGAGGAGTTTGCACACAATAATAGTTCGTGAAATCAGCATATCATGCTGATAATGTAAATCCTCAGAACACCTTGAATTCTTTGGAAATAACAGTTTTGCCTACTGAACAATCAAAATTGAATAAAGATTACCTCCTGATAACTCCAGAATAGGTTTTTATCAGACTCAAATACTCACAAAAATCAGTCTGAAATCTGAAATTTTTGTAGAAAAATTGTTTTCTGGGAAAAATTTGAGCAGATTTCAAAAATACACGCCTGAAACCTAAAAATTAGTATTCAACAACAATGTTTCAAATTTAAATTAGATACGATATTTACTTTCGGAGATATATGAAGAAAATATGTCTTCTAAGAAATAAGGTGTGGATATGGAAACGTCCCTGTTTTTGTTTAGTTCTTGGTTTTTCCTCATGTTCGGTACTGTTCTTCTTTCCTGTTCAACCTCCAGAAATGCTCAATATAGAAATTACGAAAGATTCGAAACAGAGGTGAAATGTAATATAAAAGACTCCAATCAAAAATATGATAGAAGTGTTAGGATTAATGAGGTTATTTCCTCAATATCTAAAGAATTACAGATGTGGTGACATCCGAACTTCGTTATTACTTGAAAAATATCGACACATAACTACGAAAGAAAATTTTTCGGAAACTTGTCACATCTTTATCAGAAAAAAAAGTTTGTTCTAATTTATTGACCAGATTAGGATAAAGTTTGGCACAAACCTTGAGGTTATTATTCCATAACAGTTTTTCAAATTTCAATTTTATCAAATGATCATTTCGGGAGTTATCAGGAAGAATATGTCAATTTTCGTTGTTATTTTGACTTAAATATTTCCTCAATATCTCGATAACTTTGGACACGATCAGATTCAAACTTGGAATAAACTTACAATATAGTTATTCCTGACACACAGGAATTCACCACATTCATATTTAGATACTTTTCATGCTGATTTATTTAACATTATTGAGGTCCTTTTTATTTTCGAATCGAATCAAAGAATCAAAAATTTCCAGTCGCCACTAGCAAGTAACTATCCAGGTGATTTGAGTTCACCAAAATGATTTCCTGAAAAAAATTTCGCTCACATCCCAAATTCGAAGTATTCGATCAAGGAGATAACGTTATCACAAACAGACTGAATGAAATACGGGTGCTCCGAATGAAATAAACCTCATGAATTAGAGAAGAAGTGATTTTCACCAATAAGCTCATCAATAAAGTAGTCGATTAAAACAAGTTCAGCAACTAACCATAATAAATGAAAAATAAATGAAAATCTAAATGAAATAAATGCCCCTTTCAAATTCTTCGGATTCAAACTTATTTAATCAGGAATGAAGTGAAATCAAAAAGTTCAAATTTTCACAATCAGTTAAACTGAAATACTTTCATGAATGGTGGACACTAATGTTCAAACGGCCAATGGAAAGAGGACGAGAAATGTCTTTTTTCATTGGCCAAACTTTGTTGAGGAAAGAATATAAAAACAAACTCAGGTACACTGTGAAGCATATTGAAGTGAACGAAGTGAACTGCAGACATCATTTAAAAATTCTAATATTTACCAAAATGGCAGAAGCTGTGAAAAACCTGAGTTTTGCCGAAGTACTGAAGCAAATACGATACAGTGGAATCAAAACTAAGAATAAGAAGGAAGCAGAAATGCAGAAAGCCCGCATCGACTTGGCATTAGAAACATTCAAGAAAATTCGGGCATCACAGATGGAAGCAGAAAAAAATCGCAACGACCTTGTGAATGGTGACCCCAACTACGAAACACGATATATAAAAATAAAGAGCAAGGCACAATTGGATACCTACATTAGACACTACAATGCGGACTTTCCGGAATATTATGAACTGAGAAGAAAGAAGGAACGATTAGCTCTCTTTTTCAAGGGTTTAAGAGTCCTTTATGAACGTGCTAAAATCAGTGATATCCGGAATGGAACAAGTGAAGATACGGATGAAATAAAGAGGAAAATCATGAAGAAATATCGAGACACATATGGAAATAGAGAATACAAGGAAGAAATGATAAGATATCATTACCTAGAAGGGAAGCTGAAACATATACACGACTTAATAGAAGAAGCTTTGGCTGCAGTATCAGAATGATGAATTCAACGAAAGAAGTTCACCATATCTCACCCTGAAGTTCCTTATAACATGTTTGTATTCATTTGAAAAATGCTTCATAGCATATTCATGCATTAATTTATTTCTCATTTTTGAATGTCTACTTTGTTTCATTCATAAATTCATGAATTTTTTCACTAAATAAATCTCAAGTGTAATAATATCCATGGTACAATAAACATATTATAATTATACTCCGATGATTTCATTGAAAATGCCTCATGTGAATAAAGGTTAACAAATACTCACCTCATTTTTCTATGAATTAGTTCGTGAAATTGGATATCATTAGTTGTCTGTAAATAATATACATGTGTAATAATTATGAAATCTAAATGATAATCACCGCAAATTTAGAGAATCTTAATCAGATATTCTTCGGTTTTCCTCCATTGATATGAATGAAATGAGTTATTGGGATTTTTGGACTCAATTTATTAATTTTTCTTTCAAAACTGCCAACATTTCGAAACGGTCTCTTTTTTTTTCAAGGCTGAAAATAAAATTTTCAAAATGACACATCATATCTTCGCATCATACAGGACAACAGACATTAAAATCGAATGACAAACCTGGTTTCCAAAACAATATCTTCAATCTACAACACCTTGCATTCCCTCACCCTGCTCCTAATCATCACTTTGTAAAACCAAAATAATACCCTTTGATTTCCTTTGATGATTTCTATTGTTTTTATAGATATTTTGACGATATTGTTTTAAAAACCAGGTTTGTAATTCGATTTCAATGTCTGATGTCATGTATGATGCAAATTTTTGATGTTCAATTTTTTAAAAATTTTATTTTCAGCCTTGAAAAAGAAACAAGACCGTCTCGAAACGCTGGCACTGTTTTAAGGAAACAGTTAATAAATTGAGTCCGAAAATCCGAAAAACTCATTTCACTTACTACGAAATAATCTACATATACAAAGCTGTGTATATAATTTAATCTTTGAGAAAAGGCCAACATTTTTCAGTAGCTTACCAGCTGTTTTCAATTCAAAGTGATGCTTTCCTATATTCAAGGATAAACGTTTTCATAATTTTCGTGAGAAATTATCGGGCAATATCCATTTGTCTTCTGAACTTATTGTACACCAAATAGTGTGTATTTATAAAGGATAAGCACACCTGCCAAGTCCAAAATGAAAGTTGCTCAATTTAGTGAACAATTAAAAATATGGAACTTCACCTAGATATGGTCTATAAATTTTTACTGGTAAGTCTTGATTCTACTTCAATTTGAATGAGTCTTTATCCAAAGGCTATTTTATATTTCTTTCTTCGTGAAATGATCAGAATAGATGGGTTACATATTTTAGAAGTCCTCATTTTACCAAGTTCCAGTTTGTGATCTTACCTTTTAATTTTTCGATATTTCTTGCCTGTATCAAGCTGACAGAAAAATTATCCCAAAAAATATTGTTTACATTTGTACAGAAAAAGCATTAAAACTTTTAATTACGTGTCAAACCTGAAAATTTTCGAAATGAAAAGGAAAATCGGTGGAAATATTTAAGAAAAGAACTGGAGTAAGGTCAGAAGCTTTCACGCGCTTGTCGAACTTCTAACAAATTTTCTCCAGAAATTTTCATTTCCTTTCCTAGAGTTGCACTCGATATTTTTGAAATAGTTTGTGAATTGAATTTCGAATGCATCTATCTACAAAATAATTGAAAGGATTTCACGTATTCAAGAATGCAAGTACGGTATTTAAATCCAATCCTGCCCAAGGTTTCTTGGGCAGCAGAAATAAAGTGACCTACACTAATAAGATATATAAATCCGGCTCTGTGTAGAATTCGTGGTAGAATATTTTCATTTAATTTCAGCATTTGCCAACTGCCGAGTTTCATTATGACCGGATCAGTATTTTTCGGGAAATTTCTGGAATAACAACGATACTCAGGAAATAACCAAGATCGTTGACGTATTTTATCCCAATACCTACGAATTTCAAGCCATATACAACCGATCTGAAACAATGTTGTTAAATAATAACCTTCATTTAAATTTGATGAATATTCCTGAAAATCAAGTTTTTTCGAATGAATAAATCAACTGCCTGTATGATTCTCACGGAATTTCGCACTAAGTTGCCCATCGGCATTCTCCAAGTAACTATTGAAGTTGAATCCGATCTAATGATAACAAAACAGTGTGTAACTACTCTCTTATCCACTTACACTTTCTGCGTCTTACGCACGTTTCGGAAACCAAGTCTCCTTTGTCAAAGACATACCGTAACTGTCTTTTACAAAGTCCTCTAGAAAAAATATTCTGAATTCGGTCAAATCGAGAGCTTTTGTGCGCGGTGATTCACAACTTTTTCATGAATTTCATTTCGGAAGCATATTTACCTGAATGAAAAACCAAAGATTTATGTATTGAAGTTATTAAGTGAAAAATTTCACAGATGAAAATGATTTATTATTTCCCCATTATATTGCTTATATCTCAATAAATCTGAAAAGGAGCATTTTAGGCATAAAAATACCACATCATAGAAAAATGCCGCTCCCTAAAAAAACCAATCGGTGGAGAATTTTTTTTAGCAGATCCACGATTTTCAAACCTCCTCTTGTCTTGTTATTGAAAGTATCGTGCTAATTGCATAACTGGAAAAACCAGGAACAGAGAGACTATGAAATATTGGATTTCATCACAGAATAAAATATTTCGTTTTATTTCACCAATTTTCCTGGAGGAAGGGATGATGGAAATAATTAATGGAAGATCATTGTTTTATTCTAACTATTTCAATATTTATAAATAAAGCTTTCAGATCCTCTCACAAATTCACCTCCTGAATATACATTTCACGAATTTTTCGAAAATTTCCCAAGAAAAACTCGATGAATTTTAATAATTCCGTTTTTCAAGCATTTTCTTCGTAACAGGGTACTATCTTTATGAACGAATGTATATAATTAGGTAATACCAACCCTACTTTCCATCAATACACAATACATATTTTCAGATCAGAATGCTAGACTTTCCTAGTGGCGCACATTCTATTTCTCACATGTGTTTTTGCTGGTTAAGATGAATCAAGGTTATTAAATTGAATAATCAAGTGAATCTTGAGGAGATAGTTTTGAGATAGTGATCAAACAGTACCGTAGACATAGACGTATATTGTAAAATGTGATATAGGGGATGGTGGTGAAAAGATCTGGTTTGCAGGAATTGAATTTCCATCTTAGCCAACGTTTCGGAATATATATTTTCATCATCAGAGCAATACAACAGGAATAATGGTATATAATAAACCACAAAATCACACGTACAATGTAGAAATACAAACTTATGTTCATTAAAATTCACGAAAATGGATTTTTTTTCCCTCTCTCAAATTATATATAAATATCCTCTAGTAAAGAGACGATAAATGATGAAAAGTATACAATTTTATGACATAACAGAAATATTACGATGAAAAATCTCCAAATTAAACAGTGTTTCAGATTATCTGAAGGTAAGGGCACCACAACAATTAAATAAATAAAATCACTGAAATAACATACAGATCAAGATTCACGATATTTCGTTAATTCTAGAGCCGATATAAAATATATTTTCCGTGTTTATTACAACTTATTGTAAAGGCTTCTGTATTCCCCGCAACCGCGTGCGCCTGAGTTTGGCACCTGTTTGCCAGTCTCTGAATTAATCATTCTGTTTATTTCGATTGATGAGAAATCTCATTTTTGTGAAACTGAATGAATTTTTACATCTCTGTTAGTAGTTTTGTTTTTGGGAAAAGCGGTTTCATGTTGTGAGTATTTGTTAATTGCATCTCATTTGATTTAGTGATTTTATTTATTTATTTAACTGTTGGTGTGCCCTTACCTTCAGATAATCTGAAACACTGTGTAATTTTGAGATTTTTCATCGTATTTTTTCGTTATATCATAATATTGTATACTTTTTATCATTTATCCTCTCTTTACTGAAGGGTATTTATATATACTTTGAAAGAGGGAAAAAAATCCATTTTCATGTAATTTAATGAACATAAGTTTCTATTTCTACATTGTACGTGTGTTTTCGTGGCTTATTATATACCAATACTCTTGTTGTAATGCCCTGATGATGGAAATATAATTTCCCAAACGTTGGCTAAGATGGCAATTTAATTCCCGTAAACCAGATCTTTTCACCACCATCCCATTTATCACATCATTGTGGTAAGGTCAATAATTTTCAAGATTGAAGTATATTGTAAACGCTATTAGTAAATAAATGAAGTTGATTTTTCAAAAACAAGATTTCTTTCCGTAATAATAAAGTTATATAAATTTTCCAACTTTTCGACAATGAAAGCGTAACAGTACTTTAGTTCGAACTAACCGATGAAGAAAATGAACTGAAATTGAGTTTCATAACGCCATGAGCTAGTATGACTTGAAATTTAATTGTTGCTTGCTCATCCCAAAAGTTACTTATTTCTTTAAAAGTCATAAAATGACGAACGTTTCCGGGGTTAATCTCTTCCAATAATGTTTGGCTTGTATCCTCAAAAGATATAAAACTAATTATCTTATCGAATTGAAGCTATGGTGTTGGATGCGAAATGCCGCATCAAAATCATCTGAAAAAAAATTAATATTAAATTAAGACGAGTCTACTTGGTATATGTTAACAATACAATCACTTGAATATTCAGATTTTTCTTTATCACCTCAACATAATATCTTTCGATATTGGTATCTCAGCATATACTTTTATAGCCTTCAACTTACTACGTATTAATGACAAATTTTATTATTTTATCAACTTGCATATGATAATTGAAGTGAACGACTTGATGAAACGGTAATATAATAAAATAGAATACAAAAATAATAAATAATACAATACAAAGTGTTTCATCCTCTATCTCTCGATTTAGAATCCTCGGTATAGCATTTGTTCTATATTATATGTCAAATTCTTACCACGTGTACTCTGCACTAATACCTGATTACAAGCGGACTCAGCTGATTTAGAACCTCTCGTTATCTCGACAAATGCTAATATTTGTGCATAGAATAATTGTGGCAAACATTTTGTTTTTTTTTGATAAACTTTAATATTTTTATTCAACTGCGTCCCGGAAAGACCTTGTAGAATGCCAGCGCAAAACCTTATGTAAAACTTTGAGGATTTGTATGATTGGAAGTCGAGTAAATGCAGTAGAACTGTCCCCCGCTCAAAAATTAAACTTTTCGAGGAATATTTATCATACGTCTTTTGTAAATTTGCAGGCGCCCATGAGCCAACACAGTATCACCTAGTACCGAATTTGAGTTCAATCTATATTTATGTATTTTTCTGAAATAAGTTAGTTTCCTACTGTTTATCAGTGTGTAGATTCCATCACATCAGCATCGTTGAATTTTCAAGATGAATATCTCAGGAAAGATCGTGACGTGAAAAGTCTAATAAGAATTTGCACCGAATCTCTGGACACCATGGCAATGCTATCTATTTCTTCGAATATTTACGCGCTTTTTCTAGGCAGGTTGACCTGTTTTGCTTTCTAGTTCGAATTATAACTTTGACCTGTTACTTGCGAATGTTAGATAAGATATTGGAAACAAAAGTGACTCAAGTAATTCAAGATCTGGAGATAATCGGGACCCCTTCAACAGAAAGTAATGAACTTTAGTTTTGAATAGGCAGTACTTAGGTAAATTTCTTCCATAATACACCGATTCTATGAAATACCTGCATTTGCTATCAACAAGATTTACGAATCGTAAAAGTCTCTGTAATTCTTTCCGGTTTAGTATGCTTTCTTTTGTTGGCATCATTAGAATGTTTTCCTGGGAGGCCAATCCCCAGTACATTTGCAGTGTTTCATTATGACCCTAGCACTCATGATATACCTGAATGCTATCAATATGACCATCTCTAGCATTTTATGATGATATTTCAAAAACGGAAACAAAGGGGATTCTCAAGGGTTATCGAACAAATTTATGAGTTATTTTCTGTATTACCTTTGACGTTTTAATATTTCGAAGTACTATGGGCAGTTTATCTTTATTCGATATCATTTTTTTTTCTCCCTACATCAGGGATCTGACTACTTTAATTCTATAAGAAAGTCCAAACTTTGAAGACACGAATTATCATCTTTTGGAAGATCCTGTATTTCAAAGTATTTTGCTTTGCTCAATGATCTCATTGCAATTGATTATTAATTTGAAGAAATTTATAGCATACTTAGCGAACCAAATAAAACTTGTGAATTTTTGAGGACGATAGATGATTGTGACCAACGAATCGGAATACTTCCTAGCGATTTCATTGTTTACATGTTTAATTATTGATGAATATTTCTTCCATTATAAATTTTCAATTGAATTATTGAAAGAATCTAGATGGTAACTTCGGTTAATAATCGAGGGATTCACTGAAATATATACCTTTTGAGATGGATATATGATTCTGCCTTTCACCATGTTGTGTCAACCTGTCTATTTTTCAATACGACTTTCTGTATTTCTTTTCGTGTTTCTTGTGTAATAACTGTCATTGTACTTACTTGTCGTATCATAATTGTTGTTGTTTTGATTGAATTTTTATTTCTACTTTCTAATAGTTTAGGTACTAAATTTTAAATAAAGTCACAATCCTTTTTGTTTTTGAAAATATCCTTCCCTGACTGAGAGGGATGCTTTTTTGGTGGCTTTGTTCAGTCTTTTCTTAACTAGTCTATTGTGAGTAATTTGTTAGATTGTAGTGCTGAGTTTTGTTACATGTTTTTTTCTATTCTTTGATGTTGTTAAAACTTTATTAGCATCTCGATGAAGGTCCCAACGAAGACAGAAATGAAGATATTTTTACCAATGGTTAAATAACTTTATGCCCTTCGCCAAGACACCCGAATAAATTTCTAGTTATTTATTGCAGACATTTCTCTTAGTCACTTTTGGGCAAATTCAAATCATTTTCAGCAATTTCATAATATGGGCCTCCAACAACCTTAGCAGTAAAACTCATCATTTTGATATAGCGGATTTCAGATCGTGACCTGAAATCCGCATACTGAGATATTTCAGTCTTGATTAATTGATTTTCCAATTTATTGAAACATATGGAAATCAATTGAACCAGACAACATATTTCAGTATGCGGATTTAATGTCATAATCCGATATCTGCGATCAACAATACCATGAGTTTTACTGGTATAGTTATTCAAGGCACCTATTATAAAATCACTGAAAATGTTTTGCACTTGCTCAAAAGTGAATCGGAGAAAAACTTGCGAACCTAAAATTCATTTAGAATCAGAAAACGTTAGCACTTTGGAAATTCATTACCATATAAGAAATTCGAGTTTCATTTCACTCACCTAGTTATAGTGTACCTATAATTTTTCTCTTTTCTAAAACACAAAAACTGAACAGACGCACCAACGAATATCAATGCAACAATATTGTCTAATCAAGATTTAATATTCATTAGAGTATATTATATCATTTTAAATCAAAGCACAATTTTTCGACATTATTATCTTCATTCTGTATTAAGAATAGGTTTTGATTAGTGGACACAGATGTTTTCTTATAGCTTATATTCTTTTCGAACATAACTTATATATACAATATTCATTTCTCTGTGAAAACATTACTAATTATGAATGGATATTGCCTGAATAAATCGGATGTTTTTCTGAAATGAATTGAGAAACTAGAGTTTCTCATTTTACATAACATTTTCGATTAGTTAATGAATTTTATAAATAATCAATAACACTCTTCCAAAGGAAGGAATTTTTCAGTGTTGCTTATTACGTGAAGCTTCAGAGCTTTTGTTGGCTTCTTCATGAACTCAAAATATTTCAACATTTTCTTCGAGCGAAAATATCCTTTCTGAAGCTTTCCAAAGCATTTTTGCATACCGAAAATTTCTATATTTTTCAGAGTTATGTCTGTGATTCGGTCCCAATATCTGAAAGAGAACTATAACAAATTGAAAAATATAATATTTATAGAAATCCCTTCTGCGGATTGTATCCGCATCTAAGGTTTTTGCCAAGAGTAGTTCGAATCACTTAATTTGCAAGGGCGATTTCTGTTGCTCATAATTAATATTTGATTTTCAATAGTTCTCCTTCAGATGCTCACGAGCTGGGTTAAGTTCGCAAAATTCTGTTTACATTGTTTCGAAGTACTATTTGTTTGTACTAAGTACCATTTACAGAATAAAAAAATTGACCGTTTTCGAAAAAATTAACCTAGATGAGTAAATCATCCAGTATTGTGCCATTCCAATTGGAAAATTGGAAATTTGAAATATGAATTGGAAAAAAGCAGAGATTCTTAGCATACTATATGTTTCATGAATTTCATCTCGTGTTTCGAACAAGTGAGTCCAAAGATTCGATATATGGCATATTTCAGGATCGTGTTTTTCGAGAATGATGAGTTTTTCTGCGCGGAACCATGACTGAGATTTATAATTAAGAAAATAATACACGAATATTTTTTCATGCTGCACACATTCTAAAGATTATTTGAAAAAGTTCATTCGATCTAGAGTTAGCAACATTGCTCAGAACCATCGAAAGGCTAATATAAAGTAGGTACTCTGTTTTGATGTGCTATACCTGATAAAATAAATCTGAAGAATTCATTAAGGGTCCAAGGTCTCAATCGTAAATCATAATAACGATAGAGGAGTTTACACACAATAATAGTTCGTGAAATCAGCATATCATGCTGATAATGTAAATCCTTAGAACACCTTGAATTCTTTGGAAATAACAGTTCTGTCTGCTGAACAATCAAAATTGAATAAAGATTTCCTCCTGATAACTCCAGAACAGTTATCTATCAGACTCAAATACTCACAAGAATCAGTCTGAAATCTGAAATTTCTGTAGAGAAATTGTTTTCAGGAAAAAACTTGAGCAGATTTCAAAAATACACGCCTGAAACCTAAAAATTAGTATTCAACAAAAATGTTTCAAATTTAAATTCGATACGATATTCACTTTCGGAGATATATGAAGAAAATATGTCTTCTAAGAAATAAGGTGTGGATATGGAAACGTCCCTGTTTTTGTTTAGTTCTTGGTTTTTTCCCATGTTCGGTACTGTTCTTCTTTCCTGTTCAACCTCCAGAAATGCTCAATATAGAAATTACAAAAGATTCGAAACAGAGGTGAAATGTAATAAAAAAGACTCCAATCAAAAATATGATAGAAGTGTTAGGATTAATGAGGTTATTTCCTCAATATCTAAAGAATTACAGATGTGGTGACATCCGAACTTCGTTATTACTTGAAAAATATCGACACATAACTACGAAAGAAAATTTTTCGGAAACTTGTCACATCTTTATCAGAAAAAAAAGTTTGTTCTAATTTATTGACCAGATTAGGATAAAGTTTGGCACAAACCTTGAGGTTATTATTCCATAACAGTTTTTCAAATTTCAATTTTATCAAATGATCATTTCGGGAGTTATCAGGAAGAATATGTCAATTTTCGTTGTTATTTTGACTTAAATATTTCCTCAATATCTCGATAACTTTGGACACGATCAGATTCAAACTTGGAATAAACTTACAATATAGTTATTCCTGACACACAGGAATTCACCACATTCATATTTAGATACTTTTCATGCTGATTTATTTAACATTATTGAGGTCCTTTTTATTTTCGAATCGAATCAAAGAATCAAAAATTTCCAGTCGCCACTAGCAAGTAACTATCCAGGTGATTTGAGTTCACCAAAATGATTTCCTGAAAAAAATTTCGCTCACATCCCAAATTCGAAGTATTCGATCAAGGAGATAACGTTATCACAAACAGACTGAATGAAATACGGGTGCTCCGAATGAAATAAACCTCATGAATTAGAGAAGAAGTGATTTTCACCAATAAGCTCATCAATAAAGTAGTCGATTAAAACAAGTTCAGCAACTAACCATAATAAATGAAAAATAAATGAAAATCTAAATGAAATAAATGCCCCTTTCAAATTCTTCGGATTCAAACTTATTTAATCAGGAATGAAGTGAAATCAAAAAGTTCAAATTTTCACAATCAGTTAAACTGAAATACTTTCATGAATGGTGGACACTAATGTTCAAACGGCCAATGGAAAGAGGACGAGAAATGTCTTTTTTCATTGGCCAAACTTTGTTGAGGAAAGAATATAAAAACAAACTCAGGTACACTGTGAAGCATATTGAAGTGAACGAAGTGAACTGCAGACATCATTTAAAAATTCTAATATTTACCAAAATGGCAGAAGCTGTGAAAAACCTGAGTTTTGCCGAAGTACTGAAGCAAATACGATACAGTGGAATCAAAACTAAGAATAAGAAGGAAGCAGAAATGCAGAAAGCCCGCATCGACTTGGCATTAGAAACATTCAAGAAAATTCGGGCATCACAGATGGAAGCAGAAAAAAATCGCAACGACCTTGTGAATGGTGACCCCAACTACGAAACACGATATATAAAAATAAAGAGCAAGGCACAATTGGATACCTACATTAGACACTACAATGCGGACTTTCCGGAATATTATGAACTGAGAAGAAAGAAGGAACGATTAGCTCTCTTTTTCAAGGGTTTAAGAGTCCTTTATGAACGTGCTAAAATCAGTGATATCCGGAATGGAACAAGTGAAGATACGGATGAAATAAAGAGGAAAATCATGAAGAAATATCGAGACACATATGGAAATA
Source organism: Myrrha octodecimguttata (assembly GCA_958510865.1). Lineage (NCBI taxonomy): Eukaryota > Metazoa > Arthropoda > Insecta > Coleoptera > Coccinellidae > Myrrha > Myrrha octodecimguttata. The sequence continues at coordinate 15,802,251 of OY294061.1, forward strand.
GAGAATACAAGGAAGAAATGATAAGATATCATTACCTAGAAGGGAAGCTGAAACATATACACGACTTAATAGAAGAAGCTTTGGCTGCAGTATCAGAATGATGAATTCAACGAAAGAAGTTCACCATATCTCACCCTGAAGTTCCTTATAACATGTTTGTATTCATTTGAAAAATGCTTCATAGCATATTCATGCATTAATTTATTTCTCATTTTTGAATGTCTACTTTGTTTCATTCATAAATTCATGAATTTTTTCACTAAATAAATCTCAAGTGTAATAATATCCATGGTACAATAAACATATTATAATTATACTCCGATGATTTCATTGAAAATGCCTCATGTGAATAAAGGTTAACAAATACTCACCTCATTTTTCTATGAATTAGTTCGTGAAATTGGATATCATTAGTTGTCTGTAAATAATATACATGTGTAATAATTATAAAATCTAAATGATAATCACCGCAAATTTAGAGAATCTTAATCAGATATTCTTCGGTTTTCCTCCATTGATATGAATGAAATGAGTTATTGGGATTTTTGGACTCAATTTATAAATTTTTCTTTCAAAACTGCCAACATTTCGAAACGGTTTCTTTTTTTTTCAAGGCTGAAAATAAAATTTCCAAAATTACACATCATATCTTCGCATCATACAGGACAACAGACATTAAAATCGAATGACAAACCTGGTTTTCAAAACAATATCTTCAATCTACAACACCTTGCATTCCCTCACCCTGCTCCTAATCATCACTTTGTAAAACCAAAATAATACCCTTTGATTTCCTTCGATGATTTCTATTGTTTTTATAGATATTTGGACGATATTGTTTTAAAAACCAGGTTTGTAATTCGATTTCAATGTCTGATGTCATGTATGATGCAAATTTTTGATGTTCAATTTTTAAAAAATTTTATTTTCAGCCTTGAAAAAGTAACAAGACCGTCTCGAAACGCTGGCACTGTTTTAAGGAAACAGTTAATAAATTGAGTCCGAAAATCCGAAAAACTCATTTCACTTACTACGAGATAATCTACATATACAAAGCTGTGTATATAATTTAATCTTTGAGAAAAGGCAAACATTTTTCAGTAGCTTACCAGCTGTTTTCAATTCAAAGTGATGCTTTCCTATATTCAAGGATAAACGTTTTCATAATTTTCCTGAGAAATTATCGGGCAATATCCATTTGTCTTCTGAACTTATTGTACACCAAATAGTGTGTATTTATAAAGGATAAGCACACCTGCCAAGTCCAAAATGAAAGTTGCCCAATTTAGTGAACAATTAAAAATATGGAATTGTATTGAAAAACTTCACCTAGATATGGTCTATAAATTTTTACTGGTAAGTCTTGATTCTACTTCATTTGAATGAGTCTTTATCCAAAGGCTATTTTATATTTCTTTCTTCGTGAAATGATCGGAATAGATGGGTCACATATTTTAGAAGTCCTCATTTTACCAAGTTCCAGTTTGTGATCTTACCTTTTAATTTTTCGATATTTCTTGCCTGTATCAAGCTGACAGAAAAATTATCCCAAAAGATATTGTTTACATTTGTACAGAAAAAGCATTAAAATCTTTAATAACGTGTCAAACCTGAAAATTTTCGAAATGAAAAGGAAAATCTGTGGAAATATTTAAGAAAAGAACTGGAGTAAGGTCAGAAGCTTTCACGCGCTTGTCGAACTTCTTACAAATTTTCTCCAGAAATTTTCATTTCCTTTCCTAGAGTTGCACTCGATATTTTTGAAATAGTTTGTGAATTGAATTTCGAATGCATATATCTACAAAATAATTGAAAGGATTTCACGTATTCAAGAATGCAAGTACGGAATTTAAATCCAATCCTGCCTAAGGTTTCTTGGGCAGCAGAAATAAAGTGACCTACACTAATAAGATATATGAATCCGGCTCTGTGTAGAATTCGTGGTAGAATATTTTCATTTAATTTCAGCATTTGCCAACTGCCGAGTTTCATTATGACCGGATCAGTATTTTTCGGGAAATTTCCGGAATAACAACGATACTTAGGAAATAACCAAGATCGTTGACGTATCTTATCCCAATACCTACGATTATCAAGCCATATACAACCGATCTGAAACAATGTTGTTAAATAATAACCTTCATTTAAATTTGATGAATATTCCTGAAAATCAAGTTTTTTCGAATTAATAAATCAACTGCCTGTATGATTCTCACGGAATTTCGCACTAAGTTGCCCATCGGCATTCTCCAAGTAACTATTGAAGTTGAATCCGATCTAATGATAACAAAACAGTGTGTAACTACTCTCTTATCCACTTACACCTTCTGCGTCTTACGCACGTTTCGGAAACCAAGTCTCCTTTGTCAAAGACATACCGTAACTGTCTTTTACAAAGTCCTCTAGAAAAAATATTCTGAATTCGGTCAAATCGAGAGCTTTTGTGCGCGGTGATTCACAACTTTTTCATGAATTTCATTTCGGAAGCATATTTACCTGAATGAAAAACCAAAGATTTATGTATTGAAGTTATTAAGTGAAAAATTTCTCAGATGAAAATGATTTATTATTTCCCCATTATATTGCTTATATCTCAATAAATCTGAAAAGGAGCATTTTAGGCATAAAAATACCACAACATAGAAAAATGCCGCTCCCTAAAAACCAATCGGTGGAGAATTTTTTTTAGCAGATCCACGATTTTCAAACCTCCTCTTGTCTTGTTATTGAAAGTATCGTTCTAATTGCATAACTGGAAAAACCAGCAACAGAGAGACTATGAAATATTGGATTTCATCACAGAATAAAATATTTCGTTTTATTTCACCAATTTTCCTGGAGGAAGGGATGATGGAAATAATTAATGGAAGATCATTCTTTTATTCTAACTATCTCAATACTTTATAAATAAACCTTTCAGATCCTCTCACAAATTCACCTCCTGCATATACATTTCACGAATTTTTTGAAAATTTCCCAAGAAAAATTCCATGAATTTTAATAATTCCGTTTTGCAAGCATTTTCTTCTTAACAGGGTACTATCTTTATGAACGAATGTATATAATTACCCTACCCTACTTTCCTCCAATACACAATACATATTTTCAGATCAGAATGCTAGACTTTCCTAGTGGCGCACATTCTATTTCTCAAATTTGTTTTTGCTGGTTAAGATGAACCAAGGTTATTAAATAGAATAATCAAGTGAATCAGACAGTACCGTAGACACAGACGTATATTGTAGAATGTGATATATGGGATGGTGGTGAAAATATCTGGTTTGCAGGAATTAAATTTCCATCTTAGCCAACGTTTCGGAAATTATATTTTCATCATCAGAGCACTACAACACGAATAATGGTATATAATAAACCACAAAATCACACGTACAATGTAGAAATACAAACTTATGTTCATTAAAATTCACGAAAATGGATTGTTTTTCCCTCTCTCAAATTATATATAAATATCCTCTAGTAAAGAGACGATAAATGATGAAAAGTATACAATTTTATGACATAACAGAAAAATTACGATGAAAAATCTCAAAATTACACAGTGTTTCAGATTATCTGAAGGTAAGGGCACCACAACAATTAAATAAATAAATTCACTGAAATAACATACAGATCAAGATTCACGATTTCGTAAACTCTAGAGCCGATATAAAATAACTTTTCCGTGTTTATTACTACTTATTATAAAGGCTAAGACTAAAGAGTTAACATTTCAATTGATATGCTTCTGTATTCCCCGCGACCGCGTGCACCTGAGTTTGACACCTGTTTGCCTGTCTCTGAATTAATCATTCTGTTTATTTGGATTGATGAGAAATCTCATTGTTGTGAAACTGAATGAATTTTCACATCTCTGTTAGTATTTTTGACTTTGGGAAAAGCGATTCCATGTTGTGAGTATTTGTTAATTGCATCTCATGTAATTTAGTGATTTTATTTATTTAACTGTTGTTGTGCCCTTACCTTCAGATAATCTGAAACACTGTGTAATCTTGAGATTTTTCATCGTAATTTTTCGTTATATCATAATATTGTATACTTTTTGAATTTATATATACTGTGAAAGAGGAAAAAAAATCCATTTTCGAGTATTTCAATGAACATAAGTTTGTATTTCTACATTATACGTGTGTTTTCGTGGCTTATTATATACCAATACTCTTGTTGTAATGCCCTGATGATGGAAATATAATTTACCAAACGTTGGCTAAGATGGCAATTTAATTCCTGTAAACCAGATCTTTTCACCACCATCCCAGTTATCACATCATTGTGGTAAGGTCAATAATTATCAAGATTGAAGTATATTGTAAACGCTATCAGTAAATAAATGACGTTAATTTTTCAAAAACTAGATTTCTTTCCGTAATAATAAAGTTATATAAATTTTCCAACTTTTCGACAATGAAAGCGTAACAGTACTTTAGGTCGAACTAACCGATGAAGAAAACGAACTGAAATTGAGTTTCATATCGTAATAACGCCATGAGCTAGTATGACTAGAAATTTCATTTTTGCTTGCTCATCCCAAAGGGCTTATTTATTTAAAAGATATAAAATGACGAACGTTTCCGGAGTTAATCTCTTCCAATAATGTTTGGCTTGTATCCTCAAAAGATATAAAACTAATTATCTTATCGAATTGAAGCTAGGGTGTTGGATTTGAAATGCCGCATCAAAATCATTTGAAAAAAAATTAATATTAAATTAAGACGAGTCTACTTGGTATATGTTAACAATACAATCACTTAAATATTCAGATTTTTCTTTATCACCTCAACATAATATCTTTCGATATTGGTATCTCACCATGTACTTTTATAGCCTTCAACTTATACGTATGAATGACAAGTTTTATTATTTTATCAACTGACATATGATAATTGAAGTGAACGACTTAATGAAACGGTAATATAATAAAATACAATACAAAAATAATAAATAATACAATGCACAGTGTTTCATCCTCTATCTCTCGATTTAGAATCCTCGGTATAGCATTTGTTCTATATTATATGTCGAAATTTTATCACGTGTACTCTGCACTAATACCTGATTACAAACGGACTCAGCTGATTCAGAACCTCTGGTTATCTCGACAAATGCTAATATTTGTGCATAGAATAATTGTGGCAAACATTTTGTTTTTTTTTTTGATAAAATTTAATATTTTTATTCAACTGCGTCCCGGAAAGACCTTGTAGAATGCCAGCGCAAAACCTTATGTAAAACTTCGAGGATTTGTATGATTGGAAGTCGAGTAAATGCAGTAGAACTGTCCCCCGCTCAAAAATTAAACTTTTCGAGGAATATTTATCATACGTCTTTTGTAAATTTGCAGGCGCCCATGAGCCAACACAGTATCACCTAGTACCGAATTTGAGTTCAATCTATATTTATGTATTTTTCTGAAATAAGTTAGTTTCCTACCGTTTATCAGTGTGTAGATTTCTTCACATCAGCATCGTTGAATTTTCAAGATGAATATCTCAGGAAAGATCGTGACGTGAAAAGTCTAATAAGAATTTGCACCGAATCTCTGGACACCATGGCAATGCTTTCTATTTCTTCGAATATTTACGCGATTTTTCTAGGCAGGTTGACCTGTTTTGCATTCTAGTTCGAATTATAACTTTTACCTGTTACTTGCGAATGTTAGATAAGATATTGGAAACAAAAATGACTCAAGTAATTCAAGATCTGGAGATAATCGGGACCCCTTCAACAGAAAGTAATGAACTTTAGTTTTGAATAGGCAGTACTTAGGTAAATTTCTTCCATAATACACCGATTCTATGAAATACCTGCATTTGCTATCAACAAGATTTACGAATCGTAAAAGTCTCTGTAATTCTTTCCGGTTTAGTATGCCTTCTTTTGTTGGCATCATTAGAATGTTTTCCTGGAAGGCCAATCCCCAGTACATTTGCAGTGTTTCATTATGACCCTAGCACTCATGATATACCTGAATGCTATCAATATGACCATCTCTAGCATTTTATGATGATATTTCAAAAAAAAAAACAAAGGGGATTCTCAAGGGTTATCGAACAAATTTATGAATTATTTTCTGTTTTACCTTTGACGTTTCAATATTTTGAGGTACTGTGAGCATTTTATCTTTATTCAATATCAACTTTTTTTTTCTCCCCACATCAGGGATCTGACTACTTTAATTCTTTAAGAAAGTCCAAACTTTGATGACACGAATTATCATCTTTTTGGAAGATTCTGTATTTCAAATTATTTTGCATTGCTCAATGATCTCATTGCAATTGAATATTAATTTCAAGAAATTTATAGCATAATTAGCGAACCAAATAAAACTTTTGAATTTTTGAGGACGATAGATGATTGTGACCAACGAATCGAAATACTTCCTAGCAATTTCATTGTTTACATGTTTAAATATTGATGAATATTTCTTCTATTATAAATTTTCAATTGAATTATTCAAATAATCTAGATGGTAACTTCGGTTAATATTCGGGGGAATCACTGAAATATATACCTTTTGAGATGGATATATGATTCTGGCTTTCACTATGTTGTGTCAACCTGTCTATTTTTCAATACGACTTTCTGTATTTCTTTTCGTGTTTCTGTTGTAATAACTGTCATTATACTTACTTGTCGTATCATAATTGTTGTTGTTTTGATTGATTTTGTATTTCTACTTTCTAATAGTTCAGGTACTAAATTTCAAATAAAGTCACAATCATTTTTGTTTTTGAAAATATCTTTCCCTGGCTAAGGGGGATGCTTCTTTTGTGGCTATGTTCAGTCTTTTCTTAACTAGTCCATTGTGAGTAATTTGTTAGTTTGCAGTGCTGAGTTTTGTTACATGTTTTTTTCTATTCTTTGATGTTGTTAAAACTTTATTAGCATCTCGATGAAGGTCAACACGAAGACAGAAATGAAGATATTTTTACCGATGGTTAAATAACTTTATCCCTTCGCCAAGACACCCAAATAAATTTCTCGTTATTTATTGCAGACATTTCTCTTAGTCACTTTTGGGCAAATTCAAATCATTTTCAGCAATTTCATAATATGTGCCTCCAACAACCTTAGCAGTAAAACTCATCATTTTGATATAGCGGATTTCAGATCGTGATCTGAAATCCGCATACTGAGATATTTCAGTCTTGATTAATTGATTTTCCAATTTATTGAAACATATGGAAATCAATTGAACCGGACAACATATTTCAGTATGCGGATTTAAGTTCATAATCCGATATCTGCGATCATCAATACCATGAGTTTTACTGGTATAGTTATTCAATGCACCTATTATAAAATCACTGAAAATGTTTTGCACTTGCTCAAAAGTGAATCGGAGAAAAACTTGCGAACCTAATATTCATTTAGAATCAGAAACCGTTAGCACTTTGGAAATTCATTACCATATAAGAAATTCGAGTTTCATTTCACTCATCTAGTTATAGTGTACCTATAATTTTTCTCTTTTCTAAAACACAAAAACTGAACAGACGCACCAACGAATATTAATGCAACAATATGTCTAATCAAGATTTTATATTCATTAGAGTATATTATATCATTTCAAATCAAAGCACAATTTTTCGACATTATTATCTTCATTCTGTATTAAGAATAGGTTTTGATTAGTGGACACAGATGTTTTCTTATAGCTTATATTCTTTTCGAACATAACTTATATATTCAATATTCATTTCTCTGTGAAAACATCACTAATTATGAATGGATATTGCCTGAATAAATCGGATGTTTTTCTGAAATGAATTGAGAAACTAGAGTTTCTCATTTTACATAACATTTTCGATTAGTTAATGAATTTTATAAATAATCAATAACAATCTTCCAAAGGAAGGAATTTTTCAGTGTTCCTTATTACGTGAAGCTTCAGAGCTTTTGTTGGCTTCTTCATGAACTCAAAATATTTCAACATTTTCTTCGAGCGAAATTATCCTTTCTGAAGCTTTCCAAAGCATATTTGCATTCCAAAATCTTCTATATTTTTCAGAGTTATGTCTGTGATTCGGTCCCAATATCTGAAAGAAAACTATAACAAATTGAAAAATATAATATTTATAGAAATCCCTTCTGCGGATTGTATCCGCATCTAAGGTTTTTGCCAAGAGTAATTTGAATCACTTAATTTGCAAGGGCGATTTCTGTTGCTAATAATTAATATTTGATTTCAATAGTTCTCCTTCAGATGCTCACGGGCTGGGTTAAGTTCGCAAAATTCTGTTTACATTGTTTCGAAGTACTATTTTTTTGTACTAAGCACCATTTACAGAATAAAAAAATTGACCGTTTTCGAAGAAATTATTCTAGATGAGTAAATCATCCAGTAATGCGTCATTCCGATTGGAAAATTCGAAAATTGAAATATGAATTGGAAAAAAGCAGAGATTCTTAGCATACTATATGTTTCATGAATTTCATCTCGTGTTTCGAACAAGTGAGTCCAAAGATTCGATATATGGCATATTTCAGGATCGTGTTTTTCGAGAATGATGAGTTTTTCTGCGCGGAACCATGACTGAGATTTATAATTAAGAAAATAATACACGAATATTTTTTCATGCTGCACACATTCTAAAGATTATTTGAAAAAGTTCATTCGAACTAGAGTCAGCAACATTGCTCAGAACCATCGAAAGGCTAATATAAAGTAGGTACTCTGTTTTGATGTGCTATACCTGATAAAATAAATCTGACGAATTCATTAAGGGTCCAAGGTCTCAATCGTAAATCATAATAACGATAGAGGAGTTTGCACACAATAATAGTTCGTGAAATCAGCATATCATGCTGATAATGTAAATCCTTAGAACACCTTGAATTCTTTGGAAATAACAGTTCTGTCTACTGAACAATCAAAATTGAATAAAGATTACCTCCTGATAACTCCAGAACAGGTATCGATCAGACTCAAATACTCACAAGAATCAGTCTGAAATCTGAAGTTTTTGTAGAAAAATTGTTTTCTGGGAAAAATTTGAGCAGATTTCAAAAATACACGCCTGAAACCTAAAAACTAGTATTCAACAACAATGTTTCAAATTTAAATTAGATACGATATTTACTTTCGGAGATATATGAAGAAAATATGTCTTCTAAGAAATAAGGTGTGGATATGGAAACGTCCCTGTTTTTGTTTAGTTCTTGGTTTTTCCTCATGTTCGGTACTGTTCTCCTTTCCTGTTCAACCTCCAGAAATGCTCAATATAGAAATTACAAAAGATTCGAAACAGAGGTGAAATGTAATAAAAAAGACTCCAATCAAAAATATGATAGAAGTGTTAGGATTAATGAGGTTATTTCCTCAATATCTAAAGAATTACAGATGTGGTGACATCTGAACTTCGTAATTACTTGAAAAATATCGACACATAACTACGAAAGAAAATTTTTCGGAAACTTGTCACATCTTTATCAGAAAAAAAAGTTTGTTCTAATTTATTGACCAGATTAGGATAAAGTTTGGCACAAACCTTGAGGTTATTATTCCATAACAGTTTTTCAAATTTCAATTTTATCGAATGATCATTTCGGGAGTTATCAGGAAGAATATGTAAATTTTCGTTGTTATTTTGACTTAAATATTTCCTCAATATCTCGATAACTTTGGAGACGATCAGATTGAAACTTGGGATAAACTTACAATATAGTTATTCCTGACACACAGGAATTCACCACATTCATATTTAGATACTTTTCTTGCTGATTTATTTTACATTATTGAGGTCCTTTTTATTTTCGAATCGAATCAAAGAATCAAAAATTTCCAGTCGCCACTAGCAAGTAACTATCCAGGTGATTTGAGTTCACTAAAATGATTTCCTGAAAAAATTTCGCTCACATCCCAAATTCGAAGTATTCGATCAAGAAGATAACGTTATCACAAACAGACTGAATGAAATACGGGTGCTCCGAATGAAATAAACCTCATGAATTAGAGAAGAAGTGATTTTCACCAATAAGCTCATCAATAAAGTAGTCGATTAAACTCTGCAACTAAGCAACTAACCATAATAAATGAAAAATAAATGAAAATCTAAATGAACTAAATGCCCCTTTCAAATTCTTCGAATTCAAACTTATTTGATCAGGAATGAAGTGAAATCAAAAAGTTCAAATTTTCACAATCAGTTAAACTGAAATACTTTCATGAATGGTGGACACTAATGTTCAAACGGCCAATGGAAAAAGGACGAGAAATGTTTTTTTTCATTGGCCAAACTTTGTTGAGGAAAGAATATAAAAACAAACTCAGGTACACTGTGAAGCATATTGAAGTGAACGAAGTGAACTGCAGACATCATTTAAAAATTCTAATATTTACCAAAATGGCAGAAGCTGTGAAAAACCTGAGTTTTGCCGAAGTACTGAAGCAAATACGATACAGTGGAATCAAAACTAAGAATAAGAAGGAAGCAGAAATGCAGAAAGCCCGCATCGACTTGGCATTAGAAACATTCAAGAAAATTCGGGCATCACAGATGGAAGCAGAAAAAAATCGCAATGACCTTGTGAATGGTGACCCCAACTTCGAAACACGATATATAAAAATAAAGAGCAAGGCACAATTGGATACCTACATTAGACACTACAATGCGGACTTTCCGGAATATTATGAACTGAGGAGAAAGAAGGAACGATTAGCTCTCTTATTCAAGGGTTTAAGAGTCCTTTATGAACGTGCTAAAATCAGTGATATCCAGAATGGAACAAGTGAAAATACGGATGAAATAAAGAGGAAAATCATGAAGAAATATCGAGACACATATGGAAATAGAGAATACAAGGAAGAAATGATAAGATATCATTACCTAGAAGGGAAGCTGAAACATATACACGACTTAATAGAAGAAGCTTTGGCTGCAGTATCAGAATGATGAATTCAACGAAAGAAGTTCACCATATCTCACCCTGAAGTTCCTTATAATATGTTTGTATTCATTTGAAATATGCTTCATAGCATATTCATGCATTAATTTATTTCTCATTTTTGAATGTCTACTTTGTTTCATTCATAAATTCATGAATTTTTTCACTAAATAAATCTCAAGTGTAATAAAATCATGGTACAATAAACCTATTATAATTATACTCCGATTATTTCATTGAAAATGCCTCATGTGAATAAAGTTAACAAATACTCACCTCATTTTTCTATGAATTAGTTCATGAAATTGGATATCATTAGTTGTCTGTAAATAATATACATGTGTAATAATTATGAAATCTAAATGATAATCACCGCAAATTTAGAGAATCTTACTCAGATATTCTTCGGTTTTCCTCCAATTATATGAATGAAATGAGTTAATGGGATTTTTGGACTCAATTTATTAATTTTTCTTTCAAAACTGCCAACATTTCGAAACGGTCTCTTTTTTTTTCAAGGCTGAAAATAAAAATTTCAAAATTACACATCATATCTTCGCATCATACAGGACAACAGACATTAAAATCGAATGACAAACCTGGTTTTCAAAACAATATCTTCAATCTACAACACCTTGCATTCCCTCACCCTGCTCCTAATCATCACTTTGTAAAACCAAAATAATACCCTTTGATTTCCTTCGATGACTTCTATTGTTTTTATAGATATTTTGACGATATTGTTTTAAAAACCAGGATTGTAATTCGATTTCAATGTCTGATGTCATGTATGATGCAAATTTTTGACGTTCAATTTTTTAAAAATTTTAATTTCAGCCTTAGAAAAGAAACAAGATCGTCTCGAAACGCTGGCACTGTTTTAAGGAAACAGTTAATAAATTGAGTCCAAAAATCCGTAAAACTCATTTCACTTACTACGAGATAATCTACATATACAAAGCTGTGTATATAATTTAATCTTTGAGAAAAGGCCAACATTTTTCATTAGCTTACCAGCTGTTTTCAATTCAAAGTGATGCTTTCCTATATTCAAGGATAAACGTTTTCATAATTTTCGTGAGAAATTATCGGGCAATATCCATTTTTCTTCTGAAGTTATTGTACACCAAATAGTGTGTATTTATAAAGGATAAGCACACCTGCCAAGTCCAAAATGAAAGTTGCTCAATTTAGTGAACAATTAAAAATATGGAACTTCACCTAGATATGGTCTATAAATTTTTACTGGTAAGTCTTGATTCTACTTCAATTTGAATGAGTCTTTATCCAAAGGCTATTTTATATTTCTTTCTCCGTGAAATGATCAGAATAGATGGGTCACATATTTAAGAAGTCCTCATTTTACCAAGTTCCAGTTTGTGATCTTACCTTTTAATTTTTCGATATTTCTTGCCTGTATCAAGCTGACAGAAAAATCATTCCAAAAGATATTGTTTACATTTGTACAGAAAAAGCATTAAAATCTTTAATTACGTGTCAAACCTGAAAATTTTCGAAATGAAAAGGAAAATCTGTGGAAATATTTAAGAAAAGAACTGGAGTAAGGTCAGAAGCTTTCACGCGCTTGTCGAACTTCTAACAAATTTTCTCCAGAAATTTTCATTTCCTTTCCTAGAGTTGCACTCGATATTTTTGAAATAATTTGTGAATCAAATTTCCAATGCATCTATCTACAAAATAATTGAAAGGATTTCACGTATTCAAGAATGCAAGTACGGTATTTAAATCCAATCCTGCCCAAGGTTTCTTGGGCAGCAGAAATAAAGTGACCTACACTAATAAGATATATGAATCCGGCTCTGTGTAGAATTCGTGGTAGAATATTTTCATTTAATTTCAGCATTTGCCAACTGCCGAGTTTCATTATGACCGGATCAGTATTTTTCGGGAAATTTCCGGAATAACAACGATACTTAGGAAATAACCAAGGTCGTTGACGTATTTTATCCCAATACCAACGGATATCAAGCCATATACAACCGATCTGAAACAATGTTGTTTAATAATAACCCTCATTCAAATTTGATGAATATTCCTGAAAATCAAGTTTTTTCGAATGAATAAATCAACTGCCTGTATGATTCTCACGGAATTTCGCACTAAGTTGCCCATCGGCATTCTCCAAGTAACTATTGAAGTTGAATCCGATCTAATGATAACAAAACAGTGTGTAACTTCTCTCTTATCCACTTACACTTTCCTGCGTCTTACGCACGTTTCGGAAACCAAGTCTCCTTTGTCAAAGACATACCGTAACTGTCTTTTACAAAGTCCTCTAGAAAAAATATTCTGAATTCGGTCAAATCGAGAGCTTTTGTGCGCGGTGATTCACAACCTTTTCATGAATTTCATTTCGGAAGCATATTTATCTGAATGGAAAACCAAAGATTTATGTATTGAAGTTATTAAGTGAAAAATTTCTCAGATGAAAATGATTTAGTATTTCCCCATTATATTGCTTATATCTCAATAAATCTGAAAAGGAGCATTTTAGGCATAAAAATACCACAACATAGAAAAATGCCGCTCCCTAAAAACCAATCGGTGGAGAAGTTTTTTTAGCAGATCCACGATTTTCAAACCTCCTCTTGCCTTGTTATTGAGGGTATCGTGCTAATTGCATAACTGGAAAAACCAGGAACAGAGAGACTATGAAATATTGGATTTCATCACAGAATAAAATATCTCGTTTTATTTCACCAATTTTCCTGGAGGAAGGGATGATGGAAATAATTAATGGAAGATCATTCTTTTATTCTAACTATATCAATACTTTATAAATAAACCTTTCAGATCCTCTCACAAATTCACCTTCTGCATATACATTTCACGAATTTTTTGAAAATTCCGCAAGAAAAACTCGATGAATTTTAATAATTCCGTTTTTCAAGCATTTTCTGCGTAACGGGGTACTATCTTTATGAACGAATGTATATAATTAGGTAATACCAACCCCACTTTCCATCAATACACAATACATATTTTCAGATCAGAATGCTAGACTTTCCTAGTGGCGCACATTCTATTTCTCACATGTGTTTTTGCTGGTTAAGATGAATCAAGGTTATTAAATTGAATAATCAAGTGAATCTTGAGGAGATAGTTTTGAGATAGTGATCAAACAGTACCGTAGACATAGACGTATATTGTAAAATGTGATATAGGGGATGGTGGTGAAAAGATCTGGTTTGCAGGAATTAAATTTCCATCTTAGCCAACGTTTCGGAAATTATATTTTCATCATCAGAGCAATACAAAAGGAATAATGGTATATAATAAACCCCAAAATCACACGTACAATGTAGAAATACAAACTTATGTTCATTAAAATTCACGAAAATGGATTTTTTTTCCCTCTCTCAAATTATATATAAATATCCTCTAGTGAAGGGACGATAAATGATGAAAAGTATACAATTTTATGACATAACAGAAATATTACGATGAAAAATCTCCAAATTACACAGTGTTTCAGATTATCTGAAGGTAAGGGCACCACAACAATTAAATAAATAAAATCACTGAAATAACATACAGATCAAGATTCACGATTTCGTTAATTCTAGAGCCGATATAAAATATATTTTCCGTGTTTATTACAACTTATTGTAAAGGCTTCTGTATTCCCCGCAACCGCGTGCGCCTGAGTTTGACCTCTGTTTGCCAGTCTCTGAATTAATCATTCTGTTTATTTCGATTGATGAGAAATCTCATTTTTGTGAAACTGAATGAATTTTTACATCTCTGTTAGTATTTTTGATTTTGGGAAAAGCGATTCCATGTTGTGAGTATTTGTTAATTGCATCTCATTTCATTTAGTGATTTTATTTATTTATTTAACTGTTGGTGTGCCCTCACCTTCAGATAATCTGAAACACTGTGTAATTTTGAGATTTTTCATCGTATTTTTTCGTTATATCATAATATTGTATACTTTTTATCATTTATCCTCTCTTTACTGAAGGGTATTTATATATACTTTGAAAGAGGGAAAAAAATCCATTTTCATGTAATTTAATGAACATATGTTTCTATTTCTACATTGTACGTGTGTTTTTGTGGCTTATTATATACCATTACTCTTGTTGTAATGCCCTTATGATGGAAATATAATTTCCCAAACGTTGGCTAAGATGGCAATTTAATTCCCGTAAACCAGATCTTTTCACCACCATCCCATTTATCACATCATTGTGGTAAGGTCAATAATTTTCAAGATTGAAGTATATTGTAAACGCTATTAGCAAATAAATGAAGTTGATTTTTCAAAAACAAGATTTCTTTCCGTAATAATAAAGTTATATAAATTTTCCAACTTTTCGACAATGAAAGCGTAACAGTACTTTAGTTCGAACTAACCGATGAAGAAAATGAACTGAAATTGAGTTTCATAACGCCATGAGCTAGTATGACTTGAAATTTAATTGTTGCCTGCTCATCCCAAAAGTTTTCTTTAAAAGTCATAAAATGACGAACGTTTCCGGAGTTAATCTCTTCCAATAATGTTTGGCTTGTATCCTCAAAAGATATAAAACTAATTATCTTATCGAATTGAAGCTAGGGTGTTGGATGCGAAATGCCGCATCAAAATCATTTGAAAAAAAATTAATATTAAATTAAGACGAGTCTACTTGGTATATGTTAACAATACAATCACTTGAATATTCAGATTTTTCTTTATCACCTCAACATAATATCTTTCGATATTGGTATCTCAGCACATACTTTTATAGCCTTCAACTTACTACGTATTAATGACAAATTTTATTATTTTATCAACTTGCATATGATAATTGAAGTGAACGACTTGATGAAACGGTAATATAATAAAATACAATACAAAAATAATAAATAATACAATACAAAGTGTTTCATCCTCTATCTCTCGATTTAGAATCCTCGGTATAGCATTTGTTCTATATTATATTGTAACGTTTTCTTTGTTTTCAAAACGTTTAGAATATTTAAACTATTTATTTACACTTATTTACACACTACTGTTCCAATAACTAAACAACTATTTCTATCAAAGTCTGTTCACAATTTATATGCACACTAATTTATTTCCACTGAACTCTTTCCGCTACGGATCACTCTGCTGAATTAGTCCCCGTGTTGCTCCGTGCCTGCCCTTATATCACATGTGGAATTTCCAGCGATATCTGGACTACTCTCGAAAGTGGGTGACTCATACGCGTCGCGGGCTTTCTGCAACATTCTAGAATAGACAGGGCCGTACTCGTCACGCTGTCCCCTCCTTAAGCCTGTTCTGTCCCAGAACAGATTCCACGAATTCCTCAGAGGACCGTGATGAAATCTGCAATCATCACCATTTCTGCAGTAGCCCCTCTGATGGAAGTAGCAATCTACGGTTTTGCTGGGCTTTACGTTTTGCTTTGGGTTGAAATTGCATACCAAAATCTCTATACCTGTCTTCTGGAAGACTACCTCAAGCATGCTTCGCACAACCCTCCAATTCAGTTGATCCAGTCCACAACCTAGTTTGGGAACAGCTAATTCCCTAATCCCAAAGCATTGAAGGTCTTCTTTCAAGCCATGCAGTGCTGTCCATAAATTCTGGTAGGTGGGCTTCTGATATGAGTATTGTTTGGTGACTACGTAGTAAATGAACCGACCCTCTGACTTCAGTCTCAGGCATTTTCCGATTCTGGGCTGCTGTCTCATCAGTTCCTCTTGGCGTCCAAATTTATTTCTGAATACTCTTGCAATTCCTCTACTCATCCTTAGATCCGCTGCTACACAATGAGCAAGAGAGTATTCCTCGGGAACTGTAAACAGGTCTTGATGAACTTCCTTTGTAACGCCAAACCGTGCAACTCGTGTTCCTCCATAGCTATTCATGAATTCCTGAAAATCGTCACTTTCCTTCGCCGGAACCTCGATGAAACGTACTTCTTCTTCGTCATCCTGTGTTGACGCGTACAGAGCCAATCGATTGAAATGGACGACCTTCGGTTTTCCTCTAGGAAGCTTCCGTATCCGGTAAACTACATCATTTATCCTTTTCATGACTTCATACGGTCCTTCCCACTGTCTCTGCAACTTCGGAGAAAATCCTCTTTTTCTTTGAGGGTTATACAACCACACCAGATCTCCTGCGGTGAACCCTCCTTCAATGGCCTTGATGTCATAGCGCATTTTCATCCTATCACTTGCTTGCTGCATTTGATTGCGCACCTTGTCATGGATGTAATCTAGCTTACTCCTCAATTTACTGACGTAGTCCTCCCCGGCTACATCTTCTCCAGGCTTACAACCAAACTCTAGGTCACAAGGTAGTCTAATTTCTCGGCCGAACATTATATTGGCTGGAGTTTCCTTGGTGGATTCTTGAACCGAAGATCTATACGCCATGGTAAATAGATGCAAATACTCATCCCAGTCCCGCTGGTGGTCGGAGACTACTTTGGCGAGATGTTTTCCCATGGTCCTATTCAGTCGTTCTACCATGCCATCTGATTGGGGATGTAGAGCTGTGGTCCTTGTCTTATTAATCCCCAATTTCCTACAAACTTCTTGGAATAATGTCGACTCGAAATTTCGACCTTGATCACAATGTAGCTCTAGGGGTATTCCAAATCTGCAGAAGAATTCTTTGACCAATTTATCGGCAACCGTACTCGCCTCTTGATTAGGAATACCGTACGCTTCCACCCATTTGGTAAAATAGTCCATTGCTACCAAAATGTACTTGTTTCCGTGATCTGTTTCGGGAAAGGGACCCGCGATGTCGATAGCTACTCGTTCCATGGGAGATCCAACGTTATATTGCTTCATTGGAGCCTTTCCTTTACCATAGGGGCCGTTAGCTGCAGCACAAGCTTTACATCTCCTACACCAGTCTTTAACGTCTTTCTTACAGTTTATCCAATAAAACCGCTTCCTGACTGTTTCTAGCGTCTTAGTAATCCCAAAATGTCCACCTGAAGTTCCATTATGTAATCTGGTCAAAACGTCTGTCACTCGACTCTTCGGCACAATCAACTGGAGCCTCTGTTCAGATCCGTCGTCACTCTCCCAACAACGCTTCAGAAGACTTTTATCGATCTTTAACGTTTCCCATTGTGCCCAATACGACTTAACATTTTGACTCAGCCTGGATACTTCTTCCCAAGTAGGTCGTGTACCACTCTTCTTCCAACTCAGGATTACTTTCAAGTCTGGATCTTCTTCTTGTGCCCGTTGTATTTCTTGGGGTAGCCAATCATCTTCAATTAGTGTGGTCCGTCTCACATCAGCTTTGTCTTCCACACGTGAGCAATGGCTGCAATCCTCGGGGCAAGGCCTTCTTGATAACGCATCGGCATTGCGATGGGTAGCCCCCGTTCTATGTTCGGTATCAAAGTCATATTCTTGCAGTCTTTCAATCCATCTGGCCACTTGTCCTTCCGGATTCTTGAAGTTCAGGAGCCACTTCAAAGCAGCATGGTCCGTTCTCAGCAGAAATTTTCTTCCGTACAAATATTTGTAGAAGTGTTCTACGGACTTGACGACTGCTAAAAGTTCTCTTCTGGTCACGCAGTAATTTCGTTCTGGCTTCGATAAGACCTTGCTGAAATATCCTATCACCCTTTCTTGTCCATCCTGAACCTGCGATAGAACGCCCCCGATGGCTGTATTACTAGCATCCGTGTCGAGCACAAACTTCCCTTCAGCTCTTGCGTAGCTTAAAACTGGAGCTGTGACCAGGGCCTTCTTCAGCTGTGCGAAAGCTTCAGCGCAATCATAGGACCATATGTACTCCTGTCCATCCTCTGTTAATTTTGTAAGGGGTTTGGCAACTTTGGCGAATCCAGATACGAATCTTTTATAATAGGTGCATAAGCCTAAGAAACTTCGCAATTCACTCTTGTCTCTCGGTATAGGCCATTCCTGCACTGCTTTGATCTTATCCGGGTCGACTTTCACGCCCTCTCGAGAAACTACATGTCCCAAATAATTTACCTCTGTTCGGAATAAATTACATTTCTTTGGACTCAGCTTTATGTTAGCTTCACGAAGTCGCTGGAAAACCTCGGATAGGTGGTGTAGGTGGTCTTGGAATGATTTTCGTACCACTATCACATCATCTAAGTACACCAGGCATGTCTTCCAGGAGAGTCCTCTCAATATAGTCTCCATTAAACGCTCAAATGTGGCAGGAGCGTTGCATAAACCGAAGGGCTTCACTTTGAATTGCCACAGACCCGTTCCAATACTAAAGGCAGTTTTCTCTTTGTCTCTTGGATCCAAGCCAACCTGCCAATACCCACTCTTCAAATCCAAGGTGGAAAACCAACGTGATCCCGAGAGTATATCCAGTGTATCATCTATTCTCGGTAAGGGATAACTGTCCTTCTTCGTAACTTGATTGAGCTGCCTATAGTCTACACAGAACCTAGTGGACCCGTCCTTTTTCTTCACTAACACTACAGGCGACGTCCAGGGGCTATTGGATGGTTCAATGACACCTTCTCTCACCATGTCTTCAATAATCCGTTCAGCCTCTTCTCTTTTTGCCAGAGGAAGACGTCTAGGGTGCTGTCGGATGGGTTGTGCATCACCAGTATTGATTTTATGCTGCACAATATCGGTCTTTCCTGTTCTTTCGTCAGTGGCAAACACGCCCGAGAATTTCTGAATCAGTTTTCTCACTTCGGCTAGTTCATAACGGTCCAGATCTTGACATTTCGAGGTGAGAAGGGTCACCAGCTCTTCAGTATTCTTCTGGCTCTGCGAGACTCCTGCATTGCCAATCCCACCAGAAATATGGTACACTGGTACCCCTTGTCCAATCAAGGTATTCTTCTTCAGGGTGACCGGAAACCTGTTGACATTGAGTAATCGGATGGAAATACTGTCTGTTATTCGAACCAATGCCTTTCCCAGTAACATTCCTTTAGCTAGGATTGCATCGTCACAGGGTTCGATCACTTTAACGCAGCCTTTTTTCGTAACGTCATCACATATACCACTCACTATGCCTTCAGTTCGACCTGGCAACGTGATGTCCTCGGCCAATCGAATCCGATATATCTTATCATCCACATCATTGAACGGGATCTCTTCATTTCCAAGTCGAAGCACATCACTCTTCATATCCAGTTGGCATCTAAGTTTCTTAACTAGGTCCAATCCCAGGATAACTTCTTCCGTGATTTCAGCCACTAGAACTTCGTGCCTTGCTGTTGTATTTCCCAATTCAATAGTGGAGAGGACCGATCCATAAGTTGGTATTTCCTGTCCAGACGCAGTTCGAAGTTTGATCATAACTGGACGAATTTTAGATCCTTTAGCTATTTCTGGACGCACAATGGTTCTGGTCGATCCAGTGTCTACCAGGATTTTCACATTTCGATCATTTATTTTTCCGGGAACTACTATGCTGGATAAATCTGTGGACATAATTCCTCGGATTATCACTTCAGGGGTATCTAGAGCTTGAGAAGATTTATGCCGCCCATCACCGGCCCTTTTCCGTTTACCTGCTGCGGCTCTTTTCCTACTTTTTGAGCCATTCTGCTTAGTATGCCCACCTTGATTGCAGTACCTGCACACAGCATCTTTTTTTCAGTACTCAATAATCTGCTGACTTCTTCTCTTATGACTTCTACAACAGGTCGGTCTATTTCTTGGACTTGTCTTACACGAACGTGTCCTCTATGAGACGCCTGCTTCGCTGCCTCGAATTCTAAAGCCTGAGCCAAAGCATCATCTATGGTTTTAGGGCGTGCAAGTCTCAAGACTTGTTGTATTTCGCTGTCCTTGATCCCATCTACAAAGGTTTGGATGGATAGCTGTTCAAGGAAGCTGTCTGGAGCAGTTGGGTACGCCAGCCTGACTAATCTAGCCACATCTGCTTCAAACTCCTGGAGATTTTCTCCTGTTTTCTGCACCCGGTTCTTGATTTGGGCATGATAAACTTGTTGTAAATGAGCATCACCATATCTCATCTGAAGTTTCGATGTTAGAACTTCATAACAGGCCTGTTGACTCTCCGGAATCGTTTGCAGAATGTTGAGTGCCTCTCCTCGTAGAGCTATTATCAATGCTGTGGCTTTTTCGTTATCGCTCCAACTGTTTGCCATCGCAGCAGCTTCAAATTGTTTTTGGTATGTCGACCATGGGACTTTTCCATCAAATGTCGGTGGCTTGATCTTCATTTTTCCACTTTCGTAGTTATTTTCCATTTTCATGTTGCCATAGGGTGATGAAGCCGGATAATCTTTTCCAATTGACATTCTTTTCAGGGACTCTATTATTTTAGAATGCTGTCCGATTATTTGTGTCATTTCTTCAAATTTTCCGTCAACTTCGTCAAATTTTCCATAAACTTCTTCTAATTTTTCGTCAATTTTATCACAAACTTCGTCAACTTTTTCATGAACTTCGTGAAATTTCTGGTCAACTTTATCAAATTTTTCATTCACCTCGTCCATTTCCTTCTTCATTTCATCTTTAATGGTTTCCATTTCCTCATCCAATTTGGTTGCAAATTGACTCACCAGATCATTGCTATTCCGAGAATTTTCCTCTATTTTCGGAGAATTTTCTTCCATTTTCTCATTGATCTTCTGAGAACTTTCTTCCATTTTCCGTGAATTTTCCTCCATTTTCCGTGAATTTTCTTCCATTTTCTCATTGATCTTCTGAGAATTTTCTTCTGCCTTATTTTCCAGTTTATCCATTTTCTCATTGAGTTTACTCAAAAATTCCATTATCGCCTGCGTCTCCATTGTGCTTTGTAGTCTTGTGGTCACTGGCATAAATTTCAATCAATAGAATTTATTTATTCGATTCGAGCGATGTCGAACCCCACACCTGACACCAATGTAACGTTTTCTTTGTTTTCAAAACGTTTAGAATATTTAAACTATTTATTTACACTTATTTACACACTACTGTTCCAATAACTAAACAACTATTTCTATCAAAGTCTGTTCACAATTTATATGCACACTAATTTATTTCCACTGAACTCTTTCCGCTACGGATCACTCTGCTGAATTAGTCCCCGTGTTGCTCCGTGCCTGCCCTTATATCACATGTGGAATTTCCAGCGATGTCTGGAATACTCTCGAAAGTGGGTGACTCATACGCGTCGCGGGCTTTCTGCAACATTCTAGAATAGACAGGGCCGTACTCGTCACAATATGTCAAAATCTTACCACGTGTACTCTGCACTAATACCTGATTACAAGCGGACTCAGCTGATTCAGAACCTCTGGTTATCTCGACAAATTCTAATATTTGTGCATAGAATAATTGTGGCAAACATTTTGTTTTTTTTTGATAAGCTTTAATATTTTTATTCAACTGCGTCCCGGAAAGACCTTGTAGAATGCCAGCGCAAAACCTTATGTAAAACTTCGAGGATTTGTATGATTGGAAGTCGAGTAAATGCAGTAGAACTGTCCCCCGCTCAAAAATTAAACCTTTCGAGGAATATTTATCATACGTCTTTTGTAAATTTGCAGGCGCCCATGAGCCAACACAGTATCACCTAGTACCGAATTTGAGTTCAATCTATATTTATGTATTTTTCTGAAATAAGTTAGTTTCCTACTGTTTATCAGTGTGTAGATTCCATCACATCAGCATCGTTGAATTTTCAAGATGAATATCTCAGGAAAGATCGTGACGTGAAAAGTCTAATAAGAATTTGCACCGAATCTCTGGACACCATGGCAATGCTATCTATTTCTTCGAATATTTACGCGCTTTTTCTAGGCAGGTTGACCTGTTTTGCATTCTAGTTCGAATTATAACTTTTACCTGTTACTTGCGAATGTTGGATAAGATATTGGAAACAAAAATGACTCAAGTAATTCAAGATCTGGAGATAATCGGGACCCCTTCAACAGAAAGTAATGAACTTTAGTTTTGAATAGGCAGTACTTAGGTAAATTTCTTCCATAAAACACCGATTCTATGAAATACCTGCATTTGCTATCAACAAGATTTACGAATCGTAAAAGTCTCTGTAATTCTTTCCGGTTTAGTATGCCTTCTTTTGTTGGCATCATTAGAATGTTTTCCTGGGAGGCCAATCCCCAGTACATTTGCAGTGTTTCATTACGACCCTAGCACTCATGATATACCTGAATGCTATCAATATGACCATCTCTAGCATTTTGTGATGATATTTCAAAAACGAAAACAAAGGGTGTGACGTATTAATGATATTTTCTTCGGACATATTTGACGTTTTTTCTTGATTATTTCACTAATGGAAATTGTTCGATCCAACAGAAGTTTCAGAGCGGAAATTGAATAAATAAACGCACGGCAAGGGTTGTGTTATTATAATTATTTCTGAAAACTCCATAGCGATTAAAAAAATGATTTGTGGAGCGGACCTAGAATGAACTAATTCCGAATTAATGCAATATCTATAAATGAATTCGATGCCAAGCCAGAACTGCATGAATCTTTCAGAGACCTAAGTTTATTGTTCATTTTACTGATCCTAAACACGATAACTTCCGATTAGGATTAAACTGAGACACTCAATTCTGTCCGGCCGGTCGGCTGACGACACGATTACTGTCGACAGAAGCAAGCTAGCAACTTGAAACTTTCAGGGTAGGTCGCGCATCATAATGCCGCGTCTAAATTCGTTAATAAGCCAAATCGGTCGAATAGTTTCTTAGTTATAGGCACTAGAAATTTTTAAGTTATTTATTTTTTATTTCAGAAAATACTTGAGCGATTATATTCAAACTTGGCAGTTGGGTGGAGTATAAATAACAACTCGCAACTTTGAGCCAAATTTCGTCAGGATCATATTGTCAGTGAATTTAAAAAAAAATTGTTTTCGAAATTTTTTTCCAAAAATTTTTTTTTTTTCGGAAACCATTCATCATATCCAAAAAAAATACCACTCACACTTTGAGCTTCATATTTCACAGCAGTGTATCAAATTTCAGTTCGATACGATCATAAGTTTCGGAGATATCAAGAAAAAATATGTCAAATTTCGGGGTTTTCTTCTCGATATCGTTGTTTTTTTCGGTATAACCCGAGAAATACTGATTCAGTCCTGATAAAACTTCGCAGCTAGTTTGAGATGCTGAAAGACAACTTCATGCAGAATTTCGTGATAAGGTCGAATTCGTGAATGGGTAAAATGCGCCCAATGATTCCGTAGATATACCCATTCAAAATTTTATTTATCCAATGTTTCCAAAAATACAGATTAGATCGAATTGAAAAATCGAAATCCAGTAATTTATCAAAAAAAATTTCAAAAAGCACTGCCGTGATGGCAGCAGCTTTTGCGGTCATCTACATTGAACATGCGCGCAAAAGCTACTGCCTTCACGGCAGTGCTTTTTGAAATTTTTTAATTGAGGTCCAAACCTGCTTTACAAATATTGAGTGTCTCAGTTTAATCCTAATCGGAAGTTATCGTGTTTAGGATCAGTAAAATGAACAATAAACTTAGGTCTCTGAAAGATTCATGCAGTTCTGGTTTGGCATCGAATTAATTTATAGATATTGCATTAATTCGAAATTAGTCCATTCTAGGTCCGCTACACAAATCACTTTTTTAATCGCTATGGAGTTTTCAGAAATAATTATAATAACATACAACCCTTGCCGTGCGTTAATTTATTCAATTTCCGCTCTAAAACTTCTGTTGGATTGCACAACATCCATTAGTGAATTAATCAAGAAAAAACGTCAAATATGTCCGAAGAAAATATCATTAATACGTCACACTCGGTGGACTGCGGAATTCATACTTTTTTGTATGAATTCATACATTTTCCAATGAATTCATACTTTTTTGTATGAATTCATACTTTTTTGTATGAATTCATACTTTTTTGTATGAATTCATACGTTTTTGTATGAATTCATACATTTTTGTATGAATTCATACTTTTTAGTATGAATCCATACATAAATGTATGAACTCCTCAATAAAATTCTACCATGGCCCCTCTACGCTTTCGTAGATTACAGAGTTACATTCTGTTATAAGAAATTTCATTTCCTTGAAAAGCCTGAAATTCAAGTAGTAATGGTTTGGGAATTTTCATCTCAGATATCGAAAAAGCAGAAAAATGCTCCTACATTCATTCATATTATCAGATAGCTGACGTCATAAACAGTCGTAAGTGAATTTATATATATATATATATATATATATATATATATATATATATATATATATATATATATATATATATATATATATATATATATATATATATATATATATATATATATATATATATATATATATATATATATATATATATATAATTAGTGAAATACTATTGCCGTGTAAATTGTAAGAGATAGTTATGGGTACTCAGCTATTGGGGACTTTGGTATGAACAAACAACTGTTTGATGATCAAATTGAATTTGATCATCAAACAGTTGTTTGTTCATACCAAAGTCCCCAATAGCTGAGTACCCATAACTATCTCTTACAATTTACACGGCAATAGTATTTCACTAATTATATTCGATGGGTTTTTATGAAGACATACATAGATTATATGGAGCAGGGACAGCCAACTGCCTCAAGAAATGGGCCATTTTCACAAGAAGAATTGCGTTGTGTACGACAAGAAGAAATTTCCTACTTACTTGCAGATCACGAGGATTGAAGCCGAGACATATAGTGCAGAATATTAAGTGCATAACAAACTTATTAGGTACGGGAACCGGTGAGGACAGAATTGTGACAGACTTCAATACCAGGGTATCTTCTAAACTATTAAACTTAGAGATATCCATCACCATCAAAAGATTGAACTGTTTGCGTGCTAACATACACACGATCATATCCCAGGCTAGGGACTTGATTCCTCCAAGAGTTTTTAACAAATTCACTTCGACACAGGAAAGGTATTACAATAGAATTTTCATCAATGCTGCCAACTCTCTTAATGTTAAGTTGAACAACCTTGCATGCCATAAGGTAAAATCTCTCAAGGCCCGACCAGAGTGGTTCAGAAATCTTACCTAGTATGTGTTTCCCCCTGACATTTGTAGCATGTTGTGTTTGGGCCCTAAATTTGCTCATGAAGCCATACCCGGCAGAAACATTTCCATAAAAACAATTCTAAGTGATGTTGAATATATCATCAAGATTGCGCCCAGAGAATGTCAGGATATTTTAAGGGCCAAATGCACGAATGCCATTACCAATCATTTCCATTCTTCCTCTTCCGATAATAACTTTGAACTGGGTCTTTTTTACAAAACCAAGAGTTTCATAAAACAACATCAGAATCTACTCATCACCTCATCAGATAAGGGAAATGTCACAGTGGCCATCACCAAAGAAGATTACAAGGAAAAGCTCCTTCACCTTTTGGAAGACCAAGCAGTTTACAGGGTACTCCCATCCGATCCAACATCTAAATATCAAACTGCCAACAATAAATTGGTTAAGGTTGCTGGTTTCATTGACACTGTTGTTGCCAAAAGATTGACAACTTATAAGGGAGTGGCTCCGAGAATTTATGGGTTGCCAAAGATACACAAAGAAGGCATACCCCTAAGACCTATCGTTTCTACGATAAATTCCCCTATTTCTGCACTGGATGAGTACATGACTGACATTCTGTCTGTGGCTTTCAGGGAATACCATACCTTTGCTGTGAGTGACTCTTTCGAGTTCTCCATTCTTGTCAACAACCACAGAATACCACAAAACGATGTGATTTGTTCATTGGATGCAGTGAGCCTTTTCACCAATATCTCATGGGAGAATACCCGGTCTATAATCATAGAAGAGTGGCATTTGTTGTCATCTCACACATCAATGCCGCAAGAGGGGTTCATCCAAGCTTTGAAGTTTCTCTCAGAAACTAATTATTTTATATATGATGGTAAATACTATTCACAATCTTTCGGATCACCGATGGGCACGAAAAGAAGTCCTATTCTTGCAGCAATAGTAATGTCTACCTTATTGCGCAGGAAGGTACCTGCCCTGTCGTTCCAGCCTGCATTTCTATACCAGTACGTAGATGATCTTATAATGGGAATCCCAGAAGATGGCCTGGAGGAGATGTTAAACAGTCTAAACTCCTTCGACCAGCACATCAGTTTCACAGTCGAAATGGAAAATAACAGATCTGTCCCCTTCTTGGATACGTTGGTGACGAGGGATGAAAACAATGTGATCAAGTTGGACTGGTATCTAAAACCAACCAGTTCTGGAAGATACATACACAAGGCCTCAAACCATGATTGGAGAGTAAAAGTCAACACCATCATTGGCTTGAAGGATCGAATCACAAAGATCACCCATCCACAGTTCACCCACGCAGCCCACAGACGTTTGTCCAGTATTTTGGTTGACAACGGTTACCCAAGAAGTCTCGTCAACAGACTGATTTTCAGCTCACCTGCATCTACCACTATAGTTCCACATCATCCAGGAATAGAGACTGAAACAATCGAACGGGAAGCGCATCCACCACAATTAGAAATCCCAACGGTAAGACACAGCCCTGAAGAGATGGCTTCGTTTGGGAGCCCTCGAATAAAATATGCCTCCTTACCTTTCGTGCCCAAGCTCACGCAGAAGCTCCAACACATCTTGTCAATTATACCTGACATTAAAATAGCTAAATACAATGTATTTCCGAACAGGCTACTGTTCTCCAGTCTCAAAGATACCCTTCTATGTATAAAAGTAACATAGTTTATTCTATTGTCTGCAAAGATTGCAATGGCACCTATGTGGGCCAAACAACCCAAATTCTGAAAAACCGAATAGCTCTTCATAAGAGTGATATCCGTTTACACCCCGAACGCTGTGCTCTTGCTTTACATGCGGACAGACTTAACCATAGCTTTGATTTTGATGATGCCAAGATCCTGACCATTGCCAATAACTACGATAAGAGACTTTTTCTGGAAATGTGTCATATTAACAACAGTGAAAACAGTGTCAATAAGAAAACAGACATGTGCAACCTGAGCAAAATATATAGCTATCTCCTTGAATTGGATAAATTCACCTCAGTTCCAAGGCGCATAGGTTTACAGGAGGATGCGGTTAGCTGACACTGAGGTGCATCGACGGGGATGAGTGGACAGGAAGGGACTTTTCTGCAGTTTGGTGCCATGAGAGGAGGGCTGGTTACTGATTGTGAAGTTGAGACCATTCTGTGTGCTTTCTGTGGTTGACACGAACAGTTGTCAAATAATAACCTAACTTTCTAAATGTCAATGGTTTTGTTGTTTTGCGCCGTTTATGTTAGGAATTTCCGAGGATCATTCTTTTTGAGGACTTCACTATCTCAATCTGTTTCCTGTGATTGTTTTTACATGCTATACGTTAATTCATTGTTGATGTGTAACACAAAATTTATAGTACGATGTAATTCTTCTTCCAACTAAGATGAATCAGTAAGTGGTTCTCTGCCTTTCCATTTGATGTCAACTAAATATAATTGTATGTTTTCAGTGTCCTGAAGAAGGTTCCAATCTAGAACCGAAATATAGACAATTTGATCATCAAACAGTTGTTTGTTCATACCAAAGTCCCCAATAGCTGAGTACCCATAACTATCTCTTATATATATATATATATATATAGATTTTTTTATTCGTCTTTGTGATGCACCAGGTTCTATTCTTGGCAGCTAAATTCGAAAATATAAAAATTACGAAAACGTTCGTCTTCGTGGCCGTGGAGTTGGCCGGCGGGGAGCTAACATTACCTGGGTAAAAATCGGAATTGGGAATCGGAAAATATACCTACATGAAGTATGGAATTTTCGTACTCTTGTTCTTATCCACAAATCGAGCAACCAAACATCCAAGTATGGAGCCTGTATAGCCCTGTTTGATATACATATAAAAACAATTTTCCTATTTTCTAATAGCAAAGTATTCCCTTTTATTGAACCTTCACGAATTTCACTAATTCATAAATTCGTTTCGTATTATTGACTTTCAAATGTATCAAGACACTGCGTTATTTCTTTCAGAAGTCAGTGTCTACGGTATGCCACTCCAAACATTAGTTTCGCAAAATTTCCAATTACGATCATCTGATTGAATTGAAATCTTTGCCTATGATGTGAAATGTAGGCTTGAAAATGCAGTCAAAATAAGTGAGGATCTTGCTATTAGAAGATACAAAAATTGTTTTTATATAGACATCAAGTAGGGTCGGACCGGGTCATCTAGATGGATGGCCGCTTGTTCTTTGGACTCGAAGAAGAGTTCTTGACTAAAACTTAGTGCAATTTTCGATTTTTTCATGGTGTAGGGCTGATTAGGAGAGTCATACGAAAAATCAGGTCAGAAAATGTCGATGAAAATGTGTGCCATCTGATTCGATGAATTAATCTTCGAGCATTTCCTCTGCTCTTTCAATACCTGAAAATTTTCAAACCAAAAAAGAAAGTTCTGAATTTCAGATTTTTTTAAGAATTAACTTTTTGATTACAGACTTGGAATTACGTGAAAATTTTTTTTCGGTCATCAAACCAAATATGAATGAAACCGGTTCAATTCTTCTGAGGCTAGAGCAATTTGAAATTCCTACAGATCTTTGAGTCATATTTTCTGGACTCATAAAGGAAACAACCTTGAGCACATTCTAGAAATATTTTGGTATTACATGATGGGCAAAATTCGTTGTTTACTGAAGAGATCTCAAGAACTATAGCAGCTAGAAGAAAACACATTCTCGAGCTCTTTTTGCGCGCATGTTCTAAGGGAACAGCGAGCTATTGTTTTGTCCAAAAGTCTTATTTTCGAATTTCGAACCGAAAATGGTCTCAAACGACTATAGGTTGGACTCACTGATGACGAATCCGATTCAAAATTTTTTTGGGGATAATTTTTCCTCGGAAACTTACATTTGGGGAAAATTCTGTTGGTACCTTGAACTTTATAATGTAGAGCAGTGCACCGAATTTCAGTTCGATTCGATCATAATTTTCGAAGATATTGTGAAGAAATATGTCAAATTTCATATTTTCCTCCTCGAGATATCATAATTTATTTCCGGAATAACTCAGAAAATACTATTTCAATCATCGGCAGCTAGTTCGGAAATGATAATGAACAACTTTGCCCGGAATTTCGTGATTTTCGTGGCATTACAACCCAGTAAAACTTTATTTTCCCAATATTTCCAAAAACACAGATTAGATCAAATTGAAATTTTGTACTTTACCAAAAAAACCTAGAAAATCACTGCCGTGAAGGCAGCAGTTTTTGCGTGCATGTTCAAATTTGATGCCAAAGCAGACACCTCCATTGAGCATGCGCGCAAAAGCTGCTTCCTTCACGGCAGTGCTTTTCTAGGTTTTTTCCGACTTATCCGAATCTGAAAACAGATTCAGCCTATCGCTCATTGATTTTGAGTTATTAACGAAAATTGAGAAATTGTCATTCTCAATAACTCGAAATAACTCAGTTGTTTGAACTCGTATTCGAAATCAGTTGTTACATTCTGCAGGCACTTTTTTAGGAGTAATTCAAATATAATATGATTGAATTCCTCAATTGCGAAAAATGGAGAGGATGTATGTAATGAATGTAAACGAAACTTCTCTAATCTTGCTACGAAATATTTGCTGATTTCAAAAATGTTTCATATCTCGCTATTCACATTAATAAAATATTATATGAGAAAAAAATTTAATACTTTTGTCCTGTTTTTCGATTCACTGTTGAATTATAAGCAGGCTGGCGTTAGCATAGCTACCGTTGAATATGCATTATCTATCGTGAACTTGAGCCCCTATGATTGGGATCACCGATTTCTGAATAAATATTTCAATGGGTATTTGGCATCCTTTGATACTAAGATTAGAAATAGACAATCTTCATTTCATCCCTAATGAGCCGAAATATTCCGAATAACGAGAAATTCGATATGTTGGTATAATATATTAAAGCGAATGAAAATAGCCGAGTCACAAAATGGGATTCTTTTTCGCAAAATCGGTGATTCCAATCTTAGAGGCTCAAGTTCACGAAAGATAATGCATATTCAATGGTCGCTATGGTAAAGCCAGCCTGCTTACAATTCAAACTTGAATCGAAAAACAGGACAAAAGTGGTAAATTTTTTTTTTATGTAATATTGATGTGAATAGCGACATGTCATACATTTTTGAAATCAGCAAATATTTTGTAGCAAGATGGGAAAACTTTCGATTATACTTTTCACACTTGATAAATCATAAACCCTTCTCATTCCTCAAAAATAGCTGAATTAAAATATTCAATCATATCATATTTCAATTACTCCTAAAAAAGTGCCTGTAGTATGTAAAACAGATTTCGAATATGAGTTCAAACAACCTTGTTATTCAGCATTAATGAAAATGAAAATTTCTCAATTTTCGTTCATAACTCAAAATATATGAACGATAAGCTGGATCTGTTTTCAGATTCGGATTAGTCAGTAATGGATAGCTCGAGAATGTGTTATTAGTTTTCTTCATCTGCTATAGTTCTCGAGATCCTTTCAGTGGAAAACGAATTTTGCCTACCCTGTACATCAGGTGTTCCATTTGAGAGGAATATATAATACCTCATTATTCATAATTACACCATAGATATTTTTCATTACTTCGATTACTCCTTAGAATTCACGGAAACTTCATTATTAACACTCAAAACTTTGAAATATGATTTTTTATCAAACAATTCATAAGGTCACCCTTAATCTAGACTTTGTGAAACGCAATCTGAACTGAATTTGAATTCATTATACGGAAAAGCTTAGAACGTTCTATTTATTATGTCAGAATAGAGTATCCTCTTCCGTATTATTGAATAATTCGAACAATTTCACAGTATATCTTCAATATATTCAAATACACGATGGGAGAATGTGAGGATATGGTCTTCATTTGTAAATAGAATCAACAGAACCAAATTGTTCAGAAATGAAAAAGATTTCAAAAATAATTTTCGATTTGAAAAAAATTCCTATTTTTTTCTCCAAAATTATACAATATAAAACCCATACAGACGCCACGGGTAAAAATTATAAAACTGCTTGTACATCAGCTGACCTTTTAAGAAAAAAAAAGAAAATCAACCATTGAGAAACTAATTTTGAAAATGGAAACTACTTTTAAAGGACATACTTTTTTCCTCGAATGACTTGAGGCGAGGAAATAATTGAGCCTACGAAACACCAGATTGAAACTGATTCGGTAACTCGATTCCTTGAAAAAAGCACAATTCAAATATCAAACGTCAATTTCATGTGTAATAAAAATTTCAGAGAAATTAAATAAATATACCCAAGTAAAGGTAGGAAAGTTTTTCTAAACAAATACGTGAAGGTGTCAGATGAATTCCAATACAAATACTTTCCACTGCGTTTCACAAAAAATAATGACCACAGATATGAGTGAAAATAAGATTATCAAATAAGAATTAACAATAGGTACTTACCTAATAGTTCGTTGAAAAAATTATTCAAAATTAGGAATATTTTTACTCGAACTAACACTATAATCACAATCACCCAAATTGCTGTTACAAAGTTCTCAATAACAAGAAACCTACTTCTAATGTGTTAAAAAACACAGTTTAGATCGCTCACTTACTTGCACACCTTCAAGAAATATCTTAAGGTATTTTAGGTATACACTGGGGCTTGTAATATCTGATATAATCTCGGAAGAAGTTTCAGAACTGAATGTACAACGATTTCTGTCTTCATAAAAATATATTTTTTTCAAATGTTTTCCCCACCCTAGATTATGCGGAACCTTAATGGCGGCCATTTTGGCAACAGAAGGTGTCTGTTTTTGTTGAATTTTTGGGAGAAAAAAATTAAACTATTCTAAATACAAATGATCAGTCGTAAACTTCAAAGGAACGAAAGACAACCTAATGATCCCTGGGTCCCCAGAAATATTTTTATGAATTTATGATTACTGGCGGCAATGCTAAACATGGTTTGGGTCCACAATGGATTTTGTAATTTTTTGAGTCTAATAGGAAGTTGGCGCTTTGGAATATGCTTACATATGTCAATCTTCTTTGTGTAGGATCGTTTGACAGATATCTCGTTGCCGAAATATAACTGATAATTTACACATATTATATAATAATATTATTATATTTGTACATATGCAATTTAGAGGATACATTCAGTAAGACTGAAAATGTTGAGACGCGCTCGTTGAATTTATTGGGAGGTACAAAGATTTGAATATAAGAATGAAATATAATATTACTGTTCGAGAAAGCCATTAAGAAATATTCAACTCAAACTGCGTATCACAATGTGGAGAAGTTTTCCGAAAACTGTTATTTGATTCATGTGATATTTTTTGATTGATTTTAGGTTTTTACATATTACTTGTGACTGCTCCCACATGTTTTACGTTCATCAAATGAAAATGGAGAATGTACTATTTTCTGATATCTTCTGATCACTTCATTGTTTTTATTCTTTAAACAGTTTCCAATAGCCTATAAAATGGGTTACAAGCACTTGCTACAGCTTCTGTGTGTACTAGATGTAATGCGAATGTTAATCTTTTCACTGTCAAACCTGGTCCTTGTTTGTATTTGGGTATTAGGATTATGAATATCCCACAAAGCGTTAACTCTTTTATTGTGTTCTGGACAATTGCGATAAAAAGTAAAAAGTTCGGAAAATTTTTTAAGAAGAATAACATTGAAAAACTCTTCCTTTCAGACATTCAGTTCGAACAAAATATTTTTAAACTGAGGAAGTTTAGACTATCTAATATTTTCGAAGAAGATATTGAAGGTTCCAGAAGGCTATGTCATAAACTTATAAAACCTCGGTCTTAGTTTGTGGAGACGTGCCTAATTCAGTGCAGTCTACCTGGTTTCTCGTTACCCAATTTCGGTTAGGAAAATCCATGGGGAATTGCCGACACCATCTGATTCGAATTGGCCTACAATAAACTCGAGGAAAATTCTTAGACATATTACTTCAACAACTAATTATGTCTTATCAATCTGAAGAAAGAATTTGTATGATCAGCATATCCATCGATAATGAACCCGAAGAACCCCTAAAAATATCAATTGATGTGTATTGTGGTATTTTTAAGGTGTTCTCTACAATTTCTTTTCCAATATCTGAAAAATAACTCCTAAAAATTAAAAAAAATTGTTTGAAATGTAAGAAACTATATGTCACAGGCAGTTTCTAGGAAAAATTGCTTAATATACAATATTGCAACGATTCGAAAGATCAACCAGGTGAATTGTGTATTTGATTGTTTCGGTCTTTGGCGGAAATCCATCTTTATATTGATTAAACATTGATTGAAGCACAATGTAAGTGATGAAACAATTATTGTGAAACTGATAAATATAAGTGGTAATAAAGTGTTTCACTTCAATCAATATAAAGTAAATTGTAACATTACAGAGCCTAAATCTTACTTCTTCATTAGACAAACGGGAAAATTTGCATAATTATTTTCTCTCGATTATCTTCGTTATTGAATCATTTGTCAAATCGATATTTTCAATAACTCATAGTAGCACAGATTCATTTGATATGAACATTTTTTAATTCTTCTTCTTTTTCCAGTAAATTTAACCGAAAAATGAATATTTGAAGTGAAAACCTCGAACCACTAGAAAAATAATGTGAAATCCTCGAAAAAGAATCTTCAATCGAAATTTAATATGTATTGTATTTAACGAAACACCTTCCGATTGCTTTCCGTAAAAAAACTTGAGGAAGATATTAAACCATAAAAGGTGACAAAGTTAGTTAGCACAGTTCATGATTATTCAAAACCGTTTTTGAAGGCTTACAGAATGTTACATTTTTGAAATTTTTGTCGGATGATTTGTTTTACTAGTGAGAATACGCATCGCTATTTTTTTTTCAATCTTTCACCCCTTATGAATGTTTTTCCATCATAATCATAAAAGTAAAAAAGCAGTAAACACAGGGTCTTTGTTACCGACATCGCTGAGATAAGTATTAACGTAGATTTGAAATTTTCCATCGTCCAAAATGAACTCCGTCGTCTCTGGTATCCTATGGATGAACACTTTCTTCTGGATACTGAATATGTTGGGGAAAGTGATAAGGAATGATATTCAATCGGTCTTGATAACCGACAACGCTCAGATAAGTATTGACGTATATTTTAAATTTTCCATCGTCCGAAACGAAGTCCGCCGTCTCCGGCATCCTATGAGCGAACACTTTTTTCTGGCAGCTGAATTTGTCGAGGAAAATAATAAGGAATGATATTCTATCGGTGTTTATTACCGACAACGCTCAGATAAGTCTTGTGGTAGATTTGAAATTTTCCATCGTCCGAAACGAAATCCGCCGTCTCCGGCATCCTATGGGCGAACACATTTTTCTAGCTATTGAATATGTTGAGGGAAGTGAAAAGGAATGATTTTCAATCGGTCTTGATAACCGACAAGGCTCAGACAAGTATTGTGGTAGTTTTGAAATTTTTCATCGACCGAAACGAAGTCTGCCGTCTCCGGCATCTTATGGGCGAACACTTTTTTCTGGCTACTGAATATGTTGGGGGAGGTGATAAGGAATGATATTCAATCGGTCCTGATAACCGACAACGCTCAGATAAGTATTGACGTATATTTGAAATTTTCCATCGTCCGAAACGAAGTCCGCCGTCTCCGGCATCCTATGGGCGAACACTTTTTTCTAGCTATTGAATATGTTGAGGGAAGCTATAAGGAACGATTT
Source organism: Myrrha octodecimguttata (assembly GCA_958510865.1). NCBI lineage: Eukaryota > Metazoa > Arthropoda > Insecta > Coleoptera > Coccinellidae > Myrrha > Myrrha octodecimguttata. The sequence goes on from OY294061.1 coordinate 15,837,869, forward strand.
TCAATCGGTCTTGTTAACCGAAAACGCTCAGATAAGTATTCTGGTAGTTTTGAAATTTTTCATCGTCCGAAACGAAGTCCGCCGTCTCCGGTATCCTATGGGCGAACACTTTTTTCTGGCTACTGAATATGTTGAGGGAAGTGATAGGGAATGATATTCAATCGGTCTTTATTACCGACAACGCCCAGATAAGTATTGACGTATATTTGAAATTTTCCATCGTCCGAAACGAAGTCCGCCGTCTCCGGCATCCTATGGGCGAACACTTTTTTCTAGCTATTGAATATGTTGAGGGAAGTGATAAGGAATGATTTTCAATCGGTCTTGATAACCGACAACGCTCAGATAAGTATGGTGGTAGTTTTGAAATTTTTCATCGTCCGAAACGAAGTCCGCCGTCTCCGGTATCCTAATGGCGAACACTCTTTTCTGGCTACTGAATATGTTGGGGGAAATGATAAGGAATGATATTCAATCGGTCTTCATTACCGACAACGCTCAGATAAGTATTGACGTTCATTTGAAAATTTCCATCGTCCGAAACGAAGTCCGCCGTCTCCGGCATCCTATGGGCGAACACTTTTTTCTAGCTATTGAATATGTTGAGGAAAGTGATAAGAAATGATTTTCAATCGGTCTTGATAACCGACAACGCTCAGATAAATATTGTGGTAGTTTTGAAATTTTTCATCGTCCGAAACGAAGTCCGCCGTCTTCGGTATCCTATGGGCGAACACTTTTTTCCGGCTACTGAATATGTTGAGGGAAGTGATAAGGAATGATATTCAATCGTTTTTTATTACCGACAACGCTCAGATAAGTATTGACGTATATTTGAAATTTTCCATCGTCCGAAACGAAGTCCGCCGTCTCCGGCATCCTATGGGCGATCACTTCTTTCTAGCTATTGAATATGTTGAGGGAAGTGATAAGAGATGATTTTCAATCGGTCTTGATAATCGACAACGCTCAGACAAGTATTGTGGTAGTTTTGAAATTTTTCATCGACCGAAACGAAGTCCGCCGTCTCCGGCATCCTATGGGCGAACACTTTTTTCTGGCTACTGCATATGTTGAGGGAAGTGTTAAGGAATGATATTCAATCGGTCTCGATAACCGACAACGCTCTGATAAGTATTGACGTATATTTGAAATTTTCCATCGTCCGAAACGAAGTCCGCCGTCTCCGGCATCCTATGGGCGAACACTTTTTTCTAGCTATTGAATATATTGGGGGAAGTGATAAGGAATGATTTTTCATTCGGTCTTGATAACCGACAGCGCTCAGATAAGTATTGTGTTAGTTTTGAAATTTTTCATCGACCGAAACGAAGTCCGCCGTCTCCGGCATCCCATAGGCGAACACTTTTTTCTGGCTACTGAATATGTTGAGAGAAAAGATAAGAAATGATATTCAATCGGTCTCGATAACCGACAACGCTCAGATAAGTATTGTGGTAGTTTTGAAATTTTTCATCGTCCGAAACGAAGTCCGCCGTCTCCGGTATCCTATGGGCGAACACTTTTTTCTGGCTACTGAATATGTTGAATGAAGTGATAAGGAATGATATTCAATCGGTCCTGATAACCGACAACGCTCAGATAAGTATTGACGTATATTTGAAATTTTCCATCGTCCGAAACGAAGTCCGCCGTCTCCGGCATCCTATGGGCGAACACTTTTTTCTAGCTATTGAATATGTTGAGGGAAGTGATAAGGAATGATTTTCAGTCGGTCTTGATAACCGACAACGCTCAGATAAGTATTGTGGTAGTTTTGAAATTTTTCATCGACCGAAACGAAGTCCGCCGTCTCCGGCATCCTATGGGCGAACACTTTTTTCTGGCTACTGAATATGTTGAGGGAAGTGATAAGGAATGATATTCAGTCGGTCTTGATAACCGACAACGCTCAGATAAGTATTGACGTATATTTGAAATTTTCCATCGTCCGAAACGAAGTCCGCCGTCTCCGGCATCCTATGGGCGAACACTTTTTTCTGGCTATTGAAAATGTTAAGGGAAGTGATAAGGAATGATATTCAATCGGTCTCGATCACCGACAACGCTCAGATAAGTATTGTAGTAGTTTTGAAATTTTTCATCGTCCGAAACGAAGTCCGCCGTCTCCGGCATCCTATGGGCGAACACTTTTTTCTAGCTATTGAATATGTTGAGGGAAGTGAAAAGGAATGATATTCAATCGGTCTTTATTACCGACAACGCTCAGATAAGTATTGACGTATATTTGAAATTTTCCATCGTCCGAAACGAAGTCCGCCGTCTCCGGCATCCTATGGGCGAACACGTTTTTCTAGCTATTGAATATGTTGAGGGAAGCTATAAGGAACGATTTTCAATTGGTCTTGATAACCGAAAACGCTCAGATAAGTATTCTGGTAGTTTTGAAATTTTTCATCGTCCGAAACGAAGTCCGCCGTCTCCGGTATCCTATGGACGAACACTGTTTTCTGGCTACTGAATATGTTGAGGGAAATGATAAGGAATGATATTCAATCGGTCTTTATTACCGACAACGCTCAGATAAGTATTGACGTATATTTGAAATTTTCCATCGTCCGAAACGAAGTCCGCCGTCTCCGGCATCCTATGGGCGAACACTTTTTTCTAGCTATTGAATATGTTGAGGGAAGTGATAAGGAATGATTTTCAATCGGTCTTGATAACCGACAACGCTCAGATAAGTATGGTGGTAGTTTTGAAATTTTTCATCGTCCGAAACGAAGTCCGCCGTCTCCGGTATCCTATGGGCGAACACTTTTTTCTGGCTACTGAATATGTTGAGGGAAGTGATAAGGAATGATATTCAATCGGTCTTATTACCGACAACGCTCAGATAAGTATTGACGTATATTTGAAATTGTCCATCGTCCGAAACGAAGTCCGCCGTCTCCGGCATCCTATGGGCGAACACTTTTTTCTAGCTATTGAATATGTTGAGGGAAGTGATAAGAGATGATTTTCAATCGGTCTTGATAACCGACAACGCTCAGACAAGTATTGTGGTAGTTTTGAAATTTTTCATCGACCGAAACGAAGTCCGCCGAAATTATTCTATACTATACTAATTGAATAAGGTGACGCTGGGTCGAAAAGGTCGTCCCACTTATCAGCGATCTCCTTCGTAGCCGTTAGAGTTAGGAGAAAGCGGTAAATTCACATGGATGGATGAAATATCACCCTACCTTCCATTGAAAAACACGATATCTCAATCGAATTGCTAATATTTAAAAAAAAATCCAGAATATGGTGAAATTTCAACACCAATTCAGGTATATTCGACCAATCGGATAACTGCATTGTATGGGCGGGGCCTGAGACACGATCAAACGTCACGGTCGTTAGTGTTAGTACTGTCATTTGTCAAATAGGAAATAATGTCACTTTTACGGTTGCAAATTCAAGATTTCACAAGACGAAAATATGTTATTTGTGAAAATATGAATCGAAATATGTCTTAAATGAGTTAATCGTAAGTTTCAAACGATCTGGATGCATTAATTCAATTCATAAACTGATCCAGGAAATTCAAGTGAAGGGAAGGTGAACAAATATGAAAGTTATTCTTGAGAGGTGTATTGGGACGAACTATTCTTGGAAGGTGTATTGAAACGAATAATATAGAACAAGTCTCCAGAACCTTCCTATATTGACCAACTTAAAATATAAGGAAAATTTCAACCAGGATTAATAATTGCAGTGTTCTGTTATTCAGAAGGAAATCCAGTGTTGAATAAGATTTACCTTTGCATTGAAATGTGTCTGAATGAAGTAAATCCTGAGTTTTATACGATCTGATTCAATAAATTCCATTGATGAATTCACACGGATAATTAAAACGAATAATTTAGAACAACAACAAGTATCCAGGTCCTTCCTATATTGATGTACCAAAAATATGAAGAAACTATGAACCAGGATTAATCATTGCAGTGTTCTTTTATTCAAAAGGAAATACAGTGTTGAATATGATTTATCTTTGCATGGAAATGTATCTGGGATAAATAAATCGGGAGATTTGAACGATCGGAAAGCATTAATTAGTTCCATTGATATGGAAAATTGAACCGAATATTATAGAACAAGAAAAAGTCTCCAGGTCCTTCCTATATTGACGAACCAAAAATATAAAGAAACTATGAACCAGGATTAATAATTGCAGTGTTCTCTTATTCAGAAGGAACTACAGTGTTGAATATGATTTACCTTTGCATCGAAATTGTCTTGAATAAGTAAATCTTAAGTTGCCAACAATCTGGATGCATTAATTGATTTCATTGGTAAATTCACATTGAAAATTCACTTTTCTATGAAGTAAGGTAAGCAAATGTGGAAGTTATTCTTGAGAGGTGTATTGAAACGAATAATATAGAACAAGAACAAGTCTCCAGAACCTTCCTATATTGAACAACCTAAAATATAAAGAAAATTTGAACCAGGGCTAATAATTGAATTGTTCTATTATTCAGAAGGATATCCTGTGTTGAAAAAGATTTACTGTTGAAGTGTTAAATCCAACCTGTTATTTGGTTCCATTCCCCATGAAGAAAAATAGTTTGTGTGAGCAGTATTTAGTGGTTTGTTGTTCCTGATTAATCATAGTGATGAGTCCAAGATATTATCACTTTAAAATTATCCTTGCCAATGTGTTAAAAAAGATTTATGTAACAATAATTATTTATGTATGTTTGGATACGAGCTTTCAGATCAATTAATGGAAAGGATTGGTTTCAACATCAAAAGTGCCCCAATAATTATTATTTTTGGCTTAAGATATATACTATGTAATTCATGAAATATTTTTGATTCTAATGCAAACGTAGATATTCTAAGTAATTCTGGAAACAATTATATTCAATCAGTCTACTATTAATAATTATGATTAGATAAAATAAAATTACATTCAATTGTTAATTTTGTTCAACTATGCCTTCAGCTCACATAATATATGGAATTTGTTTTATATCATTTCTCACATCTGGGTTTTCGAGATGAAACCAAGTTACCGATCAGGGTTATCACATACAGCGATCGATCGTAGTAATAAGTTAATGTATATGAATTGATATTACTCGGTTATTCATCATTTCTTGAATTGATATATCAAAGAGAATGTCGAATATGTATGCCATTGTTCAGTTTCATTTTTACTTGTGATCATATTATAAGAACTTTATTCGAAATATCTTTTGACATCTGAAGAGGTGTTTGGAAACTACCTCGGGTAACAATTGAACGCCGTAATGAAAAAATATATAGGAATTTTATTTCACACGGCTGCTAATTGGATCCTTGATTGAAATCTGCAGCAAAATGTATTGTTTTGTTTGTAGTTTTTTTTAGGTTATGTTATGGATGACATCTTGATGTCATGATTCATTTCTATATTTCTATCTTACTCACTGATGAACGTTGTATAGTTCTATGGGTTTAATTCTTATTATTAAAATCTATGCAGCTCATGGAAATGTTATTTGAATCTAGAGAAGTTAACATATGGGTTTTGCAAAAACTGATATGGTAATACTAATCTAACATATCTATGGAAGTTTATATTTGTGTTAGTTATGAAAATAGTATTATATGTATATATTATAATCGAAGAAAGAACATGTGATGTCTGTGGATAAACCATAGATTTTCATACCCGTTAAAAAACTGGGAATTTTCCGAACGATGTAAATTTACCCGCTATACTACTACTACTATAAGACAAGGAACAAAAACTGTAACAGGCTAAATCCTTCAATACAATCTAAGATGAGTGATGAATAATCCTTTCAGTGGGAAATCAGTATCGAGAGTATATATTTGATATAACATTGGAACAAAAATAATAATTTTTTCATATATATTTTTTTGTAGCGAAAAGTAACAGAACGGATAGTGAGAAGCAACCGTGATGATTGTTCCTCGAGAAATGACTTCTGTATTAGTGCGTATTGTAAAATTCTGAAAAAACCATTCAACCCCATTCTCATTCCTACTACGTCAAACATCTTACTTATTTGTGTTATGTCCTTTGGATAGAATTGTTGTATGAATATCAATGTAAATTAATATTGTATATAATTGCTATGATCTATTATGATATTATAAATGTTTCTACTGAATAATAATTGAATACAGAACTATAAATCTTTCAATTCTCATCCCTTCATGAGAATATGAACATTTTCCATTAATTGCGATTTGAAATTCGTACAATATGTTTATTTGGGTTGGTTAATATTGATATTCCATTACCTATTAAATGAATTAATAAACCTCAATCGTAATTCATAATATGTTAAAGAACTCTCAAATATGCGAAACATTTCGCCTCCTGATGAAATACATTCCTTGAAATTTTCATCAAAATTTCGTCAATTAGGACATCAATTCCAATATCGCAACCTTCTTTATAACATGAAGTCTTTATCCCAGTGCAAAATATCTTTTCTATCGTTACTATTTCCTTAACTACAGATTTCGGATATGGAAGTTCATGAAGAAATTTGGTTGGAGGATTTAATAGTATTACAATTATAGGAGAGCAGTGTGGCTTTCTTTTTTTTATTTTGTGATAATCTTATAATAATGATTATTAAATTGGATATTATTCCGTAATAGATAATTTCAAATATATACAGATGACATGCAGGTACTCTTAAGTGTTTTTTAAAATTCAAATGATGGGGAGTACAGTTTCTGCGGACAATCCATTCAATTTATCGATATAAAAAGACGAATATATCGACAAGGTGGATCTGCTGGCTCACTAGTCTGATTACTATTAGCACTTCTCCCCCCGATACATATTCATAATACGCCCGAACTTGCATCATTCCATTCCATTCGCTGCGTATAGGAAATAAACAATCAAAGTCGTGCGCGGAAGCAGATCAGTTACGGGTAGTCCCGAACGCCCCGACATAGTACCCTGGCTTCGACCGCGCCACGTTGCCATATGACCCCCGTCGACGAAATCCATCGGTAGCTTCACACCCGTGTCTTTCAATGCTTAAAACTCATCCTCAAACTTCCAATCTCTTGCTTCATATTGTGCATATAATTGCTTATTTTCAAAACTAATAACCTCTACGATTTTAGCATAACATCTCTCAATTGAATAAACTTCCTAAATTTTGTGTTATTTACATATAAAACTCTAATAACTCTTGTAATGTTTGTACATGAATGAACTCCCTCCATGAAAATCAAAACATACTACAAGTTAACTGTTCTCAACAATCATCTTAAATTGAAGTTTGAACTTACCTCGAATAGTTCCACTTCACACTTCACCTCTAAACATATATTAATATATAATGTAATTGAATACTTGGTGTTTTGACCTGAATTGGTTTATTCAGGTGTTTTGGGGGTTTCAATAGTAGAGACCCCGCTTGGGTGAATTAATCGCACTTGATTAATTCAGTCTTTATCAAGATGAAGACACGACCGACGAATATTTTCTGATATTTATCAGAAAATGTTGATGCTTCTAAAATAAGCAGATAATTAGAGATCTGGTCAATATCGTTGCACTTATGACACGAAGATGTTGTTAAGGTGTATTAAAAACGCATTTTTAACACATAACACAAATGTATTTTCTTGTATCTGTATTAGATAACAAGACCGAAATGGTATACAATTTATACAATAGAATCTTCCTTCTATATCTTACGATAGCAAGGTTGAAGCGACATTCAAATGAGAACAGATTTCAAAACAAAAATTAACGTAGAAGTTTCGTTTATAAAATTGAAAGCGAACTGTTGTTTGCTGTACAACGGTCAAATGAATAGTGCTTAAAACTAACTAAAACCCAAATTAAGAAAATTCCCTTCTTCACATTTTAGAGGGAGAATATAAATTTTGATTGGCTTTCTGAATTAAGCGACGCCCTTCTAGGATCCGAAAAAACACCTCGGATTGGCTGATGTAAAAGAGAGAGCACAAAATGTGTGAAGAAAATTTCCCTAAATTGCCTAATAAGATAAATCCTATAAGCTGTCACAAGTACAAGTGGTATCTGAAGTATGCATCCATCACGCTTCGATTCCTGGAATGCTAAGAGCTTGAATTCTATCGGGGTGTTTTCTGTCATACAAAATTATAATTTATTGTTGGCTTGAGATAAAATGCTCTTAAAGCCGGTGTCAATTGATTTAAACCAAAACTATTGAATTTCGAGTATATTCCTGGAAAACCAAAAGAATTCAAACTCCCACGTTGCAGAAGCAACACTTGGTAAACCTTACCAGTGACAATTTTAGTGCTGTTTTACCCTTTTATTCTAAGCGCTTTGGAAGCGGGCTGTTTCCATAACCTGTTGGATTTGTGGCTTAGATTGTGGTGACTAATAACACAGTTTGAATTTAACAATATCTTTATTCACATTATAACTCAAAACACTCTTTATCATATCATTTATCTTATACATACAGCGTCGGTTTCTCAATCAATAATAGATCAATATGGCGATGATGCCGATCACAGAATCCGCTGTTGAACCACAGAGAGGGAATAAGGACAATAGATAGACATAACGTTTTCTTCCAATAACGTTATTCTAGCGAATACGGTCACCTACAATACATTAGGGTGTATTGTTGGTTGTCGTCCGGCAAAGCAGAATTCCAACAGAGTACAAATCCTTCTCCTTCATCAGACAAAAGAGAATATTATCAGAATTATTTTCTTTTGATTTTTCGATTTTTGAAACTTTCGTTAAATTTTAATTTTCAAAAAATCACAGCAACACAGATTCACCTGGTATGAAAGTGTTTTGATACTACCTCTTTTTCAGTAAATTCAGCCGAATATGGTTCATTTCTAAAAAACAATGAGTTAAAATACTCCCTCCATTTAACAAAATGCGGATGTATTCTTCAACTTTTTTTTCAGATTATCTGGTTTCGACATCAGTATTTATGTATTGTCCCAATCTATCATGTGATTCCCAATGATCGAATATTCATGGTTCGCTATTTAGGATCTTTGTAGGTCTCTATTCCTTGGGTTGTTGTTATGTTCTCGCTTTCCTATATCTAAAGGCCGAGATGATGATGTTATGTCTTTCCACAAATACAGGGAATACTAAAAACACAATTTTTTTCATTTCTCTTTTTTGCGCACATTTTCTGGGGAACAGCGTGCTATCGTTTAAAACAAATGTTTGCAATTTTCGAATTTTTTCCCGGAAAAGGCCTCAAACGACTAGGTTGGATTCACTGATAACGAATCCATTAAAAAAATCGATTCTGGCCGACGACACGATAATTGTAGAACGGAGCAAGCTAGCGACATGAAACTTTCAAGGTGGTTCGAGCATCGTAATGCGGCTGTTAGGTTTGCTAATGAGCCAAATCGGCCAAATTGTTTCGGTGATATAGTGAGTTAGTTGGAATATAAAGACGCGCAAGTTTAAACGAAATTTTGTTGAGATAGTAGTCAGTAAATTTTGGAAAAAGTGCTTTTTTTTTTTTCGGAAAGTCATCCTTCAACTCCATATTTCACAGCAGTACCAAATTTCAGTCTGATACGATTATAATTTTTGAAGATACCTATTGGGAAAAAATATGTCAAATTCCTCGATATCGTTGTCCTTTCCGGAATTAGTCAAAAATTTCGATTCAATCATAATGAAACTTGGTACTTAGTTTGGAAATGCTGATATTCCACTTTTTGCGAAATTTAGTGATTTCAAGAAAAAATTCAATTTTTTTTATACAAAGATTCAATATTCTGCGATTTCGTGATCATTTTATCCTCATTAAATTCTGTATGAACCTTCGAAATGTAATTTTTCGGTGAAGTACTAGATTTCAATTCGATCTGATCTGTATATTTGGAATTATTGTGGAAATAAAATTTTGAACGGGTATATCTGCAGAATTTTTGGGTGGCTTATCCCATTCACGAATGAGGCATTCGTAATTAAGGTCCAAAGCTACTCCACAAATTTTGAGTTTCAAAGTGGTTTATTTCGGAAGATATTGTGTTTAATATCAGCCGTTAGGCGAGACCGAGAAATAGACTCATCTTCAACCCAGATTTTAAAATTTTAATCTCGAAGAACAGCTTAGGCAGATCCACAAATAATACCGGGTCTAGCTTGACTTCATCCCAGGGAGATCCGAGGAGATCCCAAAGAAATCCGTGGGAAATCCAAAAATGCAGTCTTTTGAATACAGCTGCTGTACAGCTTTTGTAAAACAAAATCGAAATGCTGTATGAGACAACGCTGTCTCTGTCTTTGATGCTATACCACAGACCTACTGTACCGGTTGAGCCGTTGTCAATCGTCGTCGTCGGCCATGCTGTTTTGTAACGAAAATTTGTTCTTTGTGTCGTTTTTGATTCAAGCTATTTGAACTGACTGTTTGTTTCAAGTTGACTGTGTTGCAAGTGCGAATAACAAGTGTATCGACATGATAAATTCCCGAAAAACGAAATAAGGCAAATTAGGTGTGTGGCTAAGTTAGTTTAGATGATGCCGTTTCATTCGGAACTGGAATGAATAGACAATAGTAGAAAACACTTGGGTCTCTACCTGAACTGGATAGGGCCAACTAAGAAACAGAATTTCGAAGTACTAACATCAATAAAGGAATTTTAGGTATTTTATTCACACAAGGTGAAACTTTTTTTGTTTATTAACTCATTTTTCCTCACTTCAAGTTGCTGTACGCAAAAACAAAGGGAACAAAAATGATTCACCAACCGATATTGAAACAACCATCACGATATGATTGAGAAATATGTACTCATTTGAGAGGAATTAGAACGAGAGAGAGTCATCCAATAATATATTATATTTATAATGTTTGATATCGCCGGTATTTCTGAATATTCTAGTTTCTTCTATTAAAGTCATGTTCCTAGTGCAATATTTCTTTAATTTAGTTGAATTTGCTATGAATCATATTCCGTAATATGCTCAACATGAACTAGGTTAACCCGACCCCTAAGACAGCCAGTATGTTTTAGGAATCAGGCTCACCTCCGAAAAACCTATATTTTTCAAGTGATCGCATTGAAATTCTAAACATGCATACTACAGACTGTCTTTCATGGACTGAGGGTAAATAGAAAATTTTATTTTTTTTTTCGCTTCAACCGGAAATGGCCGAACGATTTTTACAAAGAATGTTGTGTATATTTTTATATATTTGAATTCCATGCTGAGTTTTTGGTGAAATGTCGTGAAAAATTAAATAATTTGAATATTTTTTTTGCAAAGTAATCGATAATAAGATACAGAAAAAATTGCAGAATTTTTTCTACCGTAAAGCATAGATGTCGAATATGCAAAAATATATACATCACATAATATAAGAAAATCAAAATTATTCGGCAATTTCCGAATAAAGTGGAAGTCGTAGACCCTCTTTTTTCACATCTGTCGATGGTAAATAATTAAGTATCAATGTGCAAAGTTTCAATTTAATCTTTTAAAAAAATAATTATTTTTTCGGCAGTGAGTCTTATTCCTGTGGGTCTCGTTATACAGCCGAGCTTCTGCTGCATTGTTGCTGCTTAGAAACTTCATATCGAAGTAGTACAGTTGGTGCATTATTACTTAGTACAAACTGCATTACAACGAGGCAGAGCTCCTCCACAACTGCTGTATAGTGGCTGTACTTCGAACGCAGTTCGAGCTGTACAGTTTCGATGCAATTCCGCGGGACATATACGGTCCGTTTCGATACAGTTACTGCACCACTATCGCTGCACATCAAGTGCAGCAACGCTGTACAGTTTTTGTATTCTTGCTGCGTTTTAGTGTTTGCTGGGATTTATTCTTAATTATATCGATTTCCATTAATCAACTCAGCTGTAGTTATTTCTCAGCTACACTGCTTTTTGGAATTAAAATCATCTGCAAAATGGAGGATAATTTGACCAGTGGTGTAAATAAAATACCAAATTGAGAACTTGCAACATACGCTTAATTCATTCAACCCATGGATTGTGTCTGGATACTCAACCGGTTTTTTCTGAAACAAAATGAATTAGTTATTTGAATAAAATGAGCTGTTAATTGCTACTGTCAATTTAGTACGGCAATCTGTTTCGCAAATGATTTAGAGCTTCCAAGAACTTCCTCCAGTAAAATATTATCGGTTAAAATCTGACGTATCGTCAAATTATAATTGATATTTTTCTAGTACTTTTCCATATTATCTTCACATTCGAGATTTATCATTTCAATAGAAATAAAAGAATGTCTTCAGGATTAGTATTTTCTCATTGAAGAAGATTATTATTTACTACATACATATACCTACTAAATATTTACAATAGAACCGCTGTTCAGTTTCATTATATAGGACGTAAACTGTATCACATGAATACATATGGTAATTATCGAAAAGAAAGCATAACTACTATAATATTCCATCAGATTGTCTAATTAAAAGTGTAGTGAATTACCTGTAACCTTATGAAAGTAACACCGTATCGGAAATGTAACACCGGATAACGAAGTAGAAGAAACATCCACGGTTTCTAAGAAGGCGCACGCCGCACTTTCACAGACGTAATCGCGTCGCGATGGGTATTTTGTTCGCGGTATTCTGGACTGGAACCGAGGAGCGACAGCGAGAAGAGAGTTACACGGTTCCAGAGTAACCGTCGGTTACTTTGGAACGTGGAGCGAGATAGGTATCGATCGCGACTGGAGCGTGGAACGATTGGAGAGTTACACGGTTACTTTGAAACGTCGGTTACTTTGGAAGGCGTTTCACCTCTGTTTTGGAGCGCGACAGACGGCTCCAGAGAAATACCGCTTCAAAATCGCGGTATTGAAATACTGTCACATCTCAAGCTTCATTCGGGTTCCAATTTCCGAACTATCCTAGGATTATTCTCGAACTGCGCAGAACTGATGAGCAGTAGCTTAGAGTTCTAGAACAGTTCAAATTTTTTGAAAATCCGAACACAGCAAAATACGAAGGACTAAAAAAGAAAGAGAGAGATAAACGAGAATGTTGTCTCTGACCATAACCTTACCTAATGTTCAAATCGTGCCGGTGTCTTTCTTTTGTATCTGGTGTTTTTTGAAGCTTAATCGCATTAAACCTTATCTGATAAATATAATCTTTGTGTTGTTATAAATTCTCCAGCAAAATGTGGGGTGGTGGTAAGTAACCTGAATGGTCGCATACATTTGATATCTAATATTATTTTGTTTTTGTATTTAGATGTAGAAAGTCAGTTTGCCCAGTCTGAAGAAAAATATTTTAACAGACAACGAACATTGAAGCTGCTGGAACTGTACAAACTCCATAAAAGAAAAATTGGGACATTTGAGGTGCGATCGGTGAAAAAGTTATGGGAACTCATCGCAAGGGAAATGTCCGAATATTTCCAAATAGTCATCGCATCCAATAAGTGCGCAAATCGGTTAAAAGTTCTGGAAAGAACATATAAACAAATTGTGGACAACAACAATAATACAGGCAGAGGAAGAATGAGGAATTTTGAATTTGAGGAGGAATGGATGACATTTTCGAAAAAAAGAAGAATATTCATCCTATACTTCTCCTCTCCAGCAACTCCACAATGGTGCCTAAGCAAATTAATGTGCCTCCAACTGCACCTGAAGTGCACCCATGCATTTCAGTTCCTGAAGAGATGCCAGAAGTTCTACCTAGCACAAGCACATCAACACGTAATGTTAGGGAAGAAACTGTTAAAAGAACAACCAAACGAAAGCGAGAGCCAAGCCGAACTTACAAGAAACGGTATGATATAGGGGGAGTGGGGGCACATTGATGCACAAAAATTCAAACTCTTTTCGAATGAACTAGGAGCATCATATTTGAATAATTATTGTAACGTGTGCATTGACTAATATTTCATCTTCAATTTTTGTTACGAATTACCCGCAATAAACTTTTAGACATTCGAGTATAATCATTTAAGTAAAATAACGGTTTTGCATCATTCTGCCCCACCTAAGGGGCACTTTTATACACAGGGTGGGGCATTTTGATGCAACATTGAAATCGGTGGGAACTGCAAGAACACATCACAAAATCAACTTTTATATGCATACAAAAGCGTCACTTACAATCAGTCTTACAAGATTCTTCCAAAAATTTAGCAAAAAAAAACATATTGTCTTATTCATTGACTTTATCCTAGTTTTTCATAATGATATAACTATCTAAGTAATGAGAAATCAGACAAAAACCTTGAACATGATAACGAAAACAATAATATATCCTCCTCTTAAAATAATAAACAGTTTTCTCTAAATATATCGTCAGAAGTATCACAAAGTTTTATAGACCTTTAAATATTCAACAGAAATAATCTTAAAATACTTATTATCTCAAAAACTAAAACATTCTTGCACCTACTGTACATTATATCTAGATAGGTCTACTGAAAATGAGTAAAGAGATGATGTACGAGATGTGCCTTTGAAGAAAATTGGTTTCGGCAATTGCAAAACTACGTCTATGATATCAACACTTGCTTGATCTTCTACAATTGGAAAAACAAACTTTGAACACCCCGTTTTTTTCCTGAGTTAAGATACTTGGTATTCAGTCATAGTATACTTTAAAATGACTTGGGCAACGTAATGAAGGACATTTTTCTTTTACTCGAATTTAATCAGCAAGAAATCTCCGGAATTTATAGCTTCTGGGTTAACAGTCTCATTAATTACCTAATCTTCTGTTTCAGATGCCATTTGTATGTCTTCATCTCCACTTGTCATCAACAATTCATCGGAATCTGTTCCTGATGGCAAACATTTCACTTTCTTGTTCTTCACTTTGGACAAGCCTAAAAGCTTCTTCGCCGCTTTCAATTCTTTTAATTTCTGTAATTGCTTCTTCCTTTCTTTTTCTATTTGTAAGATTTCGAGCCTATTTTTTTCTGGGGTTTCGGTGTATATTCTTGACTGAACTTCACGTATTGCATCTTGTATGTTCTTTTCGTTAATATTGTTCCTTTCAGTCTTGGGCTTGTAGGTGCGGATAATTTTCTAGGAGAAGAATTTGAAAACATTATATATTTATGACGATGCAGATGGGGCAGATTGATATGCATCATTGTGCCCCGCACATTACTGAATCAAAGTGCCCCAACAGCCTATTTTCATAAATAATTAATTTATTGAATTATTCATTGATATTTCACTGACAAAAATATTTGAGGACAATTTTGGATATATTAACTTACATTTGGTAGGATAGAAAAACAAAAATCACTAATTAGACGTTGCTAAGACACCTTTGCATCACGGATAAAATTTCAGTAGGCGGCAGCACTAACGTATTAGTGCTCGTCAACGGCAAACGGCGGACTGCCGTGAAGCGTTGTTACAACTGTTTTTCTTGGGGGTATCTTTGAGTACTATATTGATGCGACATCCTTCATAACCCTTTTCTCTCTTAAAATATTGATACTGTATAAATGTGCCCCCTGTATAAAAGTACCCCGTCTCCCCCTACTGGTATAAATTAAAAACGATTTACAATCCTTTTCTGACCGACGTGATAAAAGGGAAGAAGAAAAGCTTGAAATAGCTAAGAGGAAGTTGGAAGAAAAAAAACTAATTGTTACGAGAGTACATTGAATTCATGAAAAGAAAATGAATCTCCAGAACCTCCTGCTTGCTCTCACCCATCTGATATATCCTGCACCTCCAAATCCTCATTTGTGTTGTTTGTTTTTTATTTGATATTATTTATATTTTCTTTGTGCCTTTTAGTTAAAAATGATATAAGTATTTCTATTTATAGTTGTTTAATGTGTAGAGTGATCCCATTTTATTTTTAGTTTATTCATATTTTATTAGTTGAGATTTATAGTGTATTGTTTTTTTTATATGTTTTTTCCTATTCATAGCAGTTATTTCATGTAAAGATAAAATAAATACCTGACTGAAGTCATGCTTATTTTATAGACATATATTTTATGATATTGGAAATAAAATTTTAATTTTATCCTTGTATATTCATCGCACCTACTTAATCTATTACCTACACTAATTGAATTAGTAGTATACTTTCTAAACCACTAGAAAATCAAACCTGTTGGTCTTCTGTACTGTTGCTTCAATTAAGCTGTTGACAAGGGCAAATCTATCCGCAAGAATATTTGTTGGCCTACTCTAGTTTATACCATATAGTTTATTATGTAAATCATCATTTTCTGTGTAATTTTATACTCGACATCGAGTAAATGCAACAATAATAATTGGATAAGAAGTCAAAAAGCTATTTTATAATCACTAGATGATCAAAACGTCGGCTCTTTTACAGTGCTGGCTGAATTTTGCTGTTGAAATATGCCGAATCTATCGCTAAGAAAATTTGATGGCCTCAACTAGTTTACATTACTACAAATTCAATTTGTATAGGAGTAACTTAAATGAAAATCAGCCTTCAAAATTCAATACTTTATTGAAGTGTACAAAAAAAATTCATATTGAATAAAATCTTTGCATTAGAAAGAGGATTAAATCATCAATAAATTCGATGTGGTTAGACTTTACCAATGCTCAAATATTCAACATTGCTGCTAATTTCTATAATTCAAACCAACATCATTTCTACCATCATTTTCATCATCATGATTGGTTGAAGGTTCAATATTTAATTCGTTTTGAAATACGTGCAATTCATTGAAAATCATATCGTTCATGCACATATTATGTAAAACACAGCAGGCTCTTACAAAGTGGCATATAAATTCAATTTTTCTGCTTTTAAGATGATACAGTTGACGAAACCTTTGCTTGAGAAGCCCTATGGTATGCTCAACTGAAACCCTGCAGTGGCTAAGTTTCTTATTGTACGATTTTTGAACAATACTTAAATTACCATTATCTATTATTTCTCAAATAAGTGTAGGCACTGTCCCCAAGAAAAAAATATTCTATGCATTTTTCTGGCAAATTTCAGCCTGATGGGCAGGTCTTAAAAACTCGCGCATCATGGACACTACCTGGATATCCGATAAATACATCCCTTATTTTCTTAGAGGAATCACAAACAATTTGCGCCTGAAACAAATAATAAATCGGTATATAATTATTCATCATAATATAATTTGCATATGAATAGGGGGAGGCAATGTATAAAGAATTTGAGACAAATTGATGAAAAAATAGACATATTTTCTGAATTTCAATGGAAAAATGTTATTGATAAAAGATGCTTAGAACACTAGAATCATTTAACTGAATGGAATAATATTTTTTATATTCAAATATGATTCTGCATCATCACTAGGTGCATCAATCCTTATGTGGGTACCATCTACACATCCTACAGCATTCGGAAAACCCATTTCTGCAAATTCTTCCGAATTCTCCTCCACTGATGGCCAGACAATACAACTGCTGGACATATGTGATATAAAAGTTGCCACATTTTGTACAATGCTGTGGAGAATGCTAACGGATAGATTGAACCTATCTGCCACATCACGATATGATATTGACTCGTTGCTGGCAAACCATAAAAATGCCAAGATACACTTCTCTCCCCCTATTCTTTGAAACCCTGTGTCTTTTTTGGGAAGTACTGGGAAACTTCAAACTGTGTCTTCAGCTTATCAACTATTTCTCTGGATACCCTAAAACAGAAGAATCCTTGGTCAAATATTGATGGTATAGCTAGCCAGTTTATTTGCATTTTGTACATAGCACAAATATTTGGTATACTAAATACTTCAAAAGTAATAACTAGACACTCACCTGAAATGTTCCATGAATTGTTTATCGGAATATATTGCCACTGTTTCATCGAAATAATTTTAGGAATAATATCTAGAAAATCCTCATCCATGCTTTCTGAAGACGACGAAGAACTACTGGACTCGAATAAATTTGACGAATCCATGATTTGTTTATCAACATAGCTAACTTAGGGCCGGTATCATAAAACTTTACGGGAAGTTAACTTTAACTTTAACTGAAAATTAAGTAGTAATTTCCAGTCAAAGTTAGATTTGCAGGGTTATCTTTATCAGGTCGTTTGGGTATCAATTATAGTTAAAGTTAAAGTTAAATCCTTATTTCCCACAGATTCTCTGTCTTTTCGGCTGACATAAGAGAAATATAACCTCGATTTGTTTGTTGTTATGATATTTTCGGAAACATGTTAGCAAGATAAAATTCACTTTATTTTTAAAGGATTTTTAATTCACGATGACGAAGATGACATGAATATTGTTGAACATCCTCTTTGAGAGACATCCACTTCATTTTTGAAGAACTTTTAAGTGACTATGACGGTGATGCCATGAAAATTGTTGAATATCCTTGTTGAGAAAGGATATTTAGAAACCGGCTGAACCATTTGAACTAATGGGAAGAAACGGAATTCAAAAACCGATTTCGCTTATCTGGACACTCTGCACGCCTGTAATGGAATACATATTCTTAGATATCGTGCTGTGACACTATTGATGCAAATGTGTTGATTACACGCAGAGTTTATGCAGCTTGTTCTTTCTTGATAGTTGCTTGAGATTTTAGGGGTTTTCACAAATCAACTGTACTGGCTGTATTATCAGAAATGTCTCATGGAAAATTAAATACTTATTATCTATTTACTTCAAAATGCCTGCTATAAACCTCACTCGAGTAATAATCCAATCTGGAGAGTTCCTCATGGCATATTATTGTAATGGAAATATCAGTTACCCTTTCTGTTCAACTATTATAAAATGTAAATGAAAAAAAAATCATTAGCATTAATTCTTTTCGGTGCCTAATATAAGAGATAAAAGTTGTAAATGCATAATGAAGCATAATAATTTATACACATTATTTAACTTTTAAGATGAAAGGAAATCATCACAATTGCAATGGATACTTTTCTTATAGTAATGGCCAAGCTGGTAGCTGTACAAATTCTAGATATCAGGGCTCGATAACCCTGAGCCACACAAAACATTATCATATTTTTTAATTGGAATGACAATATTTGCAAATTTAGTGTTGAGATTATTACCACTCCCAGTGTCAGTTGAAAGTACTTCCCCGTTGGCGAAGAGTGAAGTATTTGTAGAAAATTCTGTACCTAATTGACTTCGGACAAATTTTATTGTAATTGTTATATAATTCCTGAATTGAATGTATCTCATTATTGCCAAAGTTTTTCCTTTTAAGCTTTCATTACTCAAATGTAATAGAAGAACACCAATTAGATCAATGTTAATTTCACTAAATTTGATGACTGTCAGACAAAGAATCAATTTCAGAACATTGGATCTGATATATAAAATTGAACATAAAATGTTACCAGATTATTTATCTGAGGGAATTAGGTATGTTTCTGATGTTCATCAGTATAATACTAGAAATCGGGAAAATTTTTTTGTTGATACATTCAGCACTGAGTTGACGATGGGATCTACTTTAATTGGAGGTTTAATATGCTACAATAAATTGCCTGAGATGTTAAAGAATTGTAACAAATATGTAACATTTAGGAAGCTTTTAGTGTCATATGTTAAGGAGCACTATTTTTGAATACTTTTTTTTTATTATATTGAAGCTGTAACTAGTAATTTCTACTAAATAAAGAATCTATCTATCTATCATTTCCAATATATTCATTAGTAGAAGTAGTTTTTTTAGTTAGGTGACCGAATAAATACCCAAACACCCCTCCCATATTGTAAAAAGTATAAGAATTCAAAATTGATCATTGCAACTCTCCCACAAAACAGTAATTCTATTTTTATGGAAACCACAATCCATTAAGCTCCCTGATACATAGTGCGAATATTTGTCAATAAAGGATTTGTTTATTCCTATCATATTTTGAAAGGGAGTATTTTTCCAAAGTCCAGCTTTTCCAACCCAGAAATTGGTGGTTAGATTTATTACAGAATCTCAAACTATTTCATTCTCCTTTTCATAGAAATCATCACAGTATTTCTTGTCTATGATAGAAATGAGACTTTGATAATTCCGACATTTTTGAGCAAAAGTTAATTTTCAGTTAAGGGTAAAGATAACTTTCAGTTGAGTTTTATAATACCAGCCCTATTTAATTTGTAATGTTGTCAAAGCTGTCACGCTCGAAGTGCTTCAAAAATAAATCCTGAAACAGTTCTCACTCGAATGCAAGTACTGGCCTCGGACAGTTCTAGGACTGTCCCAGGATCATTTTGAGTAAACCCGAACACAGAATATTTTGGTCCTAAAACAGTTGGACAAAACCCGAACGTGACCAACTCTACTGCGCAAACTCCTGACAGTCCTAGAACAGTAATTGTTGGAACCCGAATGAAGCTTCTATTTCCTCCAGCCGACTTTATTCATAAGGGGCGGAGGTTACCCGGAGCGCACATTACACGGCGACGGTTGCTTTCATCGCTAGCTCCCAGATCGACGCTCAGAGTTTCTATTGCGCTTACGCACGAACGGCTCAGCGGCTGCTTGTGTGCGCAAGTCGCAGCCTCGGACGGTAGAACCCCCAAAAATTAACTCGATAAATCAAATTACATTCAACACTATCTCAAAAACGCCCATACATAAAAACCAGCGTCAACTATCGATGTCATAACAAAAAACACCCAACCAACCGAACCATTCGCCATAGGAGAATTTGATTCTGATCATTTAATACCAACTGGAAACAGCTCAAGCAAACTATTCACAAAAACTTAAACATTAAGTGCAATTTGGATACTACAGATGATATCAACAGATGCATTATTAGCTTAACAAACCTTATTAAATAAACCCTCCACTAAAGAACAACGAAAACTATCCAACCCACTGACCGCATTGAACTTCCATCCCACGTTTTGAATTCAATAAAAATAAAAACGACCTGAGAAAATGCCTTCAACGTAACTATAACATAAACCTTTACCAGTAATATAAAGACGCAATCAACCACACAAGAAGCGCAATAAATTCGCTGAAAACAGAGAACTGGAAAAAATTCAGAAAAAATCTCTCAAATTCGAATGACATATGGCGGATAATGCGATCATTAAAAGAAAAAGACACATCATCTGTGATTTCAACTCTAAGCGGACCTCAAGGTTTCATTTTTGACAATGAAATCAAAGCCCAACACCTGGCCGACACATATTATAAAATACACCAAAGGACACTCGAAATGTCAGACAGTCAAACAAAACGGGCAGTCGAAGAAAAGGTTCGATCGTTCATATCCTACAGTGTCCCAACAGAATCCCTAACATCCCTCAATGAAATCCCACAAATAATTAAAATATTTAAAAATAAAAAGCTTCTGGCGAGGAAAAAATTAGTAACCGAATGACCAATTTTCGATCGCAGTTTCCGACACAAAATTTGGAACACCCTGTGATGATATTTCTGAAATTCATAAGATCCATGACCTTTCTACATTCTTCTACTTAGATGTTTTGAGAACAGTTCACGCTCAGGATGCTGAGAATAAGAAAAATTAACATAATATTGACTTATTTTGAAAACTATTTGAGAGATAAGGATGGTTTTAACATAAAAATGTATTCAGGAAGATCATCATCATCATCATGAGGAACGTGATCACGGCAGAGGGTTTGTTGCGGAAGGTAGCTGATTTTGACTTTGATATGTACCAGATAGATTAAATGAGCAGAATTTTTTCATAAACCTACAACGTTAATTCAGTCTTTTAGTTATTTCACCCACATTCATAACTTTTGTAAGGGTGCTACTGCAGTTGATTTCAATCGAGCAAATCAGAAAGAGCTTCACCCTTCTCCGGAATATCGGCATAGAAACCGAATTCCTAACATCTACCGGAAGGAAATTATAAAGTCTGCTCGCCAAGTAATTAGGAGCCCGCTGGGATATCGTTTTCGAGGCATATTGAGTTCGAAATATCTCATTAGCCATAGATCTTGTATTGTGATGATGATCAATTAAATTAAGTTCTATTTTTTTGCCGTAAGTACCAATTACCGATTTGAGAAAATATAGTTGTGCTATAACCAAGATCTTTGGTTCTTTGTACAATTCATTCGACGGATATAGATTCGGCCTGCCCATCATAATTTTCAGAAATTTTTTTTGGATTTTTTCTACTTTTTGTAAATAGCAATAAGCTGCCGCACCCCAGGCCAGAAATCCGTAGGTTAGTTTAGATTCTACAAGTGCGTAATATATAACTTTCAACGAAGGTAATTCCAAAATGTTTTTGAAAAATCTGAACTTATACAATAAACTCCTCAACGTGAAAACTATTTTATCTGTGTGGGTATTCCACCTTAAATATGTTACGTATGTATAATATATGATGTCTGCCGGTGTGGATACTTGTTTTTTTCATGTTTGATGTGTGTTGGTGTGGATATTTGTTTTTTTTTCTCGTAATAATATATGTATATTTTATCCTGTTTTCATTTTATTCTTAGAAACTATATCAGGTTGTAAGTCTCACTACTTTCATTGAATCAGGTTTCAATGAAAAGTTGAAAACGGGGGCTCTTTTTGTGGATCTTTCAGCAGCTTACGATACGGTGTTGAAATTTTGTTTAGTATTCAAAAAACTTCATGAACATCTGAAATGTGGAAAAGTAATTCGATTAATTGAAAATATGTTATCTGACAGAAGACTCCGTGTTTCTGTTGATGATGTTAACAGTAAGTTTCAAAACTCTGAATAATGGACTCCCGCAAGGATCAGTTTTAGCTCCCCTTTTATTCAATTTATATTTAGGTGATATTCCTGCAACTTCTGCAGAGAAATTCATCTATGCAGATGATATTGCTCTGGCTTTTCCTCACTGATTCCCAAATTATTGTAAATTTAAAAAAATAATTTTATTGAGTGGCGTTTATGTCCAAATCCTACTAAAACAGAAGCTTCTCGTTTTCATTAAAATAATCAACATAAGTTGAAAACGTGGAAAGTTACTTTCACTAATGCCGTTCTGAAACATTATTACAAACACTCTCGGTATACCAAAATTTCAACTCTCAGAACAACACAAAATCTCGAAAATGAACTCCAAAAGTAAGCAAATTACGTTAGAATAACAGGCACGTCGAAAAACTACTAGCTTGGAAGTGTTCGGATTTCTATCGCCAGAGGGCGTATCGCTTAGCAGTAGTCGCAAATCTTGAAAAAATGTTTGGGGGTCTCTATTGAGAATATACAGGGTGATTTGTCCGATTCGACCTATTTTACTTTTATTGATAACTTTGGTTTGGCTTATTCGATTTTAGAGAAATTTTCAGCGAAGTACAATATTGATGAGCACATTCATTAATTTCAAAAACTTTTTCAAAATAAGCGGTTGTTATTGTGATAATTCCAAGTCAATTGTGCAGGTTGAAAAAACACTCTGTACATCGCGTTTCCTAAACCACGCTATCTGTTTACGATTCCACTGTAATGAGTCATTATTTGAAGTTTTCTCATTTTTTTGGCACACTTCTAGTTTTCCGAGAAATTATTCCAATTGATTCTACTTTTATTAATAACTTTGGTATCATCCAGTTTTGATGAAATTTGCAGTGTAGAACAATCTGAATGAGTACATTCAATAATTGCAACAATATCTCAAAATACAGGGTTGTATTCGCGATAATTTCAGAATTTTCGGGGTGATTGTGCAGTTGAAAAAAAACACCCTCTACATTGCTTTTCCAAAAGTTTTTTATTTGTTTCAGATTTTACCATAATGTGTCATTATTGAGAGATTTTTAATTTCTTTGGCACACCTCCGGTTTTCCTAGAAAGCATTTTTGAAAAAGATAATAATCGAATTTTCGCTCACAAGCAGTGAGAGTAGTCTGCACTAGGTAGGAAAGCTGTATTTTCCAAGGCTGCAAAGTTGTTCGTCACTTCTAAAATATTCTAGTCGAAGTAGGAATTTATTTTCAATTGCTTATTTTCTGTATAGAATCATTCCATTCAGAAAATAACTAAATTGAATTGTTTTTTCAAATCTCCGCTTTTCAATAGAAGCGTTATTTCTATGAAGCAGTGACGTTATGTGATTTCGTTCAATAAAGTCGAATGGAAATTTTAAAAAAGCGCGCATCTATGTATTCGAAACACAGGAAACCATTTCGAAAATTCAATGTGAATTTCCTGTTGATCCTAAATTATACTTGTCATTTGTTTCGTATGTATGTTCAAAATTGGATTTCATGTGTGTAGATTTGTTTGGTTTATGTGCATATGAAGTAATATTCTGAATTTAAGATTTGATATGAGCCATAAAATATGAATTTGGAATTTGAAAAGAATTTTGAAAGAACTGCTGTGCATCCTTGGAATATATAGCTTTACTACGTAGTGCAGAATATTCTCACTGCTTTTGCGCCAAATTTCGATTATGCTCTTCTTCGAACATTTTTTCTCGGAAAACCGGAGGTGTGCCAAAGAAATTAAAAACCTCTGAATAAAGAAATATTACTATAGAATCTGAAACGAATCAGAAAGTTTTGAAAGAGCAATGTACAGGGTGATTTTTTTCATCTGCACAATTGATCTGAAATTATCACAATTACGATCCTGGATTTTGAGAGATTGTTACTATTATTGAATGTACTCATTCAGGTTGTTCTACACTGCAAATATCATCAAAATTGGATGAGTCATACCAAAGTTATCAATAAAAGTAGAATCGATTGGAGCGAAATTTCGACATTGTCTGTTTTTGAAAATATTTTCTCAGAAAACTAGAAGTGTGGCAAAAAAAATCAGAAAATCTCAAATAGTAACTTATTACAGTGGAACCGTAAACAGATAGCGTAGTTTAGGAAACGCGATCTACAGGCTGCACAATTGATCTGGAATTATCACGATAACAACCACTTATTTTGAAAAAAATTTAGAAATCAATGAATGTGCTCATCAATATTGTACTTCGATGAAAATTTCATTGAAA
Organism: Myrrha octodecimguttata; assembly: GCA_958510865.1. Taxonomy (NCBI): domain Eukaryota; kingdom Metazoa; phylum Arthropoda; class Insecta; order Coleoptera; family Coccinellidae; genus Myrrha; species Myrrha octodecimguttata. Next base: position 15,862,748 of record OY294061.1, read on the forward strand.
TCGAATGAGGCATACCAAAGTTATCTATAAAAGTAAAACGAGTCGAATCGGACAAATCACCCTGTATATTCTCAATAGAGATCCCCAACCATAAATCAAACATTGTTTCGAGACTGTCTTGACTAGTGTAAACATAACCTGAAATCTGACGGTCTCCTCCGGAATCACCCTGTATGAAAGAGTGTTTCAAATATGTACACCACAACAGAAACAGCTTGACACGAAACGGATCATATCACTTATATGAAACTAGATACAGGAATGACCTGAGTACACCTTTGCACATGAAGAAGAATAAAAATATTTAACAAGCTACCACCTGTAATGAAGGAGATACCCGAAAAACCATTCATGAAGAGCATAAAAAAATATTGTGTTCAAATGGTTTCATTACCATAGAAAAATTTATGAGTTTTAATATTCCTCAGAGTTATTTGTTTGAAGTTTGACAAACCATGTAATTTTTGATGGCAATAAATCACTTATTACTTATTACAAAAATTATGGTATTTAGTTTCTGGTTTCCAAAAAATTGAAAAAAGAGAGCTTTTATTGATGAAATCCATCCCATGAACACATTTCATTTACACTCCTTATAGCGAAGTTTGAGAGAAACATTTCGAGTAGAACGAAATAACTGAGTATGAGATATCCGAAATTGAAAGAAACCGCAGTTCCAAAAATCCAGGATAGATGCGGTTATTTCTCAGAATATGAAAAAAATAGATACACTTGTCAGTTCTGGCCTCATTCAAAATTAAGAGGATCTTGTTGATAATTATTCAGTGAAAATCGATGTTTCAGGATTGGATGTTAAGAAGCTGGATGAAATAATATATTTTTATATTGTGAATTTGGAAAAATATTTGTCTGTTGATGCTTCTCTTGAAATGGATAAAAACTAACAGATCAAATTATTCATTAAAATGTTCAGTTTTGTAGGTGTGGGTTGAATTTGAAATTCAATTCAATTCCATTTACGCCAATTCTCTTCTAGATAATCACGTCAAACATAGGATTGGGTAAACCCGCAAGATTTCCCGTCGCCGAGATATTAAAAAGATATTTACATAATTGTACGCAGGGTGATTTTCTGAATAAAAAATGTCAAATCGACCATGGGCGGTCTCCCTTATTTTGGAAGATATGGGCTCCCAAAGTTCCAAAATGAGTCGTTTACAGGTCCCTTTTTCCACCATAAAAACGATCTCAGTTCATCTGTATGGTTCACAGACCACCTTTGAACCTTCAACCAACAATAAGCAACACTTTTTTTCAAGAATAATCAATATTTAATGAAAAAATAATGAAATTACTGGACAACCACTTAACCTCTATTCCTTCTGATTCTAAAAGTGAAGTTTGGCAATGGCGCAAATTTCATCGGTCGGAATCGTGCCATCGTGCGTATTCGTGAATGAGATTATTGCTGGCGAGAAAAATGAAATGTATTCTTAGTTCTTACTGTTTACTGCGAAACTCTAAATCTTTCAATAGGAGAATTCGTTTCTAATGAAATCTACAAGGTTGAAACACATAGTAATGGAATGAGAATACACCCTGATATATATTTCAACGTACATTTTTTTCATATGTGATAGGTTGCGCCCTTCCCAGATTTCCAATGAAATCGAGGTTATTATATAACCCATTTCATTGGAATACCCTGAATCTCATTCTAAACTGGAACCATCTCGAAGACACAACAAAAAACGAAGTAGATAAAAACCTCCCTATTTTGAAGGGGATATAAAGAAAGTTCAAACGAAAATATTGAGAGTGTAACCTTAAACAAATATTCTCAATGATTTTGTTTTGATGTTAGAATAACCACCTCTTCTTCAGTGACAGAAGCATTTTCCTTACAATCATATCCTTCAACTGTCCATCATTTCATATTTCCCGCCAGCAACTACTCTTCGGTCATAATACGTTGGCCAGCGATGAGAAGACGCTGTTGCCAAGATCCGCTTTAACATTGAGAAGTATTTCGTAGAAATATAGGTTAAGAGGTCGTCTAATATTTTCACTTTTCTTCCTTTAAATAATAAATATTCTTGAAGGAAATTGTCGCTATTCGTTGGTTGAAGGTTCAAAGATGATTTATGAACTAGATTTGAGAAGTGAGAGATCCTTTTTATGGCGGAAAACAGGATCTGAAAATGCAACAATTTGGAACTTTGGGGGCCCATATCTTCCAAACAAAGAGAGACCGCCTATGTTGGCCTTCATATTTTTTGTTCAGGAACACACACTGCTTACAATAATGTGAATATCTTACTTTTAGCTTCGCGACGGGAAATCTTACGGGTTTACCAAAACAAAAAGTTACAAACTTCAATTCGATGATAGCAACAATTTCATTCGTCTTAATCGAACATAAATCTACTGTTGAGATTAAGAATGTAGTTTTATTTTAAGAATTTTATTCAAGTTCATATTATTTTGGCAAGAGATGAGCAATAAATGAAATAACAACTTTAATGTAAGTTCTCGAGTTCCAACATTATTTCACGATTATTGAGAAGAAATAAACGCTGCTATTCGATTAATTGACCAAGTAGGGCACAATACTATTATTATTTCAGGTATTTTTCGAAAATATAGTAATTGAATTAGTTTGACGAATTGAAAAGTGAAGATCTGCAGTCATATTCACGTACAAGCAGCCGGCCTCTCAGTTTCGGTTTCATGCTGCGTTTTCGAACTGTAGGTTGACTCTACGAGACCACTGTGTCATCACCCATTCAATCCATCACCCCTCCAAGTGAATCCAACACAAATGTTGAGGAAGCTTTCAGTCTAATCCTGTAAAAAAAGATATTATATTCATCACTGAAAGGTTATAATTTGACGAGTAGGGCCCTGTCTGAGCGAGAGTCTTCCAGAAAACTCTGGAGGTCTACGCGGTCTTCGCCTGGTGACTGGAACCTTCTAGCAATCATTAAAAGTTCCACGAACTGTAAAAGGACGGGCGCGGAGCACGACAGGGATCATTAAACGGAGATATTCGAAGCGGAAAGTGATCAGTGAAAATAAAAAGTGTAGAAATAAATTGTGCATAGACTTTGATATAATTAATGGGGGGTTTTTCCTGAATTTGGGTTATTATTGCAAATGCAAATTTGAACATAATTATTATGGGTTTGATTCATCATTTTCCCAAATTACCATCAAAAAGTATTCAAAATCAGATTTCAAAATTGGGGTTTGGGATTTGCCAGGCATGCACGAAATAACAACGCTGTTTAGTGGAATAGCTTTTTCTGCTATAGAATAATGAAATATTTATTCCTATTCTGTGGTACACACGTGTTCTTCGTCAATATAACCAAACAATTTCCGTTTGCGACTTGTCAGTAATATGACAGTATGACAGTCTGTGCTCTTCTTTTTCTATTCCTTGGTCGTTGTCTCCTACTCTAACCAGATCGAATTATAGCTATCTCTGTTTTCCTAAGCAAAGCAACACATTTGACATCCTTTTCTTTCCGAGAAAGCTGAATTCGACGTTGCCATATCGTGCACTCGAGACAAATCCCTTTAAATGCAAATCCCCATGTTCATTTTTCAGTTTTAGGTCATCAAACATTTTTTAAAAAAATATAATATTGAAATTATATGTTTGAAATGTTATGTTCTAAAGGTTTTTCATGAAAATTACGGCATTTTCGTTCAAAGGAAAAACCCCCATTGTCGAGTTGTTTGTTATTAGTGTAAATAAATGGTTTAATTATTCTGAACGTTTTGATAAACCAAGAAAACGTTTCAATAAGATATAGTACTTAGGTATTATTGATGAATAAAAAATATAGAAAAGCACTGACGTGAGGTCAGGAGCTTTTACGGGCTTGTTTGAATTATTTCCCAAAGGAGTCACCTGCTTATTGATCTTTCCAAACGCAGTTTTACTTTGTAATAGACTGATTTTGAGACCTCTTTTCATTTAGTCCTACGAACTTCTTCATAAACCTCCACGCTATCATTTCACAATAGAGTGATAGATTTAAATTCGATCCGATCCGTATTTTTGGAAATATTTGAATGTGTATATACATGACTCATTTGACGGATTTTACCCATTCACGATCGCGGCCATCGTATTTGAGTAACAAATCAATGAACCTACAAGCTATTGTTTTTCCATCAATAAGTTCTAAATTTGAATTGGATCAAGTCTGTACTTATTATATTATTATTATTGTATTATTATATTAGAAAAATAAAATTGTGAATGGGTATATCTACGAAATCATTGGGCAGATTTTAGCCATTCACGAATTCAACCTTCAAAATAAGGCCACACTCCTTCTCTGCAAATATCGATTACCTAAGTCATTTCTCTAGGAAGTTAATTTGTTTGCATCCGGTCTAACCATGGATAGTCAACACAATAACTGAGAATATGCTGATAGACTAAATAATTGTTGAGCACCTTGAGTTTCAGTTCAATAGCTGAATTCGGGAATTGCTAAAATTCACCCAATGATTCCCCAGATATAGGTACCTATTCCAAAAATGAAGATCGGATCGCATTGTTATTGACAATGGGGGTTTTTCCTTTAAACGAAAATGCAGTAATTTTCATGAAAAACCTTCAGAACATCACATTTCAAACATATGATTTCAATATTATATTTTTAAAAAAATGTTTGATCACCTAAAACTGAAAAATAAAATGGGGATTTGCATTAAAAGGGATTTGTCCTGAGTGCACGATATGGGAACGTCGAATTCAGCTTTCTCGGAAAGAAAAGGAGGTCAAATGTGTCACTTTGCTTAGGAAAAAAAATAGCTATACTTCGATCTGGTTAGAGTAGAAGACAACGACCAATGAATAGAAAAAAAAGAGCACAGACTGTCATATTCCTGACAAATCGCAAACGGAAATTGTTTGGTTATATTGACAAAGAACACGTGTGTACCACAGAATAGGAATAAATATTTCATTATTCTTTAGCAGAAAAAGCTATTCTACTAAACAGCCTTGTCACTTCGTGCATGCCTGGCAAATCCCAAATTTTGAAATCTGATTTTGAATACTTTCTGGAGGTAATTTGGGAAAACGATTAATCAAAACCCTTATACTTATGTTCGAATTTGCATTTGCACAAATAACCCAAATTCAGGAAAAACCCCCATTGACTGAAAAAAAGAATTGGAAGGCCCATGAAGAATTTCGTGAGGACCATCGCAAATATAAATTACTTGGAAATATTTTTCTTTCTTAATGTTACTTATGAAACGATCATAACGAAATTTCGCACATATTTGCACATCAGCAGTTTCCAACTAGTTACCTCAGTTTCATTATGATCGGATCCCTATTTTTTGAGTTCGTCCATAAATAAAACCGATAACCGGGGGAGAATTAAAGAATTTGACATAATTTTTCCCAATATTTCCAAAGATAAATATCGGATCACATTGAAATTAAACACCGTTGTTAAACACTGACTTCAGTGACTTCAAACATATCTTGTTATCAAGCATATAGCAAGTACTATTTTGAGGTTGCTAAGAAAACAAGATTTTTGTTGAAGTGACAGATCATACTGCTCGAAACGGTAGATCAGGAAACCAATCATTCTGATCTTATGTTAGTCTTGCTCCAGCAGTTAAATTGTTATGTTTTTCAATGTTTCATATAGAACTTCATTGTTAGACCTGGTTTAAACAAAATTTCTCTCGAGACTTCTGATAGAAGGTAAATTTGAAGGTGCTTCTTAAACAATTTATAGGTATAAAGCGAGTTCTTTATACTCTGTATTATCAAATAATGATTAATGGAAAAAAGAACTCCAGTTGAATAATATACTTACATGACACAAGGACGAATATCTGTCGATAAGTCAACAAATATGCCAGCTATTAAATTATCGATCAGAGCTAATTATTCAATCAACCAAAACATCTACACGGAAGAAGCGGTATCCATGGAGAATGATTACAACTGTTTCACGGTTGTTACCGATCTTCAGACCACCTTTCCTTGTAAAACGCAGAATAAGACTCTAGATACTTGGGTTAGGGACGAGGGATTTGTAGGATACTCCTGGGAGATAACGCTATATGTATACTCCATTCACTTTTATTAAGTATCCCGGTTGGCCATGATTTAGGTCTATCATGTTTTTGTAACTAAAACCAAGGCAGGTTGGCGCTCCTGAAAATAATTCGACGCGAGGTTGCCAATTTCTACTCTCTTTCAATAACAAATAACAATTCAGCTTCAGCCATAATAAACTAATAAATTAACATTTCGCTATGATTGTATTGTATTGAGCCTTAAATAGGTAGTCATGTTTGAATTGAACAAATTACTTAACGAATAATTTCAAAAATTGTATATTTCGTGGAATTGTTTCGAAAGGAAGTAGTACATTGAAAATGAACTTGGTATATCCTATGTTGGCAGAACATTGAATTTTTATGCACGAAAATAACATGAATTATACAATATCTCATTCAATGCTTTTTTTTAATATTTTAGGTATTGTTTTTTTCTGGGAATTGAATATTTCAGTTGACTTCAAAGTAGGTCCATAAAACATAATTCCATATCTTGCTTTTGACTCGAGTACTGCATGATAGGTAGTTTTCATGGAGAATTTATCCAGATATCTTGTCATTACACCCAAAGATAACAGACTGAAGCTAAGCTGCATCCCAGTTTAGAAATATGTTGATCCCAATCCAGTGTATGTATCATTCATGTAGATTCCCAAGACCTTTGTAAATGGAATTAGTTCTTTTGAGGTTAACTGTGACACAGGTTTCGAAGTACTACTACATTTTCATACTGGAATATTTCAAGTTGTGCAACAAGGTATTTAAATTACTTCTGTAGGCTTATTTCTTGAGAATTTAGAAAAGTAGGGAATTCGAAGTAACGGACTACTCTATCCATCATTTTTCAGTAAAATTCCAAAACACTTGATTCCTGATTTCCGAACAAGAAAAAAGCATTACTGAATCTTCCAACCATGTTTACATACGTGAAATATTTCCAATATTAACAGAGAAAAAAGTTTCTTCAACATTCGCCAGGTCTTTGGAATTATTGAATTCACATGATATTTTCTCAAATTCATTACTTTCCAAATATAGATTGATATTTTGGAAAATAAGTAATTACTACGACCTCTTCGTAGAGAGGACAACGTTGTGTTGTTATCTGACAGGAAAATGACAACCTAAAATTTTCAAAATATACACGGTGAAATCTGTCAGGATGTCATGGCAAACCGGTATACTTTATAAAAGTGAATGGAGTATAGTTGCATGATTCCCTCAAACAGGTCACAAGTATCTAGAGTCTTATTCTGTGACACCGCTTCTTCGGTTTAGATGTATTGGTTGATTACTTCTGAAAAGGGTTGAATATTTGTTGACTCATCGACAAATATCCGTCCTTCTGTCATGTTGGTTTACTCTGTATTATATTTCCTACCCTTTGCCTTATGCAGGTTCAGCTCTGCTTGAGTTCTCACGAAATCTGCCATCTTCTGAGGCAAGAATCTGAGGCAGATTTCGTGGAATTGATCCAAAGACATAGATTCTTCCTCTTTCTCTATTGTCTTCCTTGGGCTGTATGAACTGAAAGAGGTCGGAGTCTGTGTTCCAACTGATCTTCCCACATCAATCGATGGTCCATCACCAAATGATGATAGAGTACTGTCAACACCTGAAAAAAAAAAAATATAACATTCAAGGCACTATTCTGGAAATCTCATCAAGGGTTGTTACGAATTCATCTAATTCAACAGATCTATATGAAACAGCAAACAATTTTGATATAATGAAGTTGAAAAAATTAGAACAGATAAAATTAACACATAAAATAAAAAATTATGAAGTAAAAACACAAATAAAATTAAAGCAGACAAGGCAATGTCATAACCATTTGACTAGACAAAGAGGGACACTTAGAAATGATTTTAAAAGACCAAATAAAACACAGAATTCCCCCATTTATAGAAGTATTGATGTATTTAACTCCATCCCACCACATATTACCAACAAAAAAAATTTTTAAATACTATGCCATAGCTCAAAACATTTCTTGAGACTAGAATAGATTTTTCTTTTGTTATTGTGGTTGGGTAGATAATTTCTTTCGTTTTTCTAGTTTCAAATTATAAAATGAACTAGTAGGCCCTAGTGCCAGTAATGTATTACTGTTTAAGGGTCAGCAATAAAGATTATTATTATTATTATTGTCCAGAGGTACTTGGAGAAAATACATGACTGGCCGAAGAAGTGAAAAATCAAGATTACTAACACCAAATCTAATTTAGTGGACTTCACCTTAAGGAAAGGACTTGAACCCCAATCCGCCTATAACACAAGGTGTCTCAAAAGAAATTTTATATTTGTGAAATCAAGGCATCTGGGGGGCGCGAGGGTTATGTTAATCGGTAGGCCGGCTCTTGGGAATTTAGTTGCTATGGAGCCTTTCGCGAGAGCCGACCGCGCGTTGTGCGTGCGCGAATTTTACAAAAACGGTTATTCTGCGACTGTTGCGCGAAGAAATTTCTGCAATGTTCGAGGTTTACATCACCTAAATGATACTCCAAGCATTCCTTTCATTCGGAATTGGGTGAAGAAGTTTGAGGAGGTCGGTTCAACACTAGGTAAACCAAAACCAGGACGACCAAGGTCATCGAGAACGGAAAAGAACGTAGAACGGATTAATCAGTCTGCTCGTGATGATCCCAACCTCTCCATTCGGAAGCGTGCAAAAGCTTTCCACATGCATAGATCATCGCTACACCGCATTTTGCACATAGATCTAAAGCTGCACCCCTATAAAATTCAATAGAGCACTAGCAGGTGACGTCACAACATGGCCGCTGGGGGGACAAACAAAGAGTTTGTTATTGTTATTGTAAACTGACATTTGTTATGCTGCTGCAGATTATTGTCCATTTTATGAGTTTGGGTTGTTTGCCTGTGAAATTTTAGTTGTTGGCAAACTTTGGAGGCTTGAGATTAACATAATCCAGGAGAATAGATGATTTCACATCTTCAAGTAGTGAATTTTGATTAAACACAATTTGTTGTTGAGAGTTCTATATTTGAATAATAACATGAGATGAATATGTATTTATTTTCACAATGGTTGTAATACAAATAAAAGGAACTCTAGTCAATATTTTCATTCAATGAGGTCTTTTTGAGGCTTAACTGATTGTTTGAGACTGTCGATATTAATCTTTTGGCATCAACTTGCAGTATGTGGCAATATCCTACTCTCATTGGTCTGTATTTTCACAAAATTTTAAGGTCTAGGATCCTCCTAGAGAATACTGGAATTATATTAGGATTAATAGATTCAACGTGAGCATCCTGTCTGAAGACATTCTCATCAGGAAAATAATGCCACAAAAATGTTCACAGTTGTGTGTTTTACTTCTGTTACCATCTATCTTCTGTTTATGATTTCAGAATGCCATGGTAATGGTAACTATATGAATTTAGAATTGTTATTGTATCTTGAATATCATTCCAATGCCAAGTTCGTTTAAAGGTTGTCCTGAAATGATATTTATCCATAAATATGTTAAGTAACTTTGATAGTTCATTACCTGTTAAAGATAACGCAAAAAATAAAAAAATTTTTCGCTTTAGAATCGGGAAAGTCATCCCCATGTAGAGATAAAAGCAAGCGTACTTCCTCTTTCCACCTTGGCAGGTTCGACCTGCTTCTAATTAGTTTTCAACGACAAAAATCTAAAAAAATGGGTGTGATTATCATTATTGGATCGATGACTACAGCTCACAGCTGAAAAAAATTTCGTAGTTGAATTCAATCTGAAAAAGGAGACATAACAATGTATGTAACAAACAGGAGTGGGTATATTTAAACTGGAAAAATCTGTATTCAAATCACCCTTGCAAACTATTCTCTTGCCTGAAGGTATTCAAAAAGGTTCAATGATCAAAATTAACTGAAAAAAACAGTCTCAAAATATTTTTCCTCTCAGATAATACACCAAACGTTAACATTAGCTCTTATGGGAAATCTCTTTGTTTGTCCCCCCCAGCAGCTGATTTTGACGTCTCATCTTGCTGAACCATAGAGTGCTGCTAGTGCTCTATTGATGCACGAACGAAAACCTCAGGATGCCATTCAGAGGCTAGAATTCTCAAACCAAGCAATTCGCAACTACTGCTAAGCGATACGCCCCCTGGCGATAGAAATTCGAACACTTCCAAGCTAGTAGTTTTTCGACGTGCCTGTTATTCTAACGTAATTTGCTTACTTTTGTAGTTCATTTTCGAGCTTTTGTGTTGTTCTCCGAGTTGAAATTTTGGTATACCGAAAGTGTTTGTAATATTCATCAATCGATTCCTTTCTTTCCGATTGAAATTTTCGATTGTATTAATTCGAAATGGCATCCTCCCGAAATGACTATTGTTGTGTGCCTCAACTCAATGTTATTCATGGTCAAAGAAGAAAGGATCATCTACTGCTTCTAGTTTTCATTTTTTCCAAAGCCAAATGAAAGTAAAGTTGATTTGGAAAGAGGTTTCGGCAGGGAACTCAATGATAGAAGAAAGACCTAGCTTTAGAAATTGAGGATTGGAAAACAGCTCACGAAATACATGAAAGTATGTTCACTGCATTTCTCTGAAGATGTTCATTTTCATAAAGGTAAATTACCTACAATGTATTAATTTCGAAACATCTTCATGTCATGATGTTTTCAGGTGTAAATGAAAATAAGAGAATTTTGAAGAAAAATGCTACAGAGAAACTACCGAGCACTTTTGCAGCTACCTAATTCACATACTACACAAAATCATATTCTAAAAGAGTGATTTGGTTGAAAATCTGACAAAAACTAGATATGCTGTTAGAGTTGATAATAGCTGAAGTTATTCATATAAATACATTAATACTTTTCATTTCTATATAGGTAGGTTGAACCAGCTGTGACATTTTTCATTTTGTATGTGTATCTTGAGCTGCTGTAATATGAAAATGAAATACGATGCAAAAAAACTAAAGCAGAAAATCTGTTTTCATTTTATTGATTCACTCGTTTGTAAAAAAATAACAAGTCATATCATTTGGACTGATTCTAGATTTACCACATAATATAGCCTGCATTGAGCACTTCTTCGCATAAATAAGAGTCCTGAAATTACTTATTGAGGTGCCTATTTTTCCAGAAATTCAAGTAAACTTGGATATTGGTTTATTTTGATCCACCAAGCAACATACGCTATAATAACACCGAAATTATCCTCCAGGAAAGATTCAAAGTACGATTTAATATCGTGATCAAAACGAAAAGTTCCTTCTCAAGAAATCTTACACAAACTATAATAATTTCTTCAAATATTCATGCTCTGCTTAATAAATATTCGTTCTCCATCACATTTCTAAGGTTTGTTTACATAAAACTACTAGCTTGGGAAGGTTCCAAATTTATCCGTTAGGGAGCTGGCATCTTCGCAGAAGTTCCCAATTGAGCGCTCACAAACATTTAAAATCTTATTCTCTGTTGAAGCTCATTTTCATCTTGATGGGCACGTAAACGAGAAGAACTGTCGCTATGGGAGAGCAAACAATCCCAAATGTAGGCATAAGAAACCCCTTCATTCGCCAAAAGTAACCGTATGGGCTGCAATGTCATCGCAAAGAATTATCGGTCCATACTTCATTATTCTGTGATCTGAAGAAATTTCGCACAATGTTGTGCTTCAGCATCTTTGGACTAGCTGTGATCACGATTGAACAAGTATTTCTCAATATCTCCAAAACTAACAGCCGTATCGAATTGAAATTTGGTACACTGCTGTGAAATAAGAAGCTGAAGTTATAACTGAAATTGTTCCCGAATATGAACAATAGTTTAAGGAAAAAAAAATTTTTTCGAAAAACATTTTGAAATTTTTTTTTTTTATCAGGTGACTATACGATTTCAACGAAATTCCGCTCAAAGTTACGCGTCATTATGCTTCAACTAACTGCCAAGTTTCCATCCAATCGCTCCAGTAGTTTCTGAAATATGAGGAAATAACCTCAAAATTTCAAATAGCTATAACTCCGAAACCATTTGGCCGATTTGGCCCATCAACGATGCGCGAACTACCCTACAAGTTTCAAGGCACTTCTAGTCACAGTTGTAGTGTACACGGCCGGCCAGACAGAATCGATTTTGACACCGGATTCTTCATCAGTGAGTACAATCTAGTCGTTTGAGACAATTTTCGGCTCAATCATCGAAAATTACAGACATTTGGACAAAACGATAGCACGCTGTTCCCCTAGAACATGCGAGTAATAAATTGAAATAAAAAAGTATATAATTCAAACCTAAAATTAAAAGCTCTATTCGACAAATTACAAAATGATGAATTTGTTCAACACATTCTAATATACAGGGTGGTCCAAGTAGTGACGTCAATAATTTTTTGTTAGATTTCTCACACCTGGGGATATCCAAAAATACTCGATGTTTGTTATGCGATTTTTTCTAGTTTTCAAGTTATAGTTTTTTTGTGTTTTTCCGATTTATTATTCCAGCGAGGTTTCAAATATTCATATCTTTTTATGTAATAGGTATTTTGCATATTTTTTTCTGTAACATGATCTCCCTAAATATTGTTTCGATAACAAAAATAAATCAGTATCTTGAACACATTCAAAATTACTCTAAAAAGGCTTGAAAGTTAGAACTTAAGCTTTCCGTAGGATTCACTCAAACATTCAACATCAATTAAAAAATACGAAGAGGAGCTTACATAGATTCTGGCTGAGTTTAAAATCTTTGCACGGTCCTAAAATATCAAAATCATAAGAAAAAAATAGTACTTTATGGGTCTTTTTTTGCTGTAATCGCTCTTTGAAGGCGGATAGGCTAAAAATCATTGAAACACAATTAAAGTTATTTTTTACTTGTAATCATTCTTATTGTAAATTATACACAAAAATGTGTTTCTAAACTAATTTTAATTGAAATTCCTGTAAACTAACTGTAGCTTGTGTAATTTTTACAATAATTTTGGACTCACCACTGATTGAAAATTTTGGCATATTTCAAAATTGGTAGTTGTGAAATATAAATTACCAGTTACTACAATAAATCTTCGAAATACTTTCCTCCATCTTGAATACTTAATCGTCAACGTTTTTTTTTTTATTTTTCTTTCCGCTTCCAAAAGTGTTTTCTTAATTTTGCTTTGTTGTTGCTTCTCGTAGCTAACACCAGCTCTTTGTAAAATCCCCAAATAAAAAAATCGATGGGGTTCAGGTTTGGCGGACGTGCAGGCCATTCGATCGGCCCTGCACGCCGAATCCATCTCAACGTAAAAATAACACGAGCCACAATTATTTTACAGGAATTTGAATTAAAATAACTCTAAAGTCACATTTTCAAGCCATAATTTGCCATAAAAGTGATAAAAAGTAGAAAAATAACTTTACTCGTTTTTCAATGATTTTGAGTCTATCCGCCTTCGATGGCCGATTACAGCAAAAAATGGCCAATAAAGTACTATTTGTTTCTTATGATTTTGGTAGTTCAGGACCGTGCGTAGTTTTTGAACTCGGTCAGAAGCTATGTAAACTCCTCTTCTTATTTTTAAATTGATCTTGAATGTTTGAGTGAATCCTACAGAAAACTGCAGTTCTAACTTTCAAGCTCGTTTTGAAGAACTTTGAGTAATTTCAGGAAGCTGAGTTATTTTTTTCATTAAAAGAACATTCGGGGAGATCATGTTACCGAAAAAAAATCTGAAAAATACCCACTACATAAAAAGATATGAACTTTTGAAACTTCGCTGGCACAATAAATCGGAAAACACACAAAAAAAACTATAACTCGAAAACTACGAAAAATCGCGTAACATACATTGGGGTATTTTTGGATACCCCCAGGTGTGAGGAATCTAAAAAAAATTATTGACGTCACTACTTGGACCACCCTGTATATTGAATAATCTGAAACAATCCTTCTATATACCTACTTGATAAGGCTGGAGGAGTCCCACAAACCACTGATTCTCTTGTAGTGGTACTAGTCAACAATCCTGCATCAACATCCATAACTGAAATAATAAAATTGGTTTCAAGTAATATATTTCATATATACCAGGTGTCACAGGTTCACTACCAAGAAACTCTACATTTATTCGAATTATAATTTGAATTTTGAGTGGAATAACGTTAAAAAATATAAAATTGAAAAAAAATTTTTGTTTGCCGTTTGAATTTTTTTTTCATTCCATTTTCTTTTGATTACATTCCACTCACAATCCAACTTTTAATTCGAATATGCAAAGATAAGCAACAGTTCATCTGAGAAAATCGAAAGTTATGTCCATTTCCGGTAAATGTAGACACATCTTGTTCACCACAGTCGATGGAAATCAATCTGTAGTATGAAGTACCAAAATTTAAATCCGATATCTTATGAAATGAGATTTTTTGGGGGATGAACCTGATTCCTATGACACAGGGTTTACTACATAATTTTACATTTGCTGTGTTGAGGGCCACTTGCACCGTATTACAAAACCATAGATTTAGACCATAATCAAGGTTTAGGTAAAAAATTATCTTGCACCGTCAAGTAATCCACGTTTAATGGCCTTAACTGACTATTAAATTTAAACCCTGAAATTTGGGGGCTTAAAAGAAGGATTAATGGTAAGCTTCGAAATCTAACCCTACTTTCGAGATATTTCGTACAAGTTTGACATTTTTCTGGGCGTAACCTACAGTTTGTTTAAATTTTTTTTGTTTACATTGGACATTCATGTAGAACTCGTACAAGTTAATGGATTTGATAATCAAATTTTGATTAAAAGTTATTGAATTTCAGATGATATTCATGAAAAATGATATAGAGAGATAATGACGTCAGTAGGCATTGATTCGTATCTTTCAAAGCATGAAGAATTAACATCAGTATTTCCATTGGGTTCAAAAACTCAATGGTATTTCTTATGAGCCTTCAACTACTTGAATTGATGAAGTTACAATGATATGATTATTTATTTCCAAGAGCGAATAGCAGAATGAAATCGAAGACATATTTGGAATGCAAAAGCATAGTTTCATGAAGATTCTTCAGTACTATTTCATTAAGTGATGTATTACGTGGAAAGCTATCATATACTACTTTATTATAGTGCAGGTGCTGTCTCTGGGCTATCATTCTCCTCGATTATATATTAACTGGACTCAAAATATAACTACAAACGAATTAATGTAAAAGAAATTGCATCCTTGTGTTAGTCGATCTTCAAACGTACACCTTCGTCAATCCATCCATTCATGATACTTCAATATTCATATAGAATACTTTTTATTCTGCGGATCTCACATTAGAGTTCTCATTATATTCGACCAAAAATTAACTCAATTCATAATATACTTGTTACAAACAAAATAATTCAATAGAAAATCTATCCTTGGTTAGGCCGTTCCTTATACGAAAGTTGTTTCGGATAAATCAATACTATTTATTTATTCATTTTACAAACGACTGGATTGTAATTCCATGCAGAAGCTGAAATCTTATGATATTACAAAATATAAGTTTACTTGAGTATATAACTATAAATTTGAATAATGTTTAAAGCCTGATGCAGAAGTAAAAGCACAGGTCTGTAGTAAGAGATCCCTAGTCTTAATGATAATAAACAAGTCGGGAACGTTACATGCAATATTTAATGGAAGCAATAAAGTCTGTCAGATATATTTTTTCGGTGGGTTTTTCAATGGATGCATATTGATTTTTCATATCTTATGGAAATATGGCAGAACCCATAAAATGAGTTTCATCTTTCGAATTAAAATATTTCATCAATTAGGGTTAAAATAAATAACATGAAGCTGGTCACAAGTACCAATTCATGAGAAAGTAACCAGATTTGAAGATTAACTTTAATCTAGTTACATTCAGCCTCGGTGCAAGTCGAATATTTGAACCAGAGCTTAATAAGTTTATCGTCGCTTAACTAACTGAAGTTTAAGACGAAATCGGTGCAATTGGCCCTGAGTACGGCAAGATATTATCCCTAATCTCCCGATCATGTATTTGATATTTGAAATACATACATACAATTCCTAAAACTACAAAATAATTAAAAAAAAATAATATTTTTAATCTGAAGCGTATAGGGAATATAAAAATATTTAATGTCATCAAACCTCCTCTACATCCCCTTGACTCAAAAGGTTTGTTTTGGTTCCCAACTTCAGAACTATCCTAGAACAGTTCTAAAAGCGATGAAACCAAATCTCATCGCGATCGTAGCGGAAGAAAAACTTCCGATTGTGTTGGCAGAAAATAGGAATGTTTATCATGTCTTATATAGGGTGGTCCAAGTAGTGACGTCAATAATTTTTTTTCAGATTCCTCACACCTGGGGATATCCAAAAATACTCGATGTTTGCTATGCGATTTTTTCTAGTTTTCAAGTTATAGTTTTTTTGTGTTTTTCCGATTTATTATTCCAGCGAGGTTTCAAATTTTCATATCTTTTTATGTAATAGGTATTTTGCCATTTTTTTTTCTGTAACATGATCTCCCTAGGTATTGTTTCGATAACAAAAATAAATCAGTATCTTGAACACACTCAAAATCATTCGAAAAAGGCTTGAAAGTTAGAACTTCAGCTTTCAGTAGGATTCACTCAAACATTCAACATCAATTGAAAAATACGAAGAGGAGTTTACATAGATTCTGGCTGAGTTTAAAAACTTTGCACTACCAAAATCATAGAAAAAAAATTGTACTTTATGGATCTTTTTTTGCTGTAATCGCTCTTTGAAGGCGGATAGGCTAAAAATCATTGAAACACGATTAAAGTTATTTTTTAGTTGTAATCATTCTTATGGTAAATTATACACGAAAATGTGTTTCTTAACTAATTTTAATTGAAATTACTGTGAACTAACTGTAGCTTGTGTGATTTTCACAATAATTTTGGACTCACCACTGACTGAAAATTTTGGCATATCCAAAAATATCCCATGTATGTCACGCGAATTTTCGTAGTTTTCGAGTTATAGTTATTTTGTGTGTTTTCCGATTTATTGTGCCAGCGAAGTTTCAAAAATTAATATCTCTTTATGTTATGGGTATTTTGCAGAATTTTTTTCTGTAACGTGACCTTCCCGAATGTTCTTTTAATGAAAAAAATAACTCAGCTTCCTGAAATTAATCAAAGCTTTTCAAAACGAGCTTGAAAGTTAGAACTTCAGTTTTCAGTAGGATTCACTCAAACATTCAAGATCAATTTAAAAATACAAAAAGGAGTTTTCATAGTTTCTGACTGAGTTCAAAAACTTCGCACGGTCCTGAACCACCAAAATCATAGGAAAAAAATAGTTCTTTATTGGCCATTTTTTGCTGTAATCGGCCATCGAAGGCGGATAGACTCAAAATCATTGAAACACGAGTAAAGTTATTTTTCTACTTTTTATCACCTTTATGGCAGATTAAGCTTGAAAATGTGACTTTAGAGTAATTTTAATTCAAATTCTTGTAAAATAATTGTGGCTCGTGTTATTTTTATATTAAGATGGATTGGGCGTGCAGAGCCGATCGAATGGCTTGCACGTCCACCAGACCTGAACCCCATCGATTTTTTTATTTGGGTATTTTACAAAGAGATGGTGTTAGCTACGAGAAGCCACAACAAGGCAGAATTAAGACAAAACTTATGGAAGCGGAAAGAAAAATAAAACAAAATGTTGACGATTAAGTATTCAAGATGGAGGATGGGATTTTGGAGAGTTATTGTAGTAAATGGTAATTTTTCAGTATGTTGTGCTTTTATTTCTCATCCAAAAGCGATTAATTTCACAACTTCCAATTTTGAAATATGCAAAAATTTTCAGTCAGAGGTGAGTCCAAAATTATTGTAAAAATTACACAAGCTACAGTTATTTCACAGGAATTTCACTTAAAATTAGTTAAGAAACTCATTTTTGTGTATAATTTATCATAAGAATGATTACAAGTAAAAAAACTTTAATCGTGTTTCAATGATTTTTAGCCTATCCGCCTTCAAAGACCGATAACAGCAAAAAAAGACCCATAAAGTACAATTTTTTTCTTATGATTTTGGTAGTTTAGGACAGTGCAAAGTTTTTAAACTCAGCCAGAAGCTATGTAAGCTCCTCTTCGTTTTTTTTAATTGATGTTGAATGTTTGAGTGAATCCTACTGAAAGCTGAAGTTCTTACTTTCAAGACTTTTTTGAGTAATTTTGAGTGAATTCAAGATGCTGATTTATTTTTGTTATCGAAACAATATTTAAGGAAATCATGTTACAGAAAAATAGTCTGCAAAATACCTATTATATGAAAAGATATGAATATTTGAAACCTCGCTGGAATAATAAATTGGAAAAACACAAAAAAACTATAACTTGAAAACTAGAAAAAATCGCATAACATACATGGGGTATTTTTGGATATCCCCAGGTGTGAGGAATCTAAAAAAAAACTTATTGACGTCACTACATGGACCACCCTGTATATTATCTGGGGTTTAATTCAAAAAAATATACGGAAGTCCTTGTCGCACGATGTAATATATTAATATTTTTGGTTATACTTGCGTCTACTTAATTTTTTTTTTTCGTAGAAATCGTTTTTCTGGATTTTCTTCAGTACTTCAATTATATTTCGAAATGAACCAACGAATTATTGACAGATATAATAATGAATTGAATGATGAACGTATTTCAGATATGTGCTTTTCAGGGAAAAATTCATTCGAAACATTATTATGACATAAGGGAGGGGACTCTAGCATTCATAGATTTATATAAGAAGTATACATTCCAGGTGTGAATAATGGAAATGAAATCCATGTGATTAACCTGGGAGGTCGTAGCAAAGTAATTATGGTCAATTACGAAAGTTTAAATTTAACAGTTTACCATTTCCTCAATAAATACAACAATCTAAAACCAATTCAACACGACGTCGAAAAAGTCAGGTTAACCATTTAAATCGTTGACAGGCACTCCACGCTTGTGCAAACTACAGTTCGGACTCTCACGTCCGAACTCCTTTCACAGTTCTAGAACAGTTCGGAATCGATTCTGAAAATAACCGAAACAGGACTACTCAAATCCCAAACCGGTTCTGAAATGAACCAGAACACAAAATCGCAATCGCGCATGCGGAACAGCTCCAGAACAGTTCTGAACTCGGAAACCAAAGCTTTGTTTTGGTTGCGAAATTCAGAACTGTCCTGGGATAGTTCTAGAACTGCGCAGAACTGATGCGCTGTAGGAACTTGTTTTAGAACTATCCCAGAACGGTCCTGAAAAATGTTGAACCAAAACGTGCATTTTGTAGATCACAGAAATATAAAATTGTCTTTCTGTGCTAAATTCGAAAAGATTCGTGCCGGAGGTTTCGGAAGATTGTTCGCAAGAAGTACGTGTCTCACTGCCTAGCCAAGATTTCATTAGAATAATTTATCATTAATAAGATAAATCAAAATGAGTCAAGTCATTGGTAAGTACTGGGATAAAACAGCATGTATAAATATTAACTTTTTCATTAATATTTTAGATTTATCAGAATCTGGCGGCCTTTATCCCGAGATGGAAAATTCGGGAATAAATTTTTTCAACAGGGATAGAACACTTGCTCTTATAGAGCTCTATAAAAAATATAAACCAAGATTAGGGACTTTCCAAATAAAGTCCAACAGAGTATTGTGGGAGGTTGTAGCGAAAGAGTTGTCAGAAACGACAAATTTGAGTGTTTCTGCATCGAAATGCGAAAACCGGTGGAAAGTATTGGAGAGGAATTATAAGAAAGTGGTCGACAATAACAGACAGACTGGGAGAGGCTTAAGGATATTCGAATTCGAAAACGAATTCGACGAAATATATGGAAGGAAGAGGAATTTAAGGCCTGTTATATTACTGTCCAGCACTTCAGTCGTTCCTCTCCATGAATCTTCCGATCTTCCCATTTCAAATTTGCAGGAGCAGGAAATAGCTACAGCTACAATCTCCTGCGAGGAAAGCCCTAATGTTCTTCCCTGTACCTCCACTGAAATCCATATTGAGGACAGAGCCAGTTCTTTGGGTATAACACCAAGGAAAAGGTCGGTCAGGAAGTCAACATCGACTTACAAAAGGCGGAATGATATCCTCACCGACATGAAAAATGACCTCAGGGAGTACTACAAGGAAAAGATTAAAAGAGATGAGGAAAAATTGGAATTAGAAAAGAAGAAATTCCAAGATAGAACAAGGAGGACCGACCTGTTAGAGCGGTACATTAGTATGCAGGAAGATTTGATGAGAAATCATATGGAGTAGTGGTTTTATTTCTATAGACATTTATTTTATTTCTTTCTTTAACCCATTTGTTGTTTGTATGTTTTTTTGATTATTTTATTTTAATTTATTTTAGTTATCTTGTTTTTTAATAGTTTTTTGTTCCTAGATATTTGTTGTTCATCGTTCTTGTTCAAAATGTCTTATTTATATTTATTTTATTTTGGTTTATTTTACATTTTACTATAAAAACGTACAAATCTGTATATTGTCTGTGATTTGTTTATTGTTATTTTTGTACTGCCTGTGATGTGTTCAGTAGTTATACATATTTTTAAAAATTATAATTTGATACATAATAGGTTTATTTGTTTCCAGCACTGAGCATGAAATTTGTTCAGAATAATTTTCATTCAATTTCGAATGAAAAAATAGATATCCAATTGATTTGGTCTGACCTATATGTTAAATTATATGTCGGTTAGTCACATTGCCAATGAATATTGTGGAATGGGTTTTTAGACTACCTTCACTGCACTGCAATGATTATCATCATATATAACAAACATGATAAAAAACGGATCGGGTGGGATTGGTTTCAACATCAGGAGACAAATATTAAGCAGTAGCATAACTACTACAGCAATATAGAAATCTCGATCCGTTCTCTTTATGGAGATATAAAATTTGTTTTCCAATTCAGTATTATAGGCAATAATTTGATTTAATATTCGTCATGGGTAGATTTACAGTTATTTGATATAAAATTGCTGACCTGAAAAAATATAGAATTTGTTAATGAAACCTTTTCATACGTAACATTGTTCAGCAATCTAAAATCCTTAGGGAGACCACGTACTTGTGAGTTTTTGTCAGCTTTGTCACTCTCAAAAGAATATATACATATATCTACTACCAAGTCATAGAAAAACTAGTAACGTGCGTTCACTAGACAGACTAGGTGACACTGGTAAATTTTTGTCAACAAGATCAGTCTAGGCATTGGGTAAAAAACATTGTGTGCTCATCTGAAAAATGAGTGACGTCAGCAAGATTGAAATACAAAGCGTTGTTTATATACAACTCCTTGTATTTTAATCTTGCTGACATCACTCATTTTTCATGTTTTTTACATCATGAGTCTAGGTGACAAATCGTCACTGAATGTACGTTCATTAAATTTGCGGTATTGTCGGTATGTTGACATATACATGATTTTGACTTTGTCTCAGGATAATCAACTTGTACCAATAGTATGATATTTCGAAATATCCATGAAATTATGCCTTTTCAATTTAGAAGGAGTGTATACCTCCTGATAACAAGTTTGGTTTTTGTTCCTTCAAAATAATTTACAAATAAATAGTTTATGATTTTTATGTTCTAACAGATTATTACAATTTTGATTTCAAATACAAAAAGTTATTCAAACCATTTTATAAAATAGCAATTTTCTTCAATTATCTATATACAAAATGCTTGCGATGTAATTTCTGAAGTTCATTCCAGCAACGTCACCTTCTGTGTCCTCATCTACCTCTTCATTATCAAGTGAAAAACCATCACCACCAATATCCTCTTCATTGACATCTCCAATATTTGCCTCCAGAGACAAGTTGTGTAACACACAGCATGCTCTGATGAAATGGCAGATGGTTGGTATACTCCTCAGTTTTAAGTGGTATAGTTGTCTGAATTTTTGTTTCAGTATTCCAAATGTGTGCTCAATCATCACACGACAATGGTTTAATTTTTTATTGAAGTTAATCTCAACTGGTGTTAGATGTCCGTTATTTTTGAAGGGAGTTAAAA
This sequence comes from Myrrha octodecimguttata, assembly GCA_958510865.1. Lineage (NCBI taxonomy): Eukaryota > Metazoa > Arthropoda > Insecta > Coleoptera > Coccinellidae > Myrrha > Myrrha octodecimguttata. Next base: position 15,884,839 of record OY294061.1, read on the forward strand.
GGTTTCTCAGGCATGGATAGGCACTATCTCCCAGAATATATTTATCCTTGCACATGGCTGGCAGATTACTGTATAAATCAGAACTTTGAAAAACCCTAGAGTCGTGGACAGAGCCTGGAAACCCAATGAATACATGCCTTATTCTTCTTTTCGAATCACAAACCGCTTGAAACTGAAATAATACTCATTAGAGATGCAGCAATATGTTCAACACATTTATGATCACTTACCTGAATGGAATAGTATTTCTTTCTGTTATAATAGGATTCATGGTCATCGATGGGCTTATCAATTCTGACGTGGCTACCATCCACACATCCCAACACGTCAGGAAATCCCATTTGTGCGAAATCTTCTATAATTTCACGTTTCTCATCCTCTGAAGGCCATTTGATCACATCTATGCACTTGCTACTGACAAAACGGCTCACATTTTCAATTACGAGGTGTAGTGTGCTTAATCCAATATTGAACCGATCCGCTACATCTCGAAACGATGCAGCTTCATGTGTTGCATACCAGCAGAATATTAGTATGCATTTCAGAGCAGTTATTCTCAAAAAACCAGTATCTTTTTTTGCGTGGAATTCACTATGTTCAAATTCTTCAGCCAAATTAGCCAAAACATCTCTTTGAACTTTAAATTGTTCCAGGAACTCTTTGTCTGTGTATGATGGGACCACATTTTCGAAATAAAATTCATTTTTCTGATGATGCTCAAGTACTTCCGGCAAAATTGTTACCAAAAAATCATCCTCTTGATCAGATGACGAACTGGAACTTGTCTCAACGAAATACTGAAAATAATAAAAAGAAATTTTAGAAACAAAACTCCATGAACGGGGTATAGGGTCTTTACCTCCATATTTTAAAATAACTTCCAGTTTGAATCACTCGAACGAAATTTCAGCATTTTTGCTGCTAATTCTAGACGTGAGAACGATTACCACAACAAAACAACGTGGGAAGTTGGACTGGCAGTGGGCAACTGTAAAAGACGTAACGGCCGTAACGCATGTGCGAGCCGCGAACTACCTAATTCTGAACCAATTCAAACTTGAGGGTAAGGACTGTTTTCACCGTTCTAGGATAGTTCAGAATTGGTTCTGAAAATGACCAAAACACCGACCAGGCCCATACATTCCTATTCCGAACCGGTCCCGAGATGAACCAAAACACAAATTAACAACTGCACGCATGCGCAAACCCTTGAGTATGAATTCGTATCATGGCGGGAATAGGCCAATTGGAATTTTTTCAGTATGTAATTCCTGATTCTTTTATATTCAAACGAGCAATTTTTGTACTCATAAATGTTTGTGAATAGATATATGGGGCTTATCTCGGAAGCAAAGATTACCATGAAATATCGTTTAGATAAGATTTTGCTATCTAAGTAAACCTATAACATAATATTAGAGCTCTAAACGCAAATTCATTTAGAAATGTATTCGCAAATATGTTTGATGGACAGTAAATTCGGATGAAATTTTGTATTCAAATAGGTTTTTGCTTTTCAAGTTTGCCCATATATCCAGGTTTATCTGTGTGTAGAAACGTATTTTCACAAAATTTTCTTGTCAATAGTTCTATATAGATAACAAACAAAATGCGGAACGAATCTCAGGTACTAATCAATCAAATATTTCCTTCAAATCTTAAACTGTTCAACATATATATGTAAGTAGCTGAAAGAATGACGAAATAAGTAGTATTTACTGAATCTTCATAGAAAAACATATATTAACATGAAAGTGCACGTTGAAAGAGCATTTTGCTTTGCGTAAAATTCAACCAGACAAATATTGAGAAATAAACATCATATTACTACCTTTCCTTTTGTATATGTTCTACGGAAATATTCAAATCATATATTATGTTTCCTTATATATTCAAGTAATTCATTGTACTGTTTTAACTCTTTCAAATAAAAACTGTTCTGAATAAAAGTGATATAATCACGAATATCCCTGATAAATTTGCTGTGGCAATAAATTATTCAGCAATCTGTAAAAGAACAACATTGTACTGAATGAATTTACCGTGTTCCAAAAAGAACAGGTTGTCGTCTACTCTCAACCTAAGATAAGTGAATGTTTTACTCTAGCAATCGATTCATTATACATTTTAAAATAAGTGGCTCTATGTAATACTGAACTCTCTTTCCTGATTAACATCCTTTTTGTTTTATTAGTATTGAACTTCAGAAAGTTGATCTCTAACCCCTCGAATAGATTATTTAATTCAATTAAGAGAGAGCTGTTAGTTTGCTCTTGTTTGAATAATCAACAGACAAAAATCGTGTAATAAATATAAAACATATTCATTGAAAAATATATTGATGAATATTCATATAAATTGCCAACACTTCAAATGATTCAGATTCTGTTCAATTGAAACAAATAATTTTTTAACTGAAAATGTTATATTCAATTTCACTGTTCATTCTTTATAATACAGCTTATTTTCACACATTGCAGCACACAGGAAATGGTATAATCCACAGTAACATGCATTTCTTCTTCGGAAGCATAATTAATGTTACCACAATGCAAAATTGGGTAAAACCTTAAAATTTCGGAGTCCAGCAGATATTGAACCGGTTTTTGGCTTGTTGTAAGAGACCACTTAAATTACCAACAATTTCATCTTATTCCTGGTTGGTACTAGCTTCGTACAATATTACTTATCTGGCAAGCACACGTATTTGCATTATGAAATGGATGCTGTGCTTTCAAAAAGAATTGTATTTTCGGTAATACCGTATTTTCTCCATATAAGCAATTTTTTTGATCCCGGGTAAAAATGTCATCATAATATAAATATATATACCTCATCTCTCACTTATAGTAGTTCAAACAGAATATTCTGAAAAAGATAGAAATGTTATAATAACTTCTACAGAAACATTGTTTCATGACAATTACCCCCATATTTCAAATTCTAATAATTCAGCTTCAAATACTAAGACATGTTTCCATTTGTAAACTATGTTCCTATTTAGAACAAAAATAATCCAACCAAATATCCAAAATTATTTTTCAAGTCCCAACTGTTAGGTTAATCACAGAATTTACATAAATTCACGTTACGCATGTGCGAACTACATAATTCCGAACCGGATTTAGAACTCTTATTACAGTTCTGGGATAGTTCGGAATCGATTCTGAAAAAAACCAAAACAAGAGCTTTCAGATTCTAAAGCGGTTCTGAACTGAACCAAAACACAAAATCAGAACTGCGCATGTGCGAACCGTTCCGAACTCCGAACCAAAACAAATGCACTTGATTGGAAAAAAAATACCAGAGTCGGATCGAACGAATTTTCATGAATTTTTTTAGGTACTTTTGCCCTCAGCAGCTACGATGAAATAAATACAAAAGCTTTTCAATGACCAAGAAGAACTCGTTTTTCATAAAATAATCGCTTGCACTTGATTGGGAAAAAAATACCAGAGTCGGATCTAACAAATTCTCAGGAATTTTTTTAGGTACTTTTGCCCTCAGCAGCTGCGATGAAATGAATACATATGCTTTTCAATGGCTAAAAGGAACTCGTTTTTCATAAAATAATCGCTTGCACTTGATTGAAAAAAAAATACCAGCGTCGGATCGAATAAATTTTCATGAATTTTTTTAGGTACTTTTGCCCTCAGCAGCTGCGATAAAATAAATACAGATACTTTTCAATAGCTAAGAAGAACTCTTTTTTCATAAAATAATCGCTTGCACTTGATTGGAAAAAAAATACCAGAGTCGGATCGAACAAATTTTCATGAATTTTTTTAGGCTTTTTTGCCCTCAGCAGCTGCGATGAAATAAATACAGATGCTTTTCAATGGCTGAAAGGAACTCGTTTTCCATAAAATAATCGCTTGCACTTGATTGGGAAAAAAATACCACAGTCGGATCGAACGAATTTTCATGAATTTTTTTAGGTACTTTTGCCTTCAGCAGCTGCGATGAAATGAACACGTACGCTTTTAAATAGCTAGAAAGAACTCGTTTTTCATGAAAAAATCGCTTGCACTTGATTGGGAAAAAAATACCAGAGTCGGATCGAACGAATTTTCATGAATTTTTTTAGGTACTTTTGCCCTCAGCAGCTGCGATGAAATAAATAAAGATGCTTTCTAATGGCAAAGGAGAACTCTTTTTTCATAAAATAATCACTAGCACTCGATTGGGAAATTTTGAGCAAATTTTGATTGGTATTTTTGTATGCAATTCGGAGCTCCGTAATAAAACTCGATAGACTCGAAAATTACGAGCGAGAAACTATTTTCAACAGAGAATACCATAGTTGTTGTTTGTGCACTAGACGAGAATAGTCAAGGATTTTAGTTTGAGTGGAAGGTAAACTTGCAAAATAGTGATTATTTTGATATTGCAACCCGACAGAAATATAACATCGATAGAAAAAGCAGCTGGTGTGAGTGATAAACAACGTTATCGCCGCAGATAAGCGAGCTGGATTTCGGAGTTGACAGAGGCGGACTCAGGTTTAATTCGAAATCGCGAAATAGAAATATCAAGATGAGAAATGACGAGGAATATACGAGTGATGAAGGGAAAAGAAGAAGGGAAGAAGACAACGAAGAGGAAATATTTACAAAAAGCAAAAGAATTTTTCGAACACCACAAAAGCAAAAACCAAATACTCAGGATGATAAAATGGATAGAATGATGGAAATGATGGAGAATATGATGCGGGAAATGAAGGAGATAAGATCTGAACAGCGGAGTTACCAGACAGAAATGAAGAAGTTGAGAGAAGAAAATGAACAAATAAAGAAAGAAAACGAAAATCTCAAAAGCGAAATTAAGATGATTAATTCTAGACTAGAGATTATAGATAGAGATAAAAGAAGAAATAATGTAGTGGTCAGTGGTCTAACTATGAATGAAACCCAACAAGACTCAATACAGGATAAAATGAGTCAGTTTTTCAAGAAAAATATGGAGATAGAGCCTCTTTTGAAGACTGCCAGGAAAATAGGAGTGAAAACTTACCTTATCGAATTTGAGAATACGTCGGAAAAAATGAAGTTGATGCGAAATAAGAATAAACTAAAGAACTATACGGATGAAGTAGTTTATATAAACGATGATATGACGAAGGTACAAAGGGAGATACAGGAAAAGCTAAGATCGGCTGCCAAGGAAGAGAGAGGAAGAGGTAGGAATGTTAAAGTGGGTTTTCAGAAGCTAATCATAGACAATGTGCACTTTAAATGGAATTATGATATAGGAAAAATTGAGAAATCAATGTCAAAAAACTATTGAAGAGGATGAAGGTAGGAACGGAATTAAAAATTACGACTGAGCAGAATAAAGGACAACGAGACGGTAGAACGAGCGTAAGAGATGTATGGAGGATAGCAACATGGAATGTGAGAGGTTTAAGTGGAAAGGAAGATGAACTTGAGACTGAATTTGAGCAAATGGAACTGAAAGTTTTGGCAATAACGGAAACAAAGAAAAAGGGAGAAGGATCAATGAAGACAAGAAACGGCCATTTGTTAATATATAGCGGAGTGGATCGAAATACTAGAGCAAAAGCAGGAGTAGGATGTTTAATAGAGAATGGAATATCTGGGAGTATAAATGGTTGGAAAAATTGGTCCGAGCGGATATTGTCAGTGGAAATTAAAGGCGGAAACAACGAGATAACAACAATAATAGTGGTGTATGGGCCTAATGAAGATGACAGCTCAGAAACTAAAGAGACATTTTGGGAGAACTTAACAGAGATTACGGAAGAAGCGAAAGGAAAAATTGTTATCTTGGGAGACTTCAATGGCAGAGTAGGTAGAAGAGACAAAATGTATGAAGAAGTAATGGGGCCCTTTGGAGAAGAAACAAGGAATAATAACGGTGAGCGACTACTTAACTTCTGTATACTTAATTCTATGTTAATAACCAACACACTTTTTGAACATAAAAATATCCATAGATACACAAGGGAGGTTAGTAGCCGGGGAGAGAAATCGATAATAGATTATATATTGGTTCAAAAAGAAATTAGATCAACTGTTTTAGATTCAAGAGTAAGAAGAGGACCAGAAATAGGCAGTGACCACTACGTAGTGATAGCTAAAGTCAAAATGGATGGAATTAGTACAACGAACAACCGAAATAACCAGGGGAAAAAGATGGAACATGAATGCCTGAGAACTTACAAATTAGTTAACAGAGAAATTGCTGAACGATACCAAATAGAAACAGAAAGGAGATTCGAGCAAGAAAGATATCAACAAGAAGGCTCTTCACTTGACAACATGTGGACTAAATTCAAAAATATAATTATAGAATCAGCAAGAAAAGTTTGTGGAAGTTACAGGAAAACAAATAAGAAAAAACAAACAGCATGGTGGACGAAAGAACTGAAAGCTGAAGTGAAGATGAAGAAGGAAAAATGGAGAATATACTTGAATGAAAGAACTACAGACAATTACCAACAGTATAAAAACCAAAGAAAGAAAGTCAAAGAACTTATATTGTTACGGAAAAAGGAAAAATGGGAAGAATTCGGTGAAAAAATGGAAAACGAGTTCAAGACTAACCAAAAACTGTTTTATGGAGTCCTGAAAGCACAAAGAAATAGACAAACGAATGAAAGCGTAAATATAAAGAATAAAGAAGGAATTCTATTGAGGGGTGACGATGAAATAATGGATAGATGGAGAGAGCATTTTCGAGAACTACTGGATGGGGGACATAGCGAGGTAGAAGATACATACGAACAGCAAGAAAATATTGAAGATGGAGAATTTGAGGGAATAACTCTGGATGAGCTGAAACAAGCGATATCATCATTGAAAAATGGAAAAGCTCCAGGAAGTGATAAAATAACGTCAGAGATGCTTAAGAACTTGGGACGAATAGGATTGAACACATTGCTGGAGATATTTGAAAAAGCATGGAAAGATGAAATGATACCAGAGGATTGGCAAACAGCCTTAATAGTTCCAATATATAAGAAAGGAGACAAACATAATTGTAATAACTACAGAGGTATAACTTTATTGAGTACAGCTATGAAACTCTACGAGAAAATATTAGACAAAAAGATAAGACAGAAAATAGAGATAACAATGGAAGAAACACAGAGTGGATTCAGGAGAGGAAGGAGTATTCAAGATCATATATTCACTATGAAGATATTATGCGAGAAAGCAAAACAAGAGAATAGAAGATTGTACTTGGGCTTTATTGATCTGGTGAAAGCTTTTGACAAAGTGAACAGGGAAAAACTGTGGACAATACTGAAGAAACGAGGAATAGATAAAAAATTGATCGGCATTATAAAGAATATATATAGATTGAATAAAAACCGGATTGTTAGCCACAATAGAACATCAAAAACATTCCACACAAAAACAGGACTAAGGCAAGGAGGAAGTTTGAGTCCGGTACTGTTCACTATCTTCATGGACGAGATTTTAAAGGAATGCACAAGAAGAACAAAAAATTTCAGGTAGGACACAAAAATATGCAGCGGGTGGAAATATCAGAATGTGCTTTTGTAGATGACATTATCGTGATTACTGGACGAAGAGACGATTTGCAGGGAAATATGAAGATATGGGATGAAGTTGTCAAAAAGTATGGAATGGAAATAAATAAAGACAAGACAAAAGTTATGGTGATAGGAAACTCAGAAGAACTTAATATAGAGCTAGACGAAACAACAATAGAACAGGTGAAAAGTTTCAGATACTTGGGTGTTGAAATAGATGAAGAGGGAAAACAAGATGTGGAAATTAATAAGAGAATAGAAAACACAGTTAAATTGTACCATACGATGAATAAGAGTTTCATAGGTAAAAAGGAAATTTCCCAAAGGACAAAGATGAACGTGTATAGAGCAATATATAGACCTACCCTGACATTTTCATGCGAATCATGGGCCTTGAACAATAAACAGAAAAGTAAAATCCAAGCAGTAGAAATGAAATACCTAAGAAGAGTAAAGGGCGTAACCAGAATGAATAAGATAAGGAATGAAAGAATACGTGAAGACCTAGAGATTGAACCAATACATGATTTCGTAGAAAGAAGACAACTTAGCTGGTGGGGACATTTGAACAGAGCAAATGTGGAGAGACCTGTTAAACAGATATGGGAAGCTAGAATTCAAAAGAGGAAAAGGAGAGGAAGACCAGAGCTGACGTGGAACGAAACAATCACTGAAATAATTAATAGGAGAGGACAAACATGGAATGAAGCAAGGAATATGGCTAGGGATAAGAAACTGTGGACCAAATTTGTACATAGAAATGAAATACTTTGATTTTGTATATACTGAATTTTAATTAAGTTGAAATGGAATACCCTACACCATTATATGGTAATTGGGTTTTTTTGATAATATATATATATATTTTTGTATGCAAATTTCCACACCCACCGAGGAGGTATTGCATAGTAAGAAGTGGGTATTCCATCTACTATCGAAAGGGATATACCTATATCAGTCAAGTTCAAGGCATCGCACATTCGATATCTGACATTGGGTGCGTTACCTTTTTTATGGGTGGTTCGCCAGTAGCCCTATCATCCCAAATGACAGTTCACAAAAAACGCTTGCAAATATTTATAGAACCGTCTAGCCTGAACATTCAAAAAATGTTTTGAATGTTAATTCTGAACACAAACTTGACAAATACCGTCATATATAAACGAATCATGTCCAATAGATAGACACTCTGAATGAATGTATCGTTAACGATAGGTGCAAGAAACTGATTCGGTGTAACTGTTCTTCGGCATATAAGACATTAATTCCGTATATTATCCGATCTATTAAGGATGAGGGTTTTAACATATTTTCTATATTCTTTATTACTGACATTGTGACGAAACGATAACGCGTTGTTTCCCAGAACAAGCGCGTAATTATAAATGGAGGTGCTTGATTCCTCATTTCCCTTACATACAATCAATGAATCAATTGAAAGTTGATATAGCAGAGCTATCGCACATGTAGATTTTTCTTGTATAGCGGATCTATCGTCTTCATTCATCAATTCAATAATTTCTTTGTCGGCAATATCTTGTACCTACCTGTTGTCTAGGAGTTGTTTTGGGTTCTCTCCAATCGTTGCCACATTTTACATTTTATGGTGGCAAATTATTAGCATCCCGTTTACTTGTTAAAATATCATAAGGAGTATTATATGAAAAAAAATAACGGATTCATTTCATTTAAACTCTGCCGTTACACTGAAATGGTGGGATTTCGAAAAGAAGTTGGACAAACCTTTGTATATTTGAAATATAAAGAAATTTCTCCAGTAACCTTTGAAGAACTGGAATAATTTTTCTGTTGATTTTGAAACTTCAGAAATATTTGACCTCTGTGAGAAGGAAATGAAACCCAACTAGTTCACCAAAACAGTAAATCCGTATTTATTGAATACATTCGAGAAAAAAACATACGTGGAGATATATTTGACGGTATTATAATTTACTATTATCAAATTACATGATCAGTTTAATTAAACAGCTCTAAAGCGATGAATGAATAACCAAAAATTTGTTCCTATTTATTCATTTTATTTATTTATTGTATATTTAGGTTTCAAACAGAACAATGTACCAAAAAAGCAACCACAATTAATCAAGTCCAATTCACACTAGAAATATAATCAGTGGATTACTGTAGAGGAGAGGAAACATTTACATTTTTTCGATTAAAAAAGAAATGAAAATTATTTTTTTCCTATCACTGTTTTTGGTTTATTATTTCATAAAATAAAATAATAAACCTTAGTGATCGGCCACAACAAATCATTCAGTGCCACACATGCCAGAAATGGGGACATGCTACCTCCAACTGCTACAGCTCCGCTGTATGCCTCAAATGCGCGGAATACCACGCAAAAAAAGACTGTCCTAAACATTAAATATCAAAAACAACTTAACTTCAACTTTAACTTCGGAAATTGTTAAACTTCTTAAATATCCTCAAAAAGTTCTAAAGAAATATTTTCCAGAGCAGGACTTGGAGGTATTTCAAAGTCAGTAGGAAATGAGTCGCATGGCTCTAACTTCTGACCTTTCACAACATTCTTTTTCATTTTTCCTTCATCTTTTTCGACACTTCTTGGTTTTTACTTTTCAAAAAATCTGCCTTGTTTAGTGTGAGAATAACTTCATCGGGACCAGATTAGTGAGAGCGGCAACCAACATTACGTTCCTCGACAAGACCTATCCATGTTTAGTATGACATAAGAACTCGAGAAACCATAGAGAAAAAGAAGAGTGAAAGCTCTGTAGAATACGAGTGAAAGTAGCAATGGTTGACGCTGTCCTCTCTCTCTTAACCTTCGAGATTTCATCGGCGCAAGTTGTTGCATTCTAATCTATAATATTTTTAGAGTGTGGTTCTTTAAGACGATTAAGTGTGTTTTTAAATAAAGAGGTTAAAATATATAAATTTGGTGTTCATATTATTCCGTGCCTGATTATCACATAAGATAATTATTCCAACAGGTTATGTAACCCAGTGCACGCTTCCACTGCGTAAATAAACAAAACACCATAATCTTCGTTTCTTTTTCGTAAGTGCACGTGTTTCGTTTTGAGAAAAATAAAAATCTACTCGACTTGTTGAGGTAAGTTACCTTTTAATACTATATAGAGGTTAGAGATATTCTGCTTGTCTTACAAATGGAAAATGAATACATTCATTCCTTGTAAATATAGAGATTGCCTGTTATTGAGAAAACCCTGTGTGTAACGAATATTACTGAGCATTAATTATCATAATAGAGATCTATATTTCTTATGAATACCACAATTCATTTTTCATGATCACGTTTACTTTACGTTTATTTTATTATTTCAATCATTTTCAATGAATTAACATTTCGGGGCTACGATCATACAATACGTGCTGTGCTGTATTTTGTGTTCGGATGCTAGGGACGCCTTAGAACTTAAGTTTACACCCCGCACATGTGCTTGGCAGCGTGACCAATTATTTTTTTCAGAATCTACCAAACCTTCTGTAGAAATCCCTTTTTTTCTACCAAAGTCATTTACAGAAATCTACTAAAAAATCTACTGCTACCTAAGAGCGGTCTTTAGCACTTTATGTTGGAAGGAAAGTAGAAAACTTTAATGTTTCGTGTAATTTGAAAAAATATCGCAGTAATTAACCTTCGCTCAGCAAAAAAAAGCTGGAGAAGCACTGCCGTGGAGGCAGCAGCTTTTACGCGCATGTTCAATAGAGATGACCGCTTTGGCAACGAATTTGAACATGCGCGCAAAAGCTGCTGCAGTGCTTTTCTAGGTTTTTTTTCGATAAATTACTGGATTTCAATTCGATCTAATCTGTATATTGGAAAATATTGAGAAGATAAAATTTTGAATGGGTACCTATATCTACGGAATCGTTGGGCGGATTTTACCTAATCACGAATTCGACCTTCGTCTACAAATAGCGAGTTTTTAGGTCGTTTCTTCCAGAAGATAACGGCCGACCGTAAACACAATAACTTCCGAAAGAAACAACTTAGAAATTCGATATTTATAGAGAAGATTTGGACCTTAATTACGAAGACCGAATTAATGAATGGGTAAAATCCATCTAATGATTCCGCAGATATTCTTATATATTCACCTAAATGAAAGGCTCTTCCGTTCTGGATGGAAACGATGAAAATGCGAGAAAATGTAGCGCACGCACGCACCTATGATGGGTAATACGATATACTCATTGAGTGTGACGGGATTAGAGAAATACCCTAATCTCAGTCAGAGCCATCTATACGAATTGTGCAATTTTTTCACATAATTCATGCGATTATAGTTAGGTTAGGTTGTGCCACTTCTCAACTCAGACAGAAACGTTCTACTGCTTCAACAGTTGAAAGTACAATTCTACTAAGATAGTTCGAATTACTACCGAAATCTACTGCTCAATTTCTGTCTACTTACAATGATGAAATTTTAAAGAAAATCTACCATAAAAGTAGATTTCTACCAAAATTGGTCACGCTGGTGCTTGGCCAACCAATTTCAACAAGTATCTATAGCCGTGCGTGGTACTGTATGTTTGGAAAAGGTGTACATTTGCGTGGTGGTGTGGCTTTGGAACTCTGATGTCTCGTTTCGAATTCTGATGGGTTGCTGTGCAAGTTCATTGGAATTCAGAAGCATGAAACAATTTTAAACTCCGCCTGCAGTATCGTCGGGTGGATTGAGTAGCTCGATGATGCTGTTGCCGGTCCCAAGCCCGGATAAAGGAGGAGGGTTGTAGCAGCAGGCTGGCTCCCTGCTATACGTAAAAACTCAACTTGCTAAAAAGCCTAAACATCGCCTCGGAAACACGGACGGATCTACCGGTAAACGACAAAAGCAGAAAAAAAGGATAATGAGTATGGGAACATGGAATGTACAAGAGATAAAACACAAAATCGACATGGTTGTATCAGAGGTGGAAAAACTTGGAATGGATGTTGTTGCTCTTACTGAGACAAAGAAGAAAGGTAGCGGTACTGAACGAATTGGTAAATACATTCACATATACAGCGGGGTACCAAAAGAAGAACGAGCCAAGAGAGGAGTGTCCATTCTAATAAAGGCAACACTAAAGAATAAAATAACCAACTATGAGATGATCAATGAGAACATATTGACGGTAAACATCAGGACCCATCAGCACGATCTTACTCTTCTGGCAATATATGCCCCCTCGGACGATGAATCTATCGCAGTTAAAGAGTCATTTTTCGACATCCTCAGTGAAGTTGTTAACAAACTTGGGAATTCAAGAGAAATAGTTATGATGGGCGACTTCAACAGCCGAACAGGACGAGTAACCAACAGTAATATTGTGGGTCCATTTGGAGAAGAACAGATAAACGATAACGGTTATAGACTCATACAATTATGTGAAACCAACAACTTGAAGATCACCAATGGCTTTTTCCAACATAAAAATAAACATCGATACACCTGGGTACAACCTACACGTGATTTGAAATCGATAATCGATTACTTCATCATCAATCAAAATTCTAACATACAGGTAAATGATGTAAGAGCACTAAGGGGAGCTTTTGGTGGCGGATCGGATCATTTTTTGGTAAGAGCGAAAATTCTCTTTCCACCAAGGTATCAGTTAAAGAGTTCAGAGAATAAAACTATTGGCTTACAAAATCTGTCACATACCGAATATAATCTTGATAGCTTTACGCACGACAGTACAGTCCTATTATACCAACAAAGACTAGATAATAAGCTGGCAGCAGACATTCAAGAACTGACATTCCGAGAAACCTATGATGATATCATTTCAAGTATACACGAAGCTGCTGAAGAATCGTTAGGAACAAGGAAACAATATGAAAGTAATAATTTATGGTGGAACGAGGAAATAGCAGTTTCAGTAAAACAAAAGAAAGACTTATATCTGAAATGGTTGACCACAAAAAACCCAGGCGATCTTGATAGTTACAGAATAGCAAAACGTGAAGCAAGGACATTGGTGCAAAAGGGAAAAAATCAACTTTGGGATATGAAATGTAATGATGTCAATGCTTACATTGGAGGACGGAAAAATGCGGAAGCTTGGAGATTTATAAAGTCGGTTCAAACATCACATAAAGAAAAAGCCCCAGTGCAGATAATAAAAACTGAAACCTGGGTGAATCACTACAGAAAACTGCTGACCGAAGACAGACAGGAATATTTAAGCAGATCAGCCCCTGAAGAAATATCTATACAGGGTGAAAAGATTGAAATCACTGAGGATATGGTCAAAAAAGCCATAAAAGGTTTGAAGAATGGGAGAGCTTGTGGACCTGAAGGCGTATACACTGAACTTTTGAAAAATGGAACAGGAAAGCTAATCAGTAGGATAACATACTTATTCAATTTATGCATTAATGGGCATCCCGTACCTGAGGAATAGAAATCTGCCTATATAACATCAATCCATAAGAAAGGTGATAGAAAACTATGCGAAAACTACAGAGGAATATCCGTAACAAGCACATTCAGTAGACTGTATGGAAGGGTATTGAGAGATCTTATAGAGGAGGAGATTAAGGATGAGGAAGATGAAGAACAAAGCGGATTTCGTGCTGGAAGAACATGTAACGACAATATATTCTGCCTCAAACAGATAATTGAGAAAAAAACAGGAACTAGCAGAGAAGTACATATAACATTTGTAGATTTACACCAAGCATATGATACAATTCCAACAGAGAAACTTTGGGAAGTACTAAAAAGCACAAACATCAACCACACTCTCATTGCAGCTCTGCAGAATCTGTACAATGGAATAAAATCATGCATAAAAATAGGGAAATATATAACTGAAGGATTCAATGTCACTAAAGGTTTGAGACAGGGTTGTTGTATATCACAAACATTGTTCAAAATATATGTGTCAGCAGCATTGAAACAATGGAAACGGAAAGTTCACGGCATGGGAATAGAACTTGATAACATGACCCTCTATACTTTGCAGTTTGCCGATGATCAGGCAGTAATTTCCAATGATAGGGAAGATATGGAATATATGGTGCGCAAGCTAATTGAAGAGTATGAAATTTGGGGTTTGAAGGTCAACATTCAAAAAACCAAATATCTTTGTGTCGGAGGAGAAGCAAGTGATCTAACGATGAATGATGGAAGAATAATAACACATTGCCAGGACTACAACTATCTGGGGGTGATTTTTGACTCGTCTGGAACGGATAACCATGAAATAGAGAGAAGAATAACGACAGCAAAAAAAGCAATATCCTGTCTGAATGGCATATTGTGGAACAAAAATATAACAAAGAAGAGGAAGTTCAACATATATGAGACCTTGGTGAAATCCAGTCGACTGTATGGGTCTGAGAACTGGAGACTTACGGACAAATACAAAAGAAAATTGGGAGCGGTTGAAATGGACGCAATAAGAAGAACACTCAGGATTTCAAGGAGGGAAAGAATCAGAAATGAAACCATCAAAGGAATGATGGGTATTGAGGGAACCGTTATGGATGACATTGAAAAAAGACAGCTTATATGGTACGGCCACATACAACGCATGTCAGAAACGAGACTCCCAAAGCAAGTAATGAACTGGCAGCCCACAGAACGCAGAAAAAGAGGAAGACCGAAGACCAGTTGGAAACAAGACATTGTCAAAGCTATGAGTACAAGAAACTTACAAGATATGGACTGGGAGGATAGAAGAAGATGGAGGCAAGGCGTCGGACAACGTCGAAAGACGTTCTGAACCGGCATATATATATATATATACCTGGTACTAGATGATTTGAGGAATAAACCTGATACAACTTGTTCAAATTAATAATATAAAATCTTTGTTTCAAATCCTGAAATAGATGGCAGATCAAGGAAATCAAGAACCAACTAAATTTGTAGATAAACCATTAGTGGACTATGAGAGTGATTCTGAGTCCCTAGACATAAATGATGGAAATGAGTTTGACTGGATAGAGTGGGACTCAATGGACCAAACAAATGATACTGTGAACAGTTGTAAGTTTTTTTTAAACTATAAGTTGGCATTTTCTTGATCTTCTTTCCTACATCTGCCTAGCAGAGTGGTACTAATGATTGAAGAGGAGGAGTCTGTAACGGCTTGAAAGTACATTTTAACAATAATATAAACGAAGTAGTAGTTAAACACTTCAGTAGGTCAATTTTTATTTGACACATATCGAACTCTGTGTTCTCGATACTGTTGCGCAATCGCGTCTGACGAGGTGGCGTCTCAGAGCTCCTTCGTTCGGCTTCTTTCTTTTCTGGCAGAGTTTTCAAGGTGCAAAGATCGATTTTATATTAACGATCAATATCGATTAATTGAGTTTAGTATTCTCATTGATTTTGAGAAATTGTTACCTGTGTGCTCTAATATTAAGTATTAGGGGTAAGTACTTTTAATTTAACTGTTCTGAATGACCTAATATATCAATTTTATTTGCTTTTTCCGATATTTCGTCACATGTGGGAACGCCATTTTGAGAGATTGTGGCCAGGAGGTTTTGCGACTCAAATAGTTTATCTGTTCATATCTTATTGATCTTAAAGTGGATTATTTTTCAGTCTGTATATTTTTCTTAGTTGAATTTTGTCATTGTTCATTCTCTTAAAATTTTGGAAGATAGACTGGAGGGTGAAGCCAACACAAATGAACATGTGGTAATTTTATTAGAATTTTCTAGCACTTTTCCTGGAATCTAACTTTTTGGAACCTTACTCTCTGGGTCCTCATCTTTTGGATACCGAGTACCTGTTCACCTGATTTGTTGCGTACTTTTGGGACTTGTCTGGCATTATCTAAGTGCTTTCTCATACCTAACCGATAACCAGTACCTGCTAAGGACATACCAACTTGCGTAACTACCTGCAATTCCACCTGTGATACCAAGCAATTCAAGAGCACAAACCAAAATTGGATTAAAAAGGCCTACGACCTGAGATCTTCGAAGGCGGATTCTGCAATAGAAAAACCGTCATTCATCTGACTCGCTGTTAAGATTTCTAAAGATTCGTCAAAGTCCAATGAGTCCCGTTTGTTCTCCTCTTCTTGTGAACTGAAAATGAATGTCCTCACGTTCTGATGTTCCTGTGATTCTTTGGCGTCAATATTCTTTACGTCTGTCGGGTCAGTCTCTAAATCCTTAAATAGGTTCGATCTGTTCTTGGGATTTTCTGTATTTGTTGGATGGGTTCGCTCTTCTGATTGATTTGATTTGTCTTCCCTTCGTGAAACATCATTTATATGAGCAGAAACATTATTTGTTAATGTATCGTTGCTACTTTCGCAAATGGTATTATTTTCTGAAGAGTTTCTATTTCTGTACCGAGATGTTGAAGCACCAGGCGTTGACGTAACCTGTGGGAAACCGAAATTATCCCCTTGATAACAAAAATTTTTGTCTTCGCTAAAGGCCAATATTGAACCACGTTTTTTGGAAATATTGTTATTCACATAAGATTCCCTTCTTTTCAGTCTATTCTCATTTCTATCATACACAGATTTCTTTTGACTAATTGTAGCGTTTTCTTCAGCTTTCCTTCCTTGATCAAAAGTTTTTCCCCCTTTTAAAAAATTCGGCGCTTTGGGCTGGATCCGGTCCGGTCTTATTCCACGAGAGTCATCTCTTTTTTCGATCCCAGCGTCCTCTAGTGTCCTGTCATTTAAGCTCAAAGAATCAGTGGCATCGAAGGTTTCATACCTTCGTAAATTATTACGTCTAGAAATCGAACACGTACTGTCGGACTTCACCATTCGATTACTTTCGTTCACGATAGATACTTTGGATAGTGGCGTCATCAAACCGCAGCCTCGGGAGCAACTAAAATAACGGACACCTTCGATCGAGCCATCGTTCTTACCGACATCTGCCTCTAGTTCGATCCCGCACCACACGTCACTAGCGAAGTGGACTTTACCGACGAAACGGAGGATACCCACTTTACCGGCTGCGAGGACGCGCTTACCCACATCTGCTGGTGTGACGATAGATGGCGCTTCGACGTCTTGGTTGGATTTCAGCGTCGATACAGGCAAGAGATTTCTGGTTCCAAATGTTGGTATCCTTGAGGCTGTACCTAGAAAACGTGGTTGACCTCGAAAAAATACAAAGTTAGTCGCACAAAAATCAAGCAACACAGGTAGAATCACAAAACCATGTACAAAAAGTCATAACAAAAGAATAACTACTGCAAATGCTAGTTTTCCTCGAGACTTAAATAAACCCATAGTGGACACAAGCTACGTGAGGTTCACAAACAGTTTGGACAACACTTCCTGTACAAGTCGTGATAAAAACGTCGAGGAAGAAGAAATTAAACAATCTCTTCTTGCTTCGATAAACAGAGAGCCATTGAGTTTTAAAGATGCTGTGAATTCAAAGGAAGGATACCTATGGAAGCAAGCTATAAAAGAAGAAATTGACTCTATGATACAGAACAATGTTTGGACTTTGGTAAATAGAGAAAAACTAACTATACCGGAAAAGAGGGCCAACATTATTGACTCAAGATGGGTATTCAAGAGGAAATTGAAAACAAACGGTATCACACGACACAAGGCAAGGTTGGTAATTAGAGGCTTTAAGGACAAAAACATTTATGATCTAAAATAGACATATGCACCAGTATCTAGACTCCCTATAATTAGAGCTACACTTGCAATAATTAATAAATATGACTTACATGCCTGCCAATTAGATGTCAAGACTGCTTTTCTCAACGGAACCATTGAAGAAGAAATTAACATGGAAATTCCAGACGGCTTGGAGGTCGATGACAGTATCAAAAAGTCACATATATGCAAATTAGAAAAAGCGTTATATGGACTGAAGATAAGCTCAAAAAGATGGAATAAGAGGTTCACCGAAGAGGTAAAGAAACTGGGATTAGATAATGACCTACATGAACCCTGCCTATACACCTGGAGAAAAGAAGGCAAAATGGCAGTGTTGGTCCTTTATGTGGACGATATATTGGTAGCAAGTAACGATATGGAAAAGTTAGAAGATATAAAACACCATCTGAGAGGAGTTTTTGAGATGAAGGATCTTGGAGAACCTAGGAGTTTTCTAGATATAAACATAAAGAGGAATAGAGAAAAGAGGTATATTGAAATTGACCAATCAGCATATACTACTAACGTATTAGAGAGATTTAATATGAATGACTGCAAACCCCAGAGTACCCCTATGGCAACCAGACAGGTTGAAAATAGAATCAAGAGGAAGAAAGCAAATGATCCAGTAGTAGATGACGTAAGAAATGAAAGCGAAACAAAAAGAGCACCCTATAGAGAAGCGATTGGTAGCCTAATGTATCTTTCAAATGGAACACGACCAGACATTACATTCGCCGTAAATTATTTAGCCAGAAAACAAATTGAGCCCACCGAAGACGATTGGAGAGACGTGAAAAGGATTTTGAGGCACTTGAAAGGAACTGTGAATTCAGGTATTAGATTCACCGCTCAATCTGAAGACTTGGAAGCTTTTACTGATGCAAGCTTCAGAGATCATGGAGATTCTTCGTCGACTGGAGGCTATGTAATCCGTCTCTTTGGAGACATTATAGCATGGAGAAGCCACATACAATCCTATGTCACGTTGTCTACATGTCAAGCCGAATATCTAGCAATGAGCGATGCCTGTCAAGAACTGATATCTCTTGATAAAGCTATCAGATTTGTGGTAGGAAAAACCTTCTTTCCCGTGACAGTATGGTGTGATAATAAATCCGCTTGGGACTGCACGAAAAGGGACGGGAGTCACAAATTGAAAGCTTTCGACAATCAGTTAGAAGAAATTAATGATGACTTACTTCAAAGAGAAAAAACTGGACTAAGACGACAGATGGCTGAAACCCACGGTGACTTCATCAAGCAGTGTGTAGAAGAGAAGAAGGTTAAAGTGAGATGGATATCAACAAAAGAGAATTTAGCTGACATCATGACAAAGCCTTTACCATCTGATGCTCTTAAGAAAATCACTGAAAACATTATGTTTTAATTTGTTGGGGCTACAAAACTAATTTATTTTTGTTTTAGAAAAACTTTAGAATCATCATCTACCATTCCTGGCCACCAAGGATAACCCTCAACTCTTGCCCAAACAAGACTACCAGCATTGTCCAGGTTATCTATCCAGTCTGCTTGTATGTGCAACGGGAACTCTTCTTGTGGAATCTCACATTTATTGTACAGCAAATCTTTTGGAAAAAAGTTAGTTACAATTGATATAAATTCGAACTACTGCCATTAAATTCAAAAGGGTTCCAGCAATTCATCTTTCAGCTCATTTATTGCTACGTGAATATTTGATAGATTAGATGTTTCACTTTGTTGTTTGTTTCGTGAACAGTGTAGGTAAAGTATTTTCAGAGATGAACTATTTCGTTCATTTCGTTGGTGAAAGCGGATCTTAGTTCTACCCAAATTTCCTCGCATAGCTCCAGATTTCTGAACGAATGGATAAAGATAACAGACAAAATGTTATTGATGATCCAAAAGTTGATGTACAAGAAATAGGATCAGACTTATTCACAAAAGATCTGCATCCACAAAGAATTACTGAGCAAAGTAGTTTGAATGAGATTAGGGAATCATTCACGGCCCTAGTAGGTGAAAGTAGAGAAAATGCAAATGAAAATGGTTTTAATGGTGAAGAGCCACAAAATTAAGTTCAAGCTGTTCAAAGTAATGAAAAGAAAGAGTGGCTAGAAGCAATAGAATCTGAATGTAACTCTCATAAGAGAAATGGAACCTGGTCATTAATTGAACGAAGTCAAGTGCCTAAAAGTCAGTGCATAATGAGTACCAGGTGGTAATTAAAAAAGAAGGAAGAACCTAATAATGAGATAAGATACAAAGCTCGACTTGTTATTAGAGGCTATGCTTATACAAATAATTATGACATAGGAGAAGTATATGCTCCAGTGGCTAGGCTGTCAGATGTTAGATTTCTATTGATAATTGCGAATAAGTTTGATTTAGAACTACACCAGTTTGATGTGAAAACAGCATTTTTGAACGGTGTACTAGAAAAACCAGTGTTCATGGACATCCCTGAGGGATATGAAGGAGGAGATGAACTAAAACAAAAATATGTCTGTACGTTAGAAAAGGCTTTATATGGGTTGAAAGTAAGCCCTAAAAGATGGTATGAGAGATTCCAACAAACAATGAGTAGATCACGATTGGAAAAATATCCCCTGCAATCATGTATGTTTATATGGAGGAAAAATGAAAAATTTATAATATTATAGTACTATTGTATGTTGATGATATTTTGATTGCTAGTAACTGTAAAAATAAATTGAATCAAATTAAGAAAGACATGCAAAAAGAATTTGAAATGACTTATTTAGGTTGTCCTGAAAGATTTCTAGGCATAGAAATAAAAAGAGATAGAACTCGCAGAACTATATACATACGTCAAACAAAATTTATCATAAAAATGTTGCAAAAGTTTGATATGCTCAATTGCAAACCAGTCAGCACCCCAATGGTGACAAGAAAAACAGAACAGAAAAGAGAAGTGGATATTGAACAGCCATCTCAAAAGGAATTTCCTTTCAGAGAGGCAATAGGAAGTTTACTATACCTTTCAAGTGGAACTAGACCTGATATAACTTACGCAGTCAACGTATTAAGTAGGAAACAGAATAATTATACATTGGGTAAGAGTTAAAAGAATATTCAGGTACTTTAAAGGAACCATAAACTTAGGACTAGAGTTCAGAGGTTTAGGAAAAGAATTAGAATGTTATGTAGATGCATCTTTGGGGACTGGTGATGTAAATGAAAGATCCACAAGTGGATTATTGATAAAATTGTTTGGTGACGTAATACTATGACGAACTAAGAAACAAACCCATGTTGCTTTGTCATCTGCAGAGGCAGAATATATTGCTATGTCATTAGGATGCAAAGAGGTAGTGAGCATTCGAGAAATGTGTAAACGTTTTATTCAGATGAATATTATACCAATTATGTATGAAGACAATAAGGCAGCAATCAATATTGCAAAATCTGAGGATTCTCAAACGTTGAAACATATTGTGAAATTATGTTTTCATTATATTAGGTTTGAAATATCACAAAGAAAAGTAGTTATTAAGTGGGTCAGTACTAAAGATCAATTAGCAGATGCTTTGACCAAACCATTAGGTAGTGTAAAATCTAATGAATTTAAAAACTTGGTATGGAAAGAAATAAATTCTCCATAATTTTTTGCAGGAAATGATCACTGTGTATTTACTAGTTGGTTCACTATTGATGAGTATATTTTTGTTCTCATTTTCATTCACGAGTATAGTCTGCAATATCATTAATTTCTCATAATGTACAGATCAGAGTAGTAATCAATTGAGAAATTGTATTATTTTGAATCAACATTGAAACCGAAATAGAACATCTTAATAACAACATATCTTAATACACGAACTTCGTTTGGATCCAATATGAAAGATAGTTGTCCTTTGTAACGTTACAAAACGCTCCACTGTCGATTTCAGTTTCCATTGCGAAAATACGTCATACTAATAATTTCAATTCCAATCGCAAGAAAAAACGCCTTACTGAAATTATATAATCGGTCGCTAAAGAACGCTCTTCGATTTGACGGTTGAGTGTGTGTTTCGCATGCGAGACCCTTCCAACTCGGTCCAGCCGATGGAAAGTTCTTTCTTTTGGTGCGTAGGAAGTTGAAGATTCAACACCTTGCTAGAGTTTAGCGAATTAACGTATCTCGTAATCCATTAACATCGTGGAATTTTGAAATTTTATTGTTTCTTATAAGACGTCTATTCAAAAGGAGTTAAGTACTACGTATATCCCGACCAATATTTTTTGCTTTCGTGAATGCCAAATTGTGATTTCTGATTTATTTCATTCCATGCAGGTTACACAAGTTAACATTTTTCCTTTGTATGATATTGTGCACTTGATTTCTTGTCTCATTCATATTATCGAATAACGTGCTCTTATTCCTGAGTTCTAGATATTTCATCTCATATTTATTAACTTGTAAATTATTTCAATAACGTCTAGAGTCGCTGGGAATGAGATCACGTGTTACAAGCTCCATCTTATAGTTTTGAAATTTGCAGTCTTTGTACCGGGGCTACCGCCTACTGCATCATCTTTGTACCATGAACCATCTTTTCACTGAGCTACCGACTACTGGATTATCTTTTCACTGGGACTAATGCCCATTTGAATATCCTACTACCGGACCTAGAGTTTGACTGGATCATCTTGGTACTGGAAGCAATTATTGCTGGATTATCTTAGTACTAGAGCTGATCATGGCTACAATACCTTTATACCGAAGCTAATTATTGCTGGAATATCTTAATTCTTGACTTTGCTCTGGATGGAATCTCTTGAAACTGGACTACCTGCATAATACTTGTATTTTGAAGGATCATACCACCGGATCCTTACTATAAAGATAAGTGCTTCCTCGAATCCCGGATCTCAGATTCACTGTACCTAAATTTGTGTTTGTAAATAGCAATTTTAATTGTAAAGTTAAAATAAATAGATAGGGAGTAAGAGGTTGCATCATTACCACCAGATTTACGACTAGGGATACATTCGGGAGTTAATTTGATTTCAGTTTGTTTGAACCAATGAAGGAAATTGCCCAAAAAAGTTTATCAATTCATCTAAAAACTCAACAAGGCGAAAATAAAATGATATTTTGTGAACATTTCTATTTTTTTTCCTGGAATTTCAAACCTTACAAAGACATAAGATTATGAAACAAATGGTAATCGTAATTTATCGATAGCATATAGTATTTTCACGATAATCAAAGTGATTCATTCGTAAATGCTTTATTATCGATATATTCGATCGCCGTTTGTTTCCTTCTTGAAATCAAAGATATCGAAACTGTGTATATAATGGACAGCATTTTAAATTTTCGCGGGCATTTGTTCCGAAAACCACCGCCAGAGGGCCGAATACTTCCCTAATCACCCGCAGGAGGTCACTTAGAACTGTACCGAATCGTAGCATGGCAGTTTCCATTCTATCTATACTTGTTCTATGGTAGTGTCGTCAACTCCGGATCAGTACGAATGCGACTTATGTAGCATGTCGTTTCCGAAAAGGAGGGGTTTAGGCAAACATTGGCGTCATAGGAATCCTGATTCAGGTATTCGGGAAATAATATTCGATCGGAATAGATACTCGGAGATCAGAGTTGTGGCAGCAGAGGAAATGATCATCCTTAAACGCGGTCACTTGGATCGCGGCGGGAGGAAAGTAAGGTACCTCAACACTTGTTCATCGCGGGAGGTCTTATCTAGTAAGGCCCCGGAGGAAATAAAGAAAACGAGGAGGACGCCGTCCTACAAGACAGCGCACCAAAATCTTGTTGCTGCTTTCACGGAGCCACCTGATCCAAATTTTAGAGATTATTTCACAGAAAGCATAGAAGCCACCTGTTGTGATGCAGGAGCTTCCTCTTACCTTGACGAGGCCATCAGGCTACTGCGAACCTTGGACCATTCCAAGGATCGTGGTGACTAGATGTAGAGAGGGATGGTTAGTACCTACGCTAGCGGGTAAAGCTTATCCCTTGTCATAAACGAATGTCTCAATATCACACTTGGCTCGTACGGTGTGGCTAGAATAAAGGAGGGGGGCAAAGCGAAAGCTAAGCCAGGTTATAATCTGAACCGAAACCGAGGGAGGTCATAGATGTCATGGATCAGACTATATATAATTTTTTACATGTAAACAATAAATGTTCATTATCTGGTGTTCCGTCCTTACTTTCTCAACGCTTGTGTCTCTGAGTAACTACAAACTTGTTCACATTGACCAAATTTGAGACACCTACGCAACAATTATCATTAGTCTACCGAAGTTGAAACTGCTTTCAAAACATATTACTTTCAAAACCCAGCCAAAATGAGGGAGAAAAAAAGCAAAAAGACAAGTTTGTAAATCCGGAATGTACCTTGTGCTCTAACATAATAAAAATAAGTAAAAGTTCTTACAAAGGTTTAAGAACACATTTCAGAACAAAGCATTGTATTTGAATTGATCAAAGTTCTGGAAATGGCCACTTATTACGTCCGAATTCCGATTCATTCTCTACACCATCAAAAACTCATTGAACCAATATTATTGTGAGAAGGAAATACCCGAGAAAAAGTCTGAAACAATTGACAATTATTTTAAAAAGGAAAAAGATAATCTCTAGAATGGTCTGTTAAAATAGTGTGCCCCTCAGATTATTTTGTACTTCGCCAGATTTGAGATATTTGTTTTCGAACAGCGGATTTCAAATCCCGTTATATCAGATTTGCTAATTGAGTTCGAATATCTTATAGAACGAGAAAAAATATTTTCTTCGAGTTTTGAGGACAGGACTTTACATCACAAAGAAAAGCACTTTAAACTAAATATATACATGTATCGCCATCTGTACTCAACTAACTCAACTAAACAGAATTGATGACAGATAACTACAATTTGCCGTTAGGACGACTGTAAACACAATAACATCCAGGAGAAACAACTTAGAAACTCGATATTTCTTGAGTAGGTTTGGGGCTCAATTACGAAGGTCGAATTCGTGAGTGGGTAATCTGCCCAAATATTCCGTAGATATACCCTTTCAAAATTTTATTTTCTCAATATTTACAAAAATACAGATATAATCGGATTGAAATTCAGAAACTGATTGGAACATGACAGCTATATGAATAAATAAAAGGGTACAATTTGAAAAAAAAATATATGGGGTAGCTTTTTGGGGGTGTTGATTAGAAATAAAATTTTAACGACGGATTATGATAGAGTTCTTGATGCCATTTAAAAATCTGTTGGAACTTTCTGCCTTGTCTGAGAACCGAAATATTGGCTGTATGGAACATCTTGGGGCACCCTGTGGTCATGAATTGCCATAGCTTGTTCATTTTTTGTTGATGAATTTGCACTTTCAAGTTGATGTTCCCTCAAAGAGTTGTAAGAACTTGTTATTTTAGTGTTCAAATATTTAATTTGTAGAAATAAATTGGTTTGAATACCAATGTTCAGTTTTATATTGATATTATATTGAAATATGAATGAAGATAAAGTTCGCAGTTATTTCTCTTATTTATTGTTGAGCAAATGCACCACCTCCTCAGTAACTTTATATAATAGGTGCCTCAAATAACCATAACAGTAAAACTCAAGATATTGATGATAGCGAATTTCAGAATATAATCTGAAATCTGCAATTTTCAACACAATTACCTGTTCCTGTTCAATTAATCATATTTATTGGAAAAATATGTTTCTAGGGAAAACATCGAATCACATTGATTTGTTGCTCGTGGTTCAATGAAAATATAGGAATAATTTTTATTATTCATATGAAATCTTAATATGTTTGTTTATCGTTCATTATTTGATGCAAACTATCTTTCTTTACGACTAATAAACTCATTTGATGAAAATATATCAATTTATATATTAAAAATGTTTTTTATCGACGAATCAACCTTTTATTCGATATAAATGAAATCTATTTTCAAATGATAAAAAGTTATTTATATAACTCAAATGAATGCATTATTTATGGCAAATAATAACGCATTACGCCATATCCGTATCAGGGGGTTATTTGATATCAATAAACTTCATTATATAAATATACATTGTTCTCTCAGTGTGGCTGATTAATTTGACGTGAAGATGAACTACCAATCCCACAGAAACAAGGCCAAACAAAACGTCAACAAGCCAGTATTAATTTTGGTATTGAGTTTAACTTCCCAGTTGAAAAAAAATTTTTGTTGAGCGATTATTTCTTGTGAAATTCAGGAATCGAACAGACCAAATTAAGCAACGAGCAAAAAATTTAATTTTAATTTCGGTGCAATATGGGCAACTTTTTTCCACATGGCCCTTCAGAAAATATTAGAAAAATTGCTGCTAAACTCAATACAAGAATAGTTTTCAAATCGAAAAATGACTTGGGATATATACTAACTGAAACCGAACCAATTGACGAGAAACAGAAATAAAAAAATTGTGTTCATAATATTCTCTGCATTTATGGAGACATATACAGGAGAAACTTCACGGCCGTTAGATATCGAAGGACGAAAACACTGAAACTACCTAAGGAACGGAGATATACAAAGATGTCATGTATGTTCGAGCATTGGAAATCAAATTATGGAGGAGAATAAAACAAAGATACTGATGTAAGAACTTTATAATCTAAAAAGATGAATAAGAGTATTATGCTGAATGCAAGAAAAAAGTTCCCAATCGTTTTACAGAAATGGACCAAGTTTGACTGAATTCAATGAAAAACGGAGTAGTATTGAAAAATTGTCATATAAAGTTAGTCTGCATTGCTATGTCAATTTGACTTGAGTCTTGAATCACGAAGTTGTTGAAAGAAATTGAGTTTTGCTAATTTTCTCCCGATTTTCTGATTGAAGAGTCAGACTCTGAAACGTTACAGTTCACTTCATTGATCGTTTGTATTATTTAGATATTGGTCATCAGGCGAAATGTTTCCTAGAAACTGCCCTCGACAATAGTTAGAGTCTCGCAATTCACGAAGGCGTTTTCTATGAATAACAATTTTCATTTTATTTCAAATTGTTCTTTTTCAGATATTTTCCGAAGGGCTAGAGTGTCGAGTATAAACATATTTATTATATATAAGATTATACAAGCTGACCACGAAAATCTAATTAATTCCACCTGAATTCAGAAAGAAGGTGCAAATTTGGTGCGGAGGATAGAGGTACCACAAGTGGCCGTCCCGCCAGAAACTCACCCTAAAAGGTATAGGCTTTATGGCTGGGTGCGTCGGGCACCTGATCATTACTAAAATGGTGCATCAATGCGTCCCGAGAGAGGAAAAACGAGAGAAAGGTTACCACAAGTTTGAAATATTTATTTCAAATTTTACCAATAGGCCTCTTGAATTCATTATTTCACTATTGAAATGATGAATCCATTATACTAAAGAAATCGATCGCTTTTAAACATTTCTTATTTCATGGAGAAAACTATCTTTAGAGGTCGATCCCACATATTGGCTGTTTAGACGGTCGGAACTTCGCGGCGGCTCTGTGACGTAAAGTGTCATAGCCATTCTTCTTCTACTGGTGTACCATCCTCTGAACCGAGCCGATGAACAGCCTCAGCTGCATCGATCATAGAATCGTGCTGTGACGAGTGACGAAAGAGGTGTGTCACATTACATTCTTGTACCGAAATAGATTCAGAACAACATAAGAATATAATATTTCGTGTTACATGCAATAGACCTATTGCTATATGGCCGTGTAATTTTACTAGCCTATACCAATTTTCCATTACATACACAAAGGGTTTATGAGGAATTTATCTACCAGAATGTTTTTTCATTCTATACAACATTTATTACACCATAAGTGCAAATTCGATAACTCCAAAATAACAAACATTCGAATGGAATGTATCATAAGAATGAATAGTGTGGACGGCACTCCCAAACGGCACTGCCGTCAAGAAACCTTAGACGGCGCAGAAAGTGTTGGCTTAAACCATTGAACTATCCCTGAACTTGCCGCTAACTGGCGTATTCTGTTTACGAATTACACATATCCACCTGGACTCGGCTCATTGTAATGTTGTTAAACTCGTTCGGCGAACAGATTGAGCGAGACAACCAACGAACAAGTGTCGCTAGATCACAGAAAGTGAGAGTATACGTATTTCACGGTGACTAGAACAAAAATTCTCCCCGCTATCGAAAATATATACGACATAAATCACCTCATACCTTTATCGCCGTAAATTACCGACACGATGTTGTTTGAGGTGAAATGTGTTTAGCCCACAATACCGATTATTCGATGTCACTCTCTGTTGTATAAAACGGCACATGTTCTTGGTTGGTCTCATCCAATCTGTAGAGTGCAAAACATTCAATCGTCCCGATTTTTGTACGGCAATGTTTAGCCTTCGTTACTTCTGAAGGAAAAAGTTGTGGAGCATATACCAATATGCTGGAGTGTGAATCCATAAAATGCGTTTGTGTGAATTATTTGGAGAAACCATATTAGGAAACAATAGATTAGAATATTATTATTAGCTTAATCTCATAAAACCATGTGAAGAAGAAATGGAAAATTTTAAATAGGCAGAACAATATAAAAATAAACATTAACGATAATACGCTCATTCGAAACAAAAAACTTCTGTCGACAACCTTAGTCGGAAAATGTCATACACCATCGAGATACCCCGAGTAAGCTGCTCGCTTTGAAAAAACTCGATTTGATCATTTGGGTGAAGTCAATGCGAGAGGTTGGCATCGTTCCGGTGAATTGAATTCGATAAGTCTTGTATGGATATATCCCAGAAAGACTTTCTTTGTTCAACTATAACTGGTTACAGTTTTCTCGCTAAGCGAGAAGCCAACTCGCGGTATCGCAATCTGGAGTTTAGACTTAGATCGGGTGAATGAAAAAAATATCTTTTCTGATGAGATTGGGATTTCTTATACCTACGAGGGATTGTGGAGTTGAAACAAAGTTCCGCTGTGAATTGCGCCAATTATTCACAACTGGAAAGCTTGAAGTCATAGAGCATATCTACAGTTGATCAAGAATTCCAATTTGTATATCCTACTTATATTTTCTGATATTCAAGTGAACAGATTCTATGCGCGCTAGGGGAAACACCCTTCTAGATGTAGTATATTCACAATGATGTTTATCTAGACTGAACTGGCTGAAGTGACAAGATGTAATTAATATATTTTAACGAGTACCATTAATGTAGGATTCATCAATTAATAATGAGAAAGTTTCCAATTTCTGAATTCACGTTGAGAGGAAATTTCCTTGAAGAATACACATTTGTGTTTTTTTCTTCGACACAATATCAGGCAGATAGCGAGATGTTATCTGCAGATGACAAGGAACTTCAGCATTTTCGCGAGTGTTCAATAATGTTACTCATTCTGTTCATATTCAAGAGAGAAAAAAAAATTAGAAAAGTTTTGAATTTTTCGAATGAAAGAGATTTTAAGGAACTTGCAAATCTATCAACTGTTGGGTCGAAGACGGTCAAACGTAGTCTTACTTGTAGGTAAGAAAGCTTATTCAGGCACATGCAAAAAAAGGCATCAAGATTATATTTGGAAAAATTCGAGGACTCAAAGTCTTTTTTTTATGTTCAATTTTCAACATTTTTCGGCAAATTATTGATTTCAACTGGACATTCAGTCCTTTCTTGAATTCTGGCTTTCTAGTCATTATACAGGCTGAATTGAAAGTATGCTGTTAAATCCAAATTCTGAAACATCCTGTAGAATAATTTAGTAGTCAAATTATTTCGAAATGCCAATTCGTATTAAGAACCAATTCTTGTGAACATTTTTTCTTATGATTCATGTCTTTGAATAAAACTAGTGTATCTATATTTTCAGCGATTAAATAATTCACATATCTGTAATATCTGTAACTCGGTAACCGATAGGCGGATTTGACCACGATTTTCCAGTGAATTTTGGGCAAAATAAAAATACTATCGTTTCCCAGAATAAGCAAAAATGGCTTTCCACATGAAGAGATAAATCTTATGTGGATTCAACATAAGAGAAATATGGTTCCTCTAAAATATATTCAAACGAACTATTATTTTTCATAGAGAGAAAGACGAGGAAGGTTAATGAAGAAACTAAGGAAACATGTTTTGGGAAAAATTAACGAAGAATAGGTCAAAAACTGATGACTAGCGACTGATTTGGACCATTATCGGACTTAACTACGGCATTCCAATGCGCAACCTACCATAAAAGTTTCTAATGGCTGTCTCGCTCCGTACGACAGTTAAGGTGTCCACGGCTGGTTGGCTGGACGGACAGAATCGATTTTTACATTGAATTCTTCATCATATTCAGGGAAATCTCACAACCGCAATCAAGCTCTTCACAAGTGGAAAAAAGACAGCTACGACATCTCGAGTACCGGATGTATCATCGAAATCTGAGCAACCATCAGAAGCACCCAGAACAAGACGAAGACACGCGGTCCTTACTCACCGTCTAACACATAGGGATGGGATTACGATCAGGCCAGATCAATTGGAGGAGCTCTGTACGCAGTATCACAAATGTGACAACCTCACAAATATATGCCAACACTGTGGGGTTCTGTTTTTCACACAAGAAAATAAGACTAGAAGTAACGATTATACCTCATGTTGTAATAAGGGGGCATACACATTGCCACTCTTGCACTCATGTCCCAGAACTCTCAAGAATCTATAAACTGGCAGCGGTCATCTGGCTACTCAATTCAGGAAAAACATCAGATATCTGAATAGTTTATTTGCGATGGCTTCATTTAAAACATCGAGACCGATGCCCGAGAGGAGAGGTCAAGGCCATTGGAGTTTCGCTGTCTGTGGTCAAATTTACCTTTTCCTAAATCCTATCCCGAACACTCAAGATTCGATTCGAAAAAAATTTAATCAGATATATTTTTCAGATGTGGGAGAAGCAGTAGAAAGAAGAACCGATTTCGCTCAATCCTCAACTCGTAAGATTAATCGACAGTTGCTTACGAGCAAACACATACATTCAGGCGTATAAAACGATGATAGAAGCGCTGAATGAAAGGAAACAACAAAATCTGGATGTCGAAAATATAGTAAATGGAATGACCAAAGAACCTGTCATGAATATTCTGGCAGCTCAACAGGATCCTAATTGGAGACCAGGTCGTAGTGATTAAGCGGCTATTTTCGAGGGCTCCGAACCGCCGATCGATGTGGATCTGGTGTTGTATCCCCATAGAGAAAATGATCTTGCCTTGCGGTGATGCCGGATATCAGACCGGTATCCCATATAATACATGAGCACAAGGACGGACGAGAAATACCGTCACCATCTTCAGTACTATAGGTATAGACTACAAGTACGCGATACATTTTCGACACTTCATCATGGGGGAAAATTATTCCAACAGTATATAGTCGACGGATGGTTGAAGAACGAAATGAATCGACTAGGGTACATAAGGCAACATCAGAAAGAATTCAGACGATAGACGAAAAGTTCTTAGGCGTTATAATAGGAATAAACAAGATGGACATGTTGGTCGGGCAGTCATCTCACCTTCAAGTTTTCCGAGCGGCGAACGGTACAGATACAAAGAGTATATGGATGCCATGGCCATCGTAGCTCGATTTGGAAAAACCGATCTGTTCATCACATTCACATGCAATCCTAATTGGCCAGAAATAATGGAATATTTACTGCCTTATCAGAAATAGGAAGATAGACCTGATCTGATCTGTAGAGTATTCCAGATCAAACTGCAAGCGTTTATGGACGACGTCGTGAAGAAACAGCTCTATGGCGTAGTGATAAATCATCAGTATGTCATCGAATTTCAGAAGAGAGGATTACCACACGCTCACATCGTAATCACATTGCAGGATGACGACAAATTAAGAGATGTGCAGGCCGTCGACGATATCATCTCTGCCCGTGTACCTGATAGAGGGAGACAACCTTTGCTATATGCACGTGTGAAAGATTTTCACATTCATACACCCTGCGGTACGATAAACCCCGGTGCTACATGTATGCAAGATGGCAAATATACTAAGTTTTATGCAAAACCGTATAGGGAAGAAACAGCGTTCGCCGTTGGACATAAGAGACCGAAATATAAACGAACGGATGACGGCAGAGAGATCTTCATCACCACATATAATAGATCAGTAACTAATCGCCGGATTGTACCATATAATGCCATGGCGTTGGCTAAGTACAATTGTTCCATCAACTTCGAGGCAGTGGGTTCATTGAACACAATCATGTATCTTCATAAATACATAAATAAAGGACCAGACTCGATAACTCTATATGTTGATGAAGCTGCAAACGCAACAACGGGAAAACCACAGAACCAACAACGCCAAACAGAAAGGATCGACAAAGTTCAGGACTATATCGATAGGCGATATGTGAGTGGAATGGAGGCCACATGGAGAACCTTCGAGTTCAAGATGCATAATCGATCGCATTCGATGTTCCCACCTGTGCATCTTTCAGGAGAAAGGGAAATTTATTACGAAGAGGACGACGTTGTCATGGACGTAGAACGAAGGCTCTCAAAACCTTCTAAACTCGAAGCTTGGTTTTCATTGAACCAACGAGATTTAGCCGCTCGACTACATAAGTATGTGGACATACCGGAATATTACGTATGGGAGGACAAAAAGGCATGCTGGAAAAAGAGAGTACAAGTTAGCAAAAAATTTGGTCGTCTCGCTCAAATAAGTCCTTCCGAAGTACAAATGGAGAAATTCTTTCTACGGATATTGTAGAAAAGAGTTAAAGGAGCAACATCATTCGATGATCTCTTGACCCTCGACGACCGATATAGATGTGAGACTTTCAGAGAATCTTGCCAACGAAGAAATTGTTGAATTGAAGACGTGTATGCAGGAAGCTCAATTGATTTATCCTGCACGTAAGTTGATAAAGTTGTTTGCTCTGCTTTGCTGCGTTGCCGTCGACGAAGATGTTGCACAAATCAAATACTTTTGGCTATGATTCAGAAAACCGATGATAGCAGATTTCAGACGTATGGGTATGAATAGATACGATGCGACCGTCTCATGTTTGAATAACTTGAGCGAAATAATTCACCGATGTCGTCCTGGATTTACTCTAGGGGAACTAGGAATATCTATGGATATGGAAGAGCCTTCAAACAGCGAAGAGGAATATGATGATCTCGACGGAAATAGGCTAAATGAGGATGATGAAGAAGAAAACCAGAGAGTCGCAAATCTTAGACCAGATTAGTAAGATCGCTGCGCGCGTACAATGAAATTTCTCATTCCTGCTGACATAATTTAACAGCTCAAAGAAAACGATGACGTGACGAATGATCAGATAACAGATCGCACGAGAGAAAACGTTTTCTATTTGGATGATCCCGGTGGAACCAGTGAAACTCATCTCTACAATACAGCCATGGTTCATAGATCTTTCAAATCACAATAGTCGCATATCATAAAACAGGCCGCACTCATTATATGGGACGAAGCACCCATGACTCCAAGATTTGCAGTCGAGGCCGTCGACCGATATTTAAAAGATATCATGAGGAGATACGAACCTACGGGAGAAAAATTTGCTCTGTTCGGAGGTGATTTCAGACAATTTCTGCCTGTTGTTATTAGCGGAGGAAGAAACAAAATTGAAACTCACTATGAATAAAACAGTAGCAGCTGATCCCCAAATGGCGATATTGCATACGGATTTATCCGAATGAACGTTCGATAAATGGTTGTTGAAATTGGGGGATGGTAAACCACAGCCGTCTTTAATGAACAAGCCAGGAAGATGCGAAATCTGGCAACGTCTACGATAGTCCCCGAACGGCCCGAACCCTCTGTATATCGCGGCATTTCTAGTAGTTTTTTTCAGTAGCAGGTGGTGTTTTGTTTGACGCGAATCTCGGTACAACAAGTGATCGGAACTTCAAAATCAGTGCAATAATCAATAGAAAGTGTTTTTAATATTATCAAGAGTCGTGCTGTGATTAGTAATAGTGAATTTTTCTTTGGATTACTTTGTTTTCTTGTGAGTATCGATTTGAGACCATAGGCTTAGGAAAATGGTTAGGAAGTGTTGCGTCCCATCCTGTAAAAGTAACTATAAATCCTTCAAAAATGAAGGTTTTTCCAGTTGTTTTGGCTTTCCGAAGAATGAAGAAAGAAAGCTCTTATGGATAAAATTCATCCCGCGAAAAAATTTCATTCCAAGTCCTTATAGCGGAGTTTGCGAGAAACATTTCGAAGAGAACGAGATAATTCGGTATGATAAACATTTACGAGCTGATGGTACAATAAAACCATTATTATTGAGATATCCGAAATTGAAATAAACCGCAGTTCCAAAAATTTTTCCAAATTTACCATCATATCTGTCAAAACCGGCTCCTAAAGCAAGAACAGATCCAAAGTCCAGGAGAGGAATTTAAACGAAATAGAATCATTTATGAGCTCTGATCTTATCCAAAATTTCGAGGATCTGCTTGATAATTATTCAATAAATATCGATGTTTCAGGATCGGATGTTAAGAAGCTGGATGAAAAAATTTATTTTTATATTTTGAATTTCGAAAAAGCTTTGTCGGTTGATGCTTTTTTTGAAATTGATAAAAACTTACAGATCAAATTATTCATTAAAAATGTTCAGTTTTCTCCCAATGATTTGAAATGGATTCTTCCTTTCGATCTAAAGCTGAGCAGATGGTCTCAACTTATTAATTTACTTTCGCGTTATAAAAATTTAGATCCGGAATCCAAAAACAAATCCACTTCGGATTTGCTGAATGAATCTTTGATTTCGATAGAGACGTTTTTATCGGATGGGACTAATGAAAATTTTGACAAACTCAGAGAACTTGGAATCATCACAGATCAATTGAGACAAATTATCGGTAACAAAATTAAGTACTCTTCAATCATGTCATTCATTTTATTATTCTCAGTCAGCATCGTGTTATGAGCTAATGAGAAAATTCTTTGTTTTGCCTACCAAGAGGTATTTAAGATCCATTTCTTCATCTTTGCACATTTCTGCTAATTCGGATAATATCAACGAAAACTATCTCTCAAATGTATCCCGTAATTTGTCTAGTTTAGATCGAGTCGTAGTTCTTTTGATTGATGAAATATATATTAATTCCCGTCTTGATTATAGGTACAAAAATATTATTGGTAGCGCGATTAATTCATCCAATGATTTAGCAAAGACGGTTCTTTCTTTCATGATCAATTCGGCTTTTGGAAAAACGAAAGAGATAGTTAAATTATTACCGGTTCAGAATATTACAGGCACAGAAATGGTAGACATAACCAGAAATGTTATTTCCTTCATTCAAAATTGCGATTTCGAGGTTTTGGCTATAATAACTGATAATCACTCAATCAATAGAGTGATGTTCAGAAACTTTTCGAATTCGTTCAAAATTCTTAATCCGAACGATCAACAAAAAAAAATTTTATTTCTTTCGATTCGGTCCATATTTTCAAGAATATCTGGAGAAATTGGTTAAATTAAAAAATTTAGATAAAACGTTCACATATTGCGATTGGGATGATTTGCAAACGGTGCGCTACGCAAAATTTCAAAATTTGATAGACATTTATATTGTTAGGAACTCCATGCTACCGGATTCCACCTATGAGACAGTTCATCCCATAGCAACGACCCGCTCTTCCAAGAATTAGATTATGCAAACTATTCATTTTCATTCTTTTCTTCTGATGTGAATATGTAAGAGATAGTTAGTTCTAATCTGACCATGGTAACGCTTATTAGGGCTCACAAAATAAACACCTCCTTCCGTAGGGTATTCTTTTCCTTTAGCTTTCAATAAAGTTGTGATTAAGAAACCTAGAAAGATAAACTCTTTTTAAAAACGGACTTTCGGAGACGTGTTACATAATTGGCGCTGCGAACAGGATATCGCAACGGGGTTTTAGTTCGAAAAAAAACCGAAATTAGCTTCCATTGTGAATACGAACTGTGACCGGATCGTGTTCGAGGAACTCCCGTTGAGTTTTAACTCTTAGTGCGATATCAAACCAAACCATCAACATCCAAGCCAGAAGAAAGACAATTCCAGAAACAACCACTTCGATCCAGAAGGAAGACCTGCACACTTTAGGATGAATATCTTGGTGTTGTAAGTCCATCAGTCCATTCCTCACACCCATCAATTAAAATTCAAATGACAGATATCAGTGAATCTCAATACGAATTGGAGATAGTTGCTGAGAATCAAAAAACATTAGAATCAATCGAATTTATTGACGATAATCAATTAATTAGAAGAAGTAGATTTCAACCCTATCCAAGAAGAAATTTGATACACTCAGAAATGAATAACCAAACTTCTTCTAACCCAACCATTCTAGAAAATATGTCGAGACAAGACATTCAAGTTCTTTTAAATTCTATGCCGGAATATTCTCCCGGTGACAATTTGTCAATTTTCATAAATTAAATAGATTATCTAGTTAGTCATCTTCAGGGAAGATTAAGCCCAGACTTAACCTATGCTTTGAATTTTGCTATCAGATCAAAAACTAAAGGTGAAGCTAGGGATTTCATTGCTTTTCAAAACGCCCTAGATTGGATTTATATTAGAGGTGCATTATTACAGAGATATGGTGATCAACGAAAGGAGGATTTATTAGTATCATCACTTTCTCAATGCGTTCAGAGAAAAAAATGAAAGTTATCTAGATTTTTATAATAGAATATCGAAAAGTTTGAACGATGTTTTACAACATTTGACTTTAAAAATTCAAGATCAAAATTATTTACAGTACAAAAAACATGACATGAATAAATTGGCTCTGAAAACATTTCAAATTAGACTTTTAGAACCCTATAGGACATACATTAGCAATTTTGAATCAAACTCCTTAGAAGAATGTATTAACAAATGCCAATATTCTGATAACCGCAAACAAGAATGGGAATACTGCGAATTTCTCAGGAAATCACAAGATGTGAATAAAAAATTAATTTTCCTCCCTCCTCACAACAACCAATATAGAAATAATCATGGTATCGAAAACCGATTATTCAAAATCAACATCCGGCAACAAATCCAAATCAAGGATTTCCGTATCCCATAAATAAACCAATTTCGAAAAATCAAAATTTTCCAACCAACCGACAAGTTTTTGGAACCAAACCAGGTTCAAATTTGATTAAAAATCAACCGAAACCTACTCCAATGTCAATTTCGACACGAAATACATTCAGACAACCCTGCATACCTATGTCTGTTTCTACGAGACAATTTTCATAAAATCAACCACAACCCAATTTCATGTCACAGGAACTCTTCAACGTACAATCCGAGAATGAAAATCTTTATGATCTAGAACCTGAAACTTGCGAATATGACGAAATCGCTGATTTTCCAGAAAATTCGGAAAATTATAATGAAGAAGATGAGAATTTTCAGACAGTAGCCTCGAAATTCGAAAGAACATAGACTTTAATTGCGTTAAAATCAAATCAAAATTGCCTTATATTTACCTTCCAAATATTGATTTAAGAATTCTTATCGACTCAGGTGCTACAAATTCTGTAATAAATCGAAAACCCGCATTCGAAAAATTTTCCCAATTTTTATTTAAAGAAGAGTTTAGCGTATCAGGTTTAGGAAATACAATACAGGCGAATGATAATCTCAATTTCCCAATTTTATACGAACTAGGAATTTCTGAGAATATTCATTTACATGTAGTAGATTGGCACGAGAAATTCGATGCTTTATTAGGAACATCTGATCTACAAAAATTATGTGCAAAAATTGATTACAAAACTCATACATTAGAAATCAATGATTTGAAAATACCTTTGACCCTTGAATATTCTTCTACTAAAATCCAACCACGCAAATTTACGCGAAAAATTTCGTAAAAGTACCTGTCACTATAGAAAATGGTGATGTTTTATTACCCAAACTAAATTTTCAACAATTCTCGGCTCCCGAATGCATTGCTCACGCAAAAAATGGATTTTGTTACATACCGATTGCTCAACCAATCGAAAATGAAGTACAAATTAATTTTTCCGAAAGAATACAGGTAAAATCTATTTTAGAAACTGAAATATCTAACCCTCTGCTAGAAACTCAGAATTTTAAACTCGCGAAAAATATCCGAACCGCCCACATGAATTCTGAAGAAAAACGAGAAATTTTAAAACATTGTAGCAAATTCAAAAATATCTTTTATAATGAAAACTGCGATCTCTCATTCAGTAATACAGTCAAACACAAAATTAGAACCAAAGACGAGGATACCGTTTATGTAAAATCTTTTAGACACCCTCATCACATGAGAAAAATTATCCAAAAACAAATTCAAAAACTGCTCGATGACAAAATCATACGTCCATCAATTTCACCCTACAGTGCCCCTGTTTGGATTGTAGACAAGAAAAAAGATGCGTCCGGAGAAAAGAAATATCGAATGGTCATAGATTACCGCCGCCTCAATGAAAAAACTGTTGAAGATAAATATCCCCTTCCACGAATTGAAGAAATTTTGGACAACCTTGGAAAAAGTTGCTATTTTTCAACAATTGACATGGCGAAAGCATTCCATCAAATAGAAATGGATCCGGAATCTATCGAGAAAACTGCCTTCACAGTTAACAACGGTCATTATGAATACCTTCGTATGCCCTACGGATTGAAAAACGGCCCAAGCACATTTCAACGTGTTATGGACGATGTATTAAAAAAATATCTTCACATATTTTGTTTCGTTTACATGGACGACATCGTCATTTTTTCTAAATCATTACAAGAACACATTTACCATTTAAAATTAATATTTCAGAAAATCGAAGAATTCAATCTCAAAATCGAACTCGATAAATGTGAATTTTTAAGTAAAAACGTAGAATTTTTAGGACATGTCATAACCCCCGAAGGAGTATCTCCTAATCCTTCAAAATTAAAAACCATAGACAATTACCCCATTCCACGTACTGTGAAGGAAATAAAATCATTTTTAGGTTTGGTAGGTTATTACCGCCGTTTCATACAAAATTTCGCACACATTGTTTCACCATTCACTAAATGTCTGAAAAAAGGCGCAAAAATAAAACCTGACGATCCTGAATATTTACATGCATTTCAATTATGTAAAGAGTTATTAACAAATGCCCCAATTTTGGTTTACCCAGATTTTGAAAAACCTTTCAAATTAACTACCGACGCTTCAAATATAGCCATTGGAAGTGTTCTTTCACAATCAAATCGTCCTGTAGCTTACTATTCAAGAACTTTAAATTCAGCCGAGAAAAATTATTCCACAATTGAAAAGGAATTACTGGCAATCCTAGATTCCACCAAACATTTCAGACCATACCTTTTTGGACAAAAATTCACCATTGAAACCGATCATAATCCCCTTGTATGGCTCTATAAAATTAAAGAACCCAATTCTCGATTAATACGTTGGAAATTGAAGTTGGAAGAATTCGATTTTAATATAATTTATACCAAAGGTAAAGAAAACAAAGTTGCTGACGCACTTTCTCGTGTTGAAATTAATAATCGAGAAAACGACGATAATTCATTACTGACAGACAACGACCTTAATGTCGATTTAGCTTCAATTTTACCAAACACTGATGAAATACCAGTATTAGAAGATGACGAAGTAGAAAAAATTTTAAATTCAGAAAACAATCAAAATCTGATTAACCAACCTGAAAATCAAAACCAAGACAATAACTCCGATGTTACCATTCATTCCACCCAAGAAGATAACGGAAAAGTTATACCAATCACCGAATCATCTGTGAACATTCACCCAAACAGAATTATTTTGAATATAGGGTAGCAATATAACTTGAAATATACGAAACCTTTCGGGAAAAATACTTACAATGTATCAATAAGACAAAATCGAATGGAAACAGACTTTTCCATCCTTTTTAAAGAAATCTTCAGACCGAATGAAACCTATGGAATTTACTTTAGAGATAATAAACTACGACTACCATTCATTCGATTCTGTAAAGAGTCATTTAATTATTCAGTGAAACTTTTTATCAGTAAAATTTATTTATTGGATGTCAATTGTGACGAAAATCATGTAAGGTTTGGTAGGAGCTTATATTAATAATCTATATTCTTACTATGATGTTTATTCTTATTAAGTTGAATCTGTTCTGTCCATCGGAACATGTAACAACATCACACATGTGCCGCATGAATACATGCGTATTAACATAAAATATGTACTTCTAATTTATAACAAACTAAACCCTTACATCCTCTCCCTTTAGCTTCATTAAATAATAGATACAATTCTAAAGATAATATATACAAATCTACAACTATATTATTATAAAATTATTAAGGCTATTTATATTCCAATCTTTGAGGTCTGTATGAGACTTCTACTGCGTAAATTATAGTTACTTTCCACATCTTTCTTATGTACATCATTCTGTGAATTTTCAAAGTTCTCTAGAAATAAATGTTGTCGACTACGTCTAAATAATTTATTATTACAATCTTTAACAAAATATGATCTGGGTTGAGGAGCTTTATTCACTATAATACCTTTTTTCCAACAGTTCTTATGTCTAAATCTAACAGTGCTATGTTCTTTCCCTTCTTTCAAGTTTCGTGTATTTTTATTATAATAGTAGGCTTGCCTGTGTTGTCTATGTTCTAAAGTTCTTTTATGTTTAAGGGGTTCAATAACTTCAGGTTCATATAAAGATTGTAAACAAGGCAAATTATCCTTTAGTCTTCTATTAAACATCAATTGTGCAGGAGATAAGCCCATAGTAGGTATTGGATTATTTCTATATTTCAATAAGTACCTATACATATTTCCATTTTCTAATTCACATTTTTTAAGCATACTCTTGCAGATATTAACTGCTTTTTCAGCTAAACCATTACTTCTAGGGTAATTCGGACTAGATGATATTAATGAGATGTTGTTTGCTTTGAAATAATTTTTCATATTATATGAACTGAAAGGGTTATTGTCAGCTATAATTTTATCTGGAAAGCCGAACATAGAGAAAACGGAGTCAAAAATTTTGATAACATCTGACGAAGTTTTACTGTGCATAGATTTGAGTTCAATCCATTTAGAATAATAGTCCATAATAACCAAATATGTTTTGCCCTTGTATTCTAAAATATCAGTTGCAATTTTAGACCAAGTTCTATCAGGAATTTCATGTGGTTGCATTGGTAGTCTAGCGTTTTGATTTCGAAATGTTTTGCAAACATCACAATTCAAAATTTTTTCTTCTAGCTGTTTAGATAAATTTGGCCAAAATACACATTCTGCTGCTCTAGCTTTGCATTTATTTAAACCTAAATGACCTTCATGTAACTTATTCAAAACTTCCTCACGCAAAGCAGTAGGAATTATTACACGATCCTTATACAAAATTAAACCATCATACTCTTGAAGACTATCTCTGATAGAGAAATATTTACTTATTTCTCTATCTCTTATATTTTTTAAATTTGTCCAATTTTTTGCTATCAGTGCTCTCAATTGTTTCAACACAAAATCTCTACTTGTTTCTTCCGCAATTAGTTTCAATTTAGCATCAGAAATAGGTAAATTTTCTATGACATTATGAATCATAAATGTTTCTTCATTATTATTTGCTGTAATAACACTTACGTTATTATTCAATTTATGATTCGAAAGTTTTATTAAATCTAATTCTAATGAAGTTTTCAAACCTAATATTGGCTTACATTCTCCACGCACAATGAAAAATTCAATTTCAAACTCTTTATGTCTTACCAAACACAATAATCTAATGGAACCTTCAGCCTTGATCCTCGATCCTTCGAATCCTACTAGCTGGACTCTGTTTCTTTTAATTGGGACACCACAGGCAACCTTTGAGAGATACTCAATCGGTAAGATATTACATTCAGCACCAGTGTCAACCTTAAATTCAATTTTATTGGAATTAATAACTAAAGTTTCAATCAATTGCAAGGAATTAATTTTTGATATGTCCGTTTGAATATTATGCACTGTAATACTATCCAAATATAAATCATCATCAGAGTCACAATTTTCCAAGTTGATATTATTTAAATTTAAATTTTTTGATTGTTTATTTCTTGATGAAAATGCTCTTGAAGAATTATTTGTTTTGTTGGATTTTTTTATGAAGCAACCTGATTCGAAATGATTGAGTTTTTTACAGTAAAAACACGTGTGACCATATGCGGGACATCTCCCTGTAGAATGAAACTGATTACATTTTAAACAATTATAAGAATTATTCAAATCTTTTCTGAATGAAAACTTTTTAGAATTTCTGGAAAATGAAGGTTGACTTATCTTATTTCTAGAAGTGTTTCGAATATTGTCCACATGTCAATGATTTCATGCCCGATGATCCGGTCATCTCATCGTTTTGCTTCTTACTTATTTCCGATACCTGACATATTTCAATGGTTTTCTTCAGTGAAAGATTTTCTACTTGTAGAAATCTTTCCTTTAAATTGCTGTCTTGAATTCCCATGATGATCTTATCACGAAGCATGTCATCCTCATTGTCATATTCACAATTCTTAAGTAATATCTTCAATTTGGTTATATAGTTATTCAGCGATTGCCCTTCTTCTTGATTATAACTGAGAAATTTGTACCTTTCATAGACGATGTTCTTCTTTGGGTTACAAAATTTATCAAAGGCCACCATGACTTCACTCAACGTCGCTTTCTCCGGTCTCAGTTTGAAGGTATTGAAGATTTCCACTCCCTCATCACCAATCAAATTCAGAAGTGTGGCAACTTTTACTTGTGCAGTCGAATCTTCTTTGTTCGCTGCTATCAGAAACATTTCAAACTTCTGTTTCCACGATGCCCAATTTCTCGAAGTATTGCCGGTAAAATCCATTACTGGAGGTAATCTTAATGTTTCCATTTTTATTATTATTAATTATCAAACGTCTTTTGATCAAATTTCAACACCTGACACCATGTAAGGTTTGGTAGGAGCTTATATTAATAATCTATATTCTCACTATGATGTTTATTCTTATTAAGTTGAATCTGTTCTGTCCATCGGAACATGTAACAACATCAAACATGTGCCGCATGAATACATGCGTATTAACATAAAATATGTACTTCTAATTTATAACAAACTAAACCCTTACAATCAAAAAGAGATTGTTTCCGAATATCATGATAAAAATCATAACGGTATCTCAGAAACCTACAATCACTTATCAAAAAAGTACTACTGGCCTAAAATGAAACAAATAATTACCCAAATTATTAATCAATGTGATTTATGCCTTCAATCTAAATACGAAAGGCATCCTTATAAATTAAAATTTTCCGGTCCCCTTCTAGCGAAGAGACCTTTTGAAGTTATTCACATGGATACCTTTTCTTTTCAAAATTCTAAGTTTTTAACAATTATTGATTTATTCTCTAAATACGCCCAATCGTACCTTGTGAAAGATGGTACTGGTCTTACTATTTTGAATAAATTACGACATTTTTTTGCTCATCATAACATCCCTCAGAAAATTGTGTGTGACGAAGGGAAAGAATTCCA
This sequence comes from Myrrha octodecimguttata, assembly GCA_958510865.1. Classification (NCBI taxonomy): domain Eukaryota; kingdom Metazoa; phylum Arthropoda; class Insecta; order Coleoptera; family Coccinellidae; genus Myrrha; species Myrrha octodecimguttata. The sequence goes on from OY294061.1 coordinate 15,928,521, forward strand.
TAATAAAACATTCATCGAATTTTGCAAACTTAACAAAATAAATTTACATTTCACCACTGTAAATAACCCAAGCTCTAACTCTCCAATAGAGAGATATCATTCAACTATTCTAGAAAAACTCAGAATTCTTAAATTGAAGAATCCAAATGAGAACCCTTCCAACCTCATGATCACCGCTACTTTAATTTATAATCAATCGATACATTCTGCCACTGGTTATTCGCTTTTCAATTTACTGTATGGACCCTACGATAAACCACCAGAATTCGATTTAACCATGACTGTGTATGAACAATACAATGAAAAGAGAAAACAAGAAATTTTGCCATTTTTCGACAATATCTACGAACGAAATCGAGAAAAAGCACAGAAAAATTTAGATAGATTGAATGAGAATAGAAATGACCCTCCAAATTTGGATCGAAAAGAAGTTTATGTCGAGAGGAACAGACCTAGAAAAACTGACCCTCCCTTTGAAAAAATTATTGTCGAACAGCAACAACAAAACAAAATCAGTGGTTTAACTCAGAAATCTCGAGAAACCACAGCTCATATTGGAAAAGTAAAGAAATTAAGAAAAAATATTCTCTCTTTTCAGGATACCAATATCCCCCCTGATATTGACCCGAACCTACCAGGCCCTTCAGGTCTACAAAATAATAACTAACGGATACTTTGAAGAGCCCCTAAGTGAATCAAGAATACTTGATCACTATCATAACTTCCTTTTCACAATTAACTTAACTAATTTGATGAATAGTTACGATCAATTGAAACTTAATTTCAAACAACTTCATGAAAAATATTCCTACGATGAATTTCATCATAAAATCTGCCTTCAGTTGCATGCAACTCATGTCCAGATAGAGCAAATACTTCAAAAATTGGAAAACAATAATAAGGTTAACTGAGGTTTGGCTAATTTCATCGGAAAAGGCATCAAATTCATTACTGGAAACTTAGACGACGATGACCTAAAAATCATAAATGATAATCTTGAAGAACTACATCAAATTAGAAATAACGAAATAGAAAGAGTAGATAAATTAACTTCTTTTGCTAATCATTTGACTAAGAGGTACTCAGATGATGTAGCTTTGTTGAATCAAAATATTCAAAAAACAAAATCACTGTTTGAAGAAATTAAATCTAAAGAATCTTTTGCAATCCTTGTACGGAATGAAATATTCAAATCAGAAATTTTACTCAATCATTTACTTATGATTGAAAGAACAATTAGTTTTTCAATCAAAGAAATACCAAATTTAGAACTCATCAAAGTCAATGAACTTCAATCTATTGAGAAATATCTTCAACAAATTTATAAACCACAGGAACTATCACCAATCAATCAGGTTCATCCTTACAAAATGTTAGAATTTTCAAAGATATCTGTTGTAGGAACGAATAAAATGATAAGTTTCCTCCTTAAAATTTCCATACTTAAAGAATTCATAGCTAATTACTCCCGAGTTTACCCTATACCTAACCACCAAGATATAGCTATCATTCCACCCAAGAAGTACTCGATAACAATCCATAACCAAGAATATTGGACCAATGAAGCCTGTCGTACCCTAGATAGTTCCATTGTACTGTGCCTCCAGCCACCTGCCAAGGAAAATTGCACTTTATCTACACCAGAATATTGCCGAACAATTCTAATCGACAATGATTTCAAAATTATCCATGTTTTAAAGAATAAACAGTTACTGACTCTGTTCAAGAAATCTCAGAGGGTACTAGAAGACTGCCATGGTATCATAATAAAGAAGCCTATCCAAGGAACAAATTTACTGGATTCTCCCTGCAAAATTATCATTGAGAATTAAATTTTTGACGATTCCATTCCAATTTTCGAAATAAAAATCCAAAATATTTCGAAAATTTCTTTCAACTCAAGACAGAAAATTGATCTTCAGTTAAGGCACCTGAAAGAGCCAGACTCGATCCTACAAGAAGCTGAGAAACTTTTCGACCAACCCATGTACCTACATCCAATATCTCAGTTAACACACTATACCATAACTGGAATTTTGCTCTGTTGCATAATTACTGGAATTTTCATCGTAACGATTAACAGAACAAGGATAAGAGACCTTTTGTACAAACCAAGGAGAATTATCCACATCGATCTCAAGGACCCAGGTGAATCCGCTGACAACGAGGACGTTGCCGTCTAAAGGGGGAAAGTGTTAGGAACTCCATGCTACCGGATTCCGCCTATGAGACAGTTCATCCCATAGCAACGACCCGCTCTTCCAAGAATTAGATTATGCAAACTATTCATTTTCATTCTTTTCTTTTGATGTGAATATGTAAGAGATAGTTAGTTCTAATCTGACCATTGTAACGCTTATTAGGGCTCACAAAATAAACACCTCCTTCCGTAGTGTATTCTTTTCCTTTAGCTTTCAATAAAGTTGTGATTAAGAAACCTAGAGAGATAAACTCTTTTTAAAAACGGACTTTCGGAGACGTGTTACATAATTATATATTTTGACATTCTCAACACTCGCTCTATTAATTCGTGTAAGCCGCATGACAATGCGTTCAGTCGTTTTCGAGTTCATCGTCACCAGACAGAAAAAAGGACAATTCGGTCCAAGTTGCCAAACCACCTAACCTGAAAGTTTCAGGTCGATAAGATTTTTCGTACGCCAGTTATCGAGGATACGGACAGCCGGCCGAACTAATCGATTTTGGCACTGGGTCCCAGCTAGTCATTTGAGAATATTTTCCGCTAAAAATTCGGAAATTACAGACATTTGAACAAAACGATAGCGCGCTATTCCCCTAGAAGATGTGCGCAAGAATAACAACGCTCAACTGATCACGAAGTATCGTGTGGATCTAAATATAAGAAAACTTTGTTGATAATATATTTTACTCGGAAATTAGGCAGGGACCTTGAATCAATATTCAACAAGAGTTTTTCAAATTTCGATTTGATCCTTCATTTATTTTCGGATATTCAGGGGAATCCATCTCAAACTTTCTTGTTTTTTGTGAGTTAGAGGATATATCTATAATATCTCGAGATATACTGATGCGATCAGATTGAAACAATTGAACTTGTTGACGAATAGCGCCACGTTACATAACATAAACTATCATGTGGATTGTAAAGGTGAAAAATCACTTCGTTCCTGATAATATTTCGAGAGATATTTGGGGAGGTATTTTGATTTGATAATTTTCAACGCCTGTAAAAAAACAATTAAGTTCGAATGCACTGTGTAAACATGCCATTTGAGAATCATTTGGATTAAATCTGAAAATTACTTTCGAGTTAGGGTTCTAAATTTTCAAGAAATACGATCAGATTAAAGCTTCGTACTTAGTTGAAGAATAAAACGCGCAACTCACTGCGACATTTCGTGATAATCCAATTGCTAGAAATTTAAAATAAAAGCTCTTCGAAAATCTAACAAATTTTATTGAACCAAATTGTTTCTTGTGGAGACTATCGATCAAATTCTGATGAAAACAGGCACTCACCTTGAAATCAATTATTAACAGCAGTTCGCTTCAGAAATCAATCGATTAACGTATTCTACAATAATCAAGTCTATCAGTTGATTCTTTCAGAAGCTATCACGTTTGCGATCGGTGGTAAGACTGGCTGTCGATTGAGACCATTTTCGGCTCAATCATCCAAAATTACAGACATTTCGACAAAACGATAGCACGCTGTTTCCCTAGAACATGAGCGCAAAAATCCTCAAATTAGAGCAATAAAAAAAGATTTCAATATTTTTTTCAATTAATTTTTAGATGGCGGCCTGGTAATCATATGGTCCTAACGAAATTCCGCATATTGGAATAATCAAATTTTTAATGCGCAATCAATTGGCGTATTCTACCAATCCGCAAATTCGGCTCCCGTAATTAAACTCTATACCTAATGCAAGTATCAAGTCTCCAATTAGATTATTCCGGAAGATATTTTATTTATTATCGGCGTTTAGGGCGGTCGTGAAAACATTAACTTCCTAAAGAAACGACTAAGAGACTCGATATTCGTAGAGTAGGTTTTCAGTTTAATTACGAAGGTCGAATTAGTGGATTGTAAAATTCGCCTAATGGTTCGGTAGATTAAGGAACCCATCCATTCAAAATTTCATTTCCTCACTATTTCAAAAAATATGTGCGTTTGGCGGGGTCAATAAGTGAACAGGTGACAGGTGCTTTGGCAACGAATTTGAACAATCTCGTAAAAGCTCCCGACCTCATTTCAGTGCTTTTCTCATTCTTTCGGGTAATAATTTCAGCTGGGCATACTTGAGGGTGTTGAGACGTCGATGTACTATTTCGAATCAAAATATATCTACGCGAACATTTCCGATTCTGCTTTGTCGTCAGACCATCTGGACTAAGTATTTGTATTTGTTATTTCTTCTCTCTCAATGGGTAACTCTGAGAATACCTACCGGTCGGATTAAATTGTTGGTTGGAAGTTGAGTTTACAGTACTCACACTGATGAAAAATTTCATCAGGAATGTATAACCAGAAAAATTATTCGAAACAAAAAATTTTATACACAGGCTGCTTTAGAATACGATGTGAAACCCTACGTCATTAAAAAAAAAGTTCTATGTTCTGAAACTCTTCATTTTTTTGCTACAGGCAGTAAAATTTTGAGAAACGAATCATTCTCTCATCCTAACTCTAACATCAGAATTAAGATGAAATTTGTCACAAGGTCGAGGCCAATCTATATCTGAAAAAATATAATATTATGTATTCTTCTGAATATTCTCGCGATAAATTTTTTTCAATGAGAATATGGCAAAATTATAGACAGAGATTACCAATTTGACTATCTTCACGCGATACATGCGTGTCGCAGGTACAAAAATTTTATCGTGGTCGGCTTCCCAATATCTCAAAAAATACGATCAGATTGGAGGTTTGTTATGATGCAATCAGATTGGAGCTTTGTAACTAGTTGAAGAATTGAAACCGACAAGTTAGTGCAACATTTCGTGAGGATCCAATTGTTGGGAAGTTTGAACAAAATTGCTTCTCGGAAAGTTATGTCGAAACAAATTGTTTTTTTCGGAAACTGTTTATCACACCCAAAAAAAATCGATACGATCATAAGTTTTGGAGATATCGGGAAAAAAAATGTCAAATTTCGAGGTTTTCTCCTCGATATCGTTTTTTTATTCGGTATAACTCGAGAAATACTGATTCAATCCTCATAAAACTTCGCAGCTAGTTTTAAAATGCTGAAAAACAATTTTATGCCGAATTTCGTGATGATTGTGTCATTAGAACAATTTGAAAAAAAAATTTCCCTGATTTTCTCATAATACCATCCGCATTAAATTCTGTATGAACCTTCGAATTCGAATTTACAAGATTCGGTCGGCATATTTCAGTCTTCGAATCGGCCGAAAATCCGCATCCATTCTCGTCGAGGAGACGGTACGGTTCGCATCGTAGTTTACGGTCCAATAAGCGGGGTCGACTCCGAGAACTCGCACGTATGGCGAAAGCATGATTGTCCGTCTTCGGAGAATCGACAGAGGTCGACGATTCCGAACATCCTGCGCACGCGAGCAGAGGAAGTATCCTCAACCGAAAGCGAAGTTCGTGTAGTAGAGAAGAGAAGACGGTAACGGTTGAGGTTAAGGTACGGTTTTGTTTCCGAATCATCATGAGTTGCGCGTCCGCCTTCTGAGAGTCACGTTGACAGCGAGAGCATGTCTCTTACATTTTCGGCGAATCGACAACATTCAGTGATTCTGAAAATATCGCGTACGCCAAAGACGTCAGTCATAGCTCGAGCTCGTTACGATAATCGGCGAATCGTTCATTTCACGGCCTTCTGAACGTTATCGGCGGGCTCGATTTCAGGCTATCTCGTTCCGCGCCCTCGTCTTTGAGAACTGCGGGAAAAATTCTCGACGATGCAATTGTTCACGTTGTGACGGAAATTTGTTGTCTGCCATCGACAACGCCCTCGCGCCATAGACGCGGCGGAGACGGAACCGACCGACCTGACGGCATTCGATATCGATCCGAGTGAAAACCTCAGGGATGAACGTCCGCAGCCGCGAGAAGTCGCCGATACACATTCTCGCGATGAATTGTCATTCATACGCGCGTTCTTTACCGATACGTCCGAATCGGAATGGGCAGGGTAAAGAACTTCGTCATTACGCGTTATCGCTTAGTGGAGGGTGTCGATTAACGGTCCGCATCTTTCAGTCTTCCAATAGGCCGGAAGTCTGAATCCGTTCTCGTCGAGGAGACGGTACGGTTCCCATCGTAGTTTAAGGTCCAATAAGCGGGGCTACTCCGAGAACTCGCACGTACGGCGAAAGCATGATTGTCCGTCTTTGAAGAATCGACAGAGGTCGACGATTCCGAACATCCTGCGCACGCGCGCCAAGGAAGTATCCTCACCCGAACGCAAAGATCTTTGAGTAGAGAAGAGAAGACGGTTACGGTTGAGGTTGAGGTACGGTTTTGTTTCCGAATCATCATGAGTTGCGCGTCCGCCTTCACGTAGCAGACGGAAGATATTGCAGCGAATCCTATGGTAAAAGAAGCGGCGGGCGACTCCTGAGAGTCACGTTGACAGCGAGAGCATGTCTCTTACATTTCCGGCGAATCGACAACATTCAGTGATTCTGAAAATATCGCGTACGCCGAAGACGTCAGTCATAGCTCGACCTCGTTACGATTAGCGGCGAATCGTTTATTTCGCGGCCTTCTGAACGTTATTGACGGGCTCCATTTCAGGCTATCTTGTTCCGCGCCCTCGTCTTTGAGAACTGCGGGAAAAATTCTCGACGATGCAATTGTTCGCTTCGGGACGGAAATTCGTTGTTTGCCGTCGACAACGCCCTCGCGCCGTAGACACGGCGGAGACAGATCCTATCGACCTGACGGCATTCGATATCGACCAAAGTGAAAACCGCAGGGGTGATCGTCCGCAGCCGCGAAAAATCGACGATACACATTCTCGCGATGAATTGTCATTCGTACACGCGTACTTTGAGGATACGTCCGGATCGGAATGGGCAAATAAAATTCTCTTTACTACGCGTTATCGCTAAGCTGAGGGTGTCGATTAACGGTCGGCATATTTCAGTCTTCGAATCGGCCGAAAATCCGCATCCTTCCTCGTCGAGGAGACGGTACAGTTCGCATCAGAGTTTACGGTCCAATAAGCGGAGGCGACTCCGAGAACACGCACGTACGGCGAAAGCATGATTGTCCGTCTTCGGAGAATCGACAGAGGTCGACGATTCCGAATATCCGGCGCACGCGAACAGAGGAAGTATCCTCAACCGAACGCGAAGTTCGTGGAGTAGAGAAGAGAAGACGGTAACGGTTGAGGTACGGTTTTGTTTCCGAATCATCATGAGTTGCGCGTCCGCCTTCACGATGCAGACGGAAGATATTGCAGCGGATCCTATGGTAAAAGGAGCGGCGGGCGACTCCTGAGAGTCACGTTGACAGCGAGAGCATGTCTCTCACATTTTCGGCGAATCGACAACATTCAGTGATTCTGAAAATATCGCGTACGCCGAAGACGTCAGTCATAGCTTGAGCTCGTTACGATGATCGGCGAATCGTTCATTTCACGGCCTTCTGAACGTTATCGACGCGCTCGATTTTAGGCTATCTCGTTCCGCGCCCTCGTCTTTGAGAACTGCGGGAAAAATTCTCGACGATGCAATTGTTCGCTTCGTGACGGAAATTCGTTGTTTGCCGTCGACAACGCCCTCGCGCCGTAGACACGGCTGAGACACATCCTATCGACCTGACGGCATTCGATATCGACCAAAGTGAAAACCGCAGGGGTGATCGTCCGCAGCCGCGAGAAATCGACGATACACATTCTCGCGATGAATTGTCATTCGTACGCGCGTACTTTAAGGATACGTCCGGATCGGAATGGGCAAATAAAATTCTCTTTACTACGCGTTATCGCTAAGCTGATTGTGTCGATTAACGGTCGGCATATTTCAGTCTTCGAATCGGCCGAAAATCCGCATCCATTCTCGTCGAGGAGACGTATCTTGCATTTCTTCGAAAGATTCATCATTTTCCTTACAGGCTTCTGTTTCTTCATCTTCACTCGATGATAAACAAATGACATCCTGATCTGAAAGTTCTCCAGTACTGAATGAATTATATTTTGTGCTTTGAGACCGGGAGAATCTTTCAGTTTTTACATAAGGTAATTCTAGGTCTATGTTTTCATCCTCATATTCACTATCAGAGGACAGTGCAATAACTTCTGAACATTTAGATGTATCCATTTTGTTTTTACAAGACGAGAATTTACAAGAACTGTCATCAGAACTGTAAATTTCAGTATCTACAGTACTAGCAGCAGTTGCAGTGCTTGCTGCGGTTGACTGGATGTTGTTTGACTCCAAAGATTCGTTTGCAGTGAAATAATCCTTGCTGGAATGACTTGAATTAGCAATTGATTTGTTTTCAGCAGGACATGGGATAAATGACGCTGTCTGACGACGATAATTTGGAGGTATTGTTTTGTCCCTTTTCAAATCCCTCTTTACTTCGCGAAAGCTTCGTGGGCCCCAAGCTACATCTTCGTCACTATCGTAAAAATAATTCTCTGGATTTCTTGTGTCACTCATCTTTAGAACATGCGAGAATGATTGGGTGTTCAAGTTAACAATAATTTAATGAAATACAAATAAGTTCCACATCCACTAGTTACCTCATTTTTGAACGGATTTGAGCATTTCTATCATACACAGATGTCTTTTGACTAATTGTAGCGTTTTCTTCAGCTTTCCTTCCTTGATCAAAAGTTTTTCCCCCTTTTAAAACATTCGGCGTTTTTGGCTGGATCCGGTCCGGTCTTATTCCACGAGAGTCATCTCTTTTTTCGATCCCAGCGTCCTCTAGTGTCCTGTCATTTAAGCTCAAAGAATCAGTGGCATCGAAGGTTTCATACCTTGGTAAATTATTACGTCTAGAAATCGAACACGTACTGTCGGACTTCACCATTCGATTACTTTCGTTCACGATAGATACTTTGGATAGTGGCGTCATCAAACCGCAGCCTCGGGAGCAACTAAAATAACGGACACCTTCGATCGAGCCATCGTTCTTACCGACATCTGCCTTTAGTTCGATCCCGCACCACACGTCACTAGCGAAGTGGACTTTACCGACGAAACGGAGGATACCCACTTTACCGGCTGCGAGGACGCGCTTACCCACATCTGCTGGTGTGACGATTTCTGTTTCCAAATGTTGGTATCCTTGAGGCTGTACCTAGAAAACGTGGTAGACCTCGAAAAAATACAAAGTTAGTCGCACAAAAATCAAGCAACACAGGTAGAATCACAACACCATGTACAAGAAGTCATAACAAAAGAATAACTACTGCAAATGCTAGTTTTCCTCGAGACTTAAATAAACCCATAGTGGACACAAGCTACGTGAGGTTCACAAACAGTTTGGACAACACTTCCTGTACAAGTCGTGATAAAAACGTCGAGGAAGAAGAAATTAAACAATCTCTTCTTGCTTCGATAAACAGAGAGCCATTGAGTTTTAAAGATGCTGTGAATTCGAAGGAAGGATACCTATGGAAGCAAGCTATAAAAGAAGAAATTGACTCTATGATACAGAACAATGTTTGGACTTTGGTAAATAGAGAAAAACTAACTACACCGGAAAAGAGGGCCAACATTATTGACTCAAGATGGGTATTCAAGAGGAAATTGGAAACAAACGGTATCACACGACACAAGGCAAGGTTGGTAATTAGAGGCTTTAAGGACAAAAACATTTATGATCTAAAATAGACATATGCACCAGTATTTAGACTCCCTATAATTAGAGCTACACTTGCAATAATAATTAAATATGACTTACATGCCTGCCAATTAGATGTCAAGACTGCTTTTCTCAACGGAACCATTGAAGAAGAAATTTACATGGAAATTCCAGACGGCTTGGAGGTCGATGACAGTATCAAAAAGTCACATATATGCAAATTAGAAAAAGCGTTATATGGATTGAAGATAAGCTCAAAAAGATGGAATAAGAGGTTCACCGAAGAGGTAAAGAATCTGGGATTAGATAATGACCCACATGAACCCTGCCTATACACCTGGAGAAAAGAAGGCAAAATGGCAGTGTTGGTCCTATATGTGGACGATATATTGGTAGCAAGTAACGATATGGAAAAGTAAGAAGATATAAAACACCACCTGAGAGGAGTTTTTGAGATGAAGGATCTTGGAGAACCTAGGAGTTTTCTAGATATAAACATAAAGAGGAATAGAGAAAAGAGGTATATTGAAATTGACCAATCAGCATATACTACTAACGTATTAGAGATATTTAATATGAATGACTGCAAACCCCAGAGTACCCCTATGGCAACCAGACAGGTTGAAAATAGAATCAAGAGGAAGAAAGCAAATGATCCAGTAGCAGATGACGTAAGAAATGAAACCGAAACAAAAAGAGCACCCTATAGAGAAGCGATTGGTAGCCTAATGCATCTTTCAAATGGAACACGACCAGACATTACATTCGCCGTAAATTATTTAGCCAGAAAACAAATTGACCCCACCGAAGACGATTGGAGAGACGTGAAAAGGATTTTGAGGTACTTGAAAGGAACTGTGAATTCAGGTATTAGATTCACCGCTCAATCTGAAGACTTGGAAGCTTTTACTGATGCAAGCTTCAGAGATCATGGAGATTCTTCGTCGACTGGAGGCTATGTAATCCGTCTCTTTGGAGACATTATAGCATGGAGAAGCCACAAACAATCCTATGTCACGTTGTCTACATGTCAAGCCGAATATCTAGCAATGAGCGATGCCTGTCAAGAACTGATATCTCTTGATAAAGCTATCAGATTTGTGGTAGGAAAAACCTTCTTTCCCGTGACAGTATGGTGTGATAATAAATCCGCTTGGGACTGCACGAAAAGGGACGGGAGTCACAAATTGAAAGCTTTCGACAATCAGTTAGAAGAAATTAATGATGACTTACTTCAAAGAGAAAGAACTGGACTAAGACGACAGATGGCTGAAACCCACGGTGACTTCATCAAGCAGTGTGTAGAAGAGAAGAAGGTTAAAGTGAGATGGATATCAACAAAAGAGAATTTAGCTGACATCATGACAAAGCCTTTACCATCTGATGCTCTTAAGAAAATCACTGAAAACATTATGTTTTAATTTGTTGGGACTACAAAACTAATTTATTTTTGTTTTAGAAAAACTTTAGAATCATCATCTACCATTCCTGGCCACCAAGGATAACCCTCAACTCTTGCCCAAACAAGACTACCAGCATTGTACAGGTTATCTATCCAGTCTGCTTGTATGTGCAACGGGAACTCTTCTTGTGGAATCTCACATTTATTGTACAGCAAATCTTTTGGAAAAAAGTTAGTTACAATTGATATAAATTCGAACTACTGCCATTAAATTCAAAAGGGTTCCAGCAATTCATCTTTCAGCTCATTTATTGCTACGTGAATATTTGATAGATTAGATGTTTCACTTTGTTGTTTGTTTCGTGAACAGTGTAGGTAAAGTATTTTTAGAGATGAACTATTTCGTTCATTTCGTTGGTGAAAGCGGATCTTAGTTCTACCCAAATTTCCTCGCATAGCTCCAGATTTTTTAACGAATAGGTTCTGAACGAATGGATAAAGATAACAGACAAAATGTTATTGATGATCCAAAAGTTGATGTACAAGAAATAGGATCAGACTTTTTCACAGAAGATCTGCATCCACAAAGAATTACTGAGCAAAGTAGTTTGAATGAGATTAGGGAATCATTCACGGCCCTAGTAGGTGAAAGTAGAGAAAATGCAAATGAAAATGGTTTTAATGGTGAAGAGCCACAAAATTATGTTCAAGCTGTTCAAAGTAATGAAAAGAAAGAGTGGCTAGAAGCAAAAGAATCTGAATGTAACTCTCATAAGAGAAATGGAACCTGGTCATTAATTGAACGGAGTCAAGTGCCTAAAAGTCAGTGCATAATGAGTACCAGGTGGTTATTCAAAAAGAAGGAAGAACCTAATAATGAGATAAGATACAAAGCTCGACTTGTAATTAGAGGCTATGCTGATACAAATAATTATGACATAGGAGAAGTATATGCTCCAGTGGCTAGGCTGTCAGATGTTAGATTTCTATTGATAATTGCGAATTAGTTTGATTTAGAACTACACCAGTTTGATGTGAAAACAGCATTTTTGAACGGTGTACTAAAAAAACCAGTGTTCATGGACATCCCTGAGGGATATGAAGGAGGAGATGAACTAAAACAAAAATATGTCTGTAAGTTAGAAAAGGCTTTATATGGGTTGAAAGTAAGCCCTAAAAGATGGTATGAGAGATTCCAACAAACAATGAGTAGATTACGATTGGAAAAATATCCCCTGCAATCATGTATGTTTATATGGAGAAAAAATGAAAAATTTATTATAGTACTATTGTATGTTGATGATATTTTGATTGCTAGTAACTTTAAAAATAAATTGAATCAAATTAAGAATGACATGCAAAAAGAATTTGAAATGACTTATTTAGGTTGTCCTGAAAGATTTCTAGGCATAGAAATAAAAAAAGATAGAACTCGCAGAACTATATACATACGTCAAACAAAATTTATCATAAAAATATTGCAAAAGTTTGATATGCTCAATTGCAAACCAGTCAGCACCCCAATGGTGACAAGAGAAACAGAACAGAAAAGAGAAGTGGATATTGAACAGCCATCTCAAAAGGAATTTCCTTTCAGAGAGGCAATAGGAAGTTTACTATACCTTTCAAGTGGAACTAGACCTGATATAACTTACGCAGTCAACGTATTAGGTAGGAAACAGAATAATTATACATTGGATAAGAGTTAAAAGAATATTCAGGTACTTGAAAGGAACCATAAACTTAGGACTAGAGTTCAGAGGTTTAGGAAAAGAATTAGAATGTTATGTAGATGCATCTTTGGGGACTGGTGATGTAAATGAAAGATCCACAAGTGGATTATTGATAAAATTGTTTGGTGACGTAATACTATGACGAACTAAGAAACAAACCCATGTTGCTTTGTCATCTGCAGAGGCAGAATATATTGCTATGTCATTAGGATGCAAAGAGGTAGTGAGCATTCGAGAAATGTGTAAACCTTTTATTCAGATGAATATTATACCAATAATGTATGAAGACAATAAGGCAGCAATCAATATTGCAAAATCTGAGGATTCTCAAACGTTGAAACATATTGTGAAATTATGTTTTCATTATATTAGGTTTGAAATATCACAAAGAAAAGTAGTTATTAAGTGGGTCAGTACGAAAGATCAATTAGCAGATGCTTTGACCAAGCCATTAGGTAGTGTAAAATTTAATGAATTTAAAAACTTGGTATTGAATGAAATAAATTCTCCATAATTTGTTGCAGGAAATGATCACTGTGTATTTACTGGTTGGTTCACTATTGATGAGTATAGTTTTGTTCTCATTTTCATTCACGAGTATAGTCTGCAATATCATTAATTTCTCATAATGTACAGATCAGAGTAGTAATCAATTGAGAAATTGTATTATTTTGAATCAACATTGAAACCGAAATAGAACATCTTAATAACAACATATCTTACCACACCAACTTCGTTTGAATCCAATATGAAAGATAGTTGTCCTTTGTAACGTTACAAAACGCTCCACTGTCGATTTCAGTTTCCATCGCGAAAATACGTCATACTAATATTTTCAATTCCAATCGCAAGAAAAAACGCCTTACTGAAATTATATAATCGGTCGCTAAAGAACGCTCTTCGCTTTGACGGTTGAGTGTGTGTTTCGCATGCGAGACCCTTCCAACTCGGTCCAGCCGATGGAAAGTTCTTTCTTTTGGTGCGTAGGAAGTTGAAGATTCAACACCTTGCTAGAGTTTAGCGAATTAACGTATCTCGTAATCCATTAACATTGTGGAATTTTGAAATTTTATTGTTTCTTATAAGACGTCTATTCAAAAGGAGTTAAGTACTACGTATATCCCGACCAATATTTTTTGCTTTCGTGAATGCCAAATTGTGATTTCTGATTTATTTCATTCCATGCAGGTTACACAAGTTAACATTTTTCCTTTGTATGATATTGTGCATTTGATTTCTTGTCTCATTCATATTATCGAATAACGTGCTCTTATTCCTGAGTTCTAGATATTTCATCTCATATTTATTAACTTGTAAATTATTTCAATAACGTCTAGAGTTGCTGGGAATGAGATCACGTGTTACAAGCTCCATCTTATAGTTTTGAAATTTGCAGTCTTTGTACCGGGGCTACCGCCTACTGCATCATCTTTGTACCATGAACCATCTTTTCACTGAGCTACCGACTACTGGATTATCTTTTCACTGGGACTAATGCCCATTTGAATATCCTACTACCGGACCTAGAGTTTGACTGGATCATCTTGGTACTGGAAGCAATTATTGCTGGATTATCTTAGTACTGGAGCTGATCATGGCTAGAATACCTTTATACCGAAGCTAATTATTGCTGGAATATCTTAATTCTTGACTTTGCTCTGGATGGAATCTTTCGAAACTGGACTACCTGCATAATACTTGTATTTTGAAGGATCATACCACCCGATCCTTACTATAAAGATAAGTGCTTCTTCGAATCCCGGATCTCAGATTCACTGTACCTAAATTTGTGTTTGTAAATAGCAATTTTAATTGTAAAGTTGAAATAAATAGATAGGGAGTAAGAGGTTGCATCATTACCACCAGATTTACGACTAGGGATACATTCGGGAGTTAATTTGATTTCAGTATGGTTGACCCAATGAAGGAAATTGCCCAAAAAAGTTTATCAATTCATCTAAAAACTTAACAAGGCGAAAATAAAATGATATTTTGTGAACATTTCTATTTTTTTTCCTGGAATTTTAAACCTTACAAAGACATAAGATTATGAAACACATGGTAATCTTAATATATCGATAGCATATAGTATTTTCACGATAATCAAAGTGATTCATTCGTAAATGCTTTATTATCGATATATTCGATCACCGTTTGTTTCCTTCTTGAAATCAAAGATATCGAAACTGTGTATATAATGGACAGCATTTTAAATTTTCGCGGGCATTTGTTCCTAAAACCACCGCCAGAGGGCCGAATACTTCCCTAATCACCCGCAGGAGGTCACTTAGAACTGTATCGAATCGTAGCATGGCAGTTTCCATTCTATCTATACTTGTTCTATGGTAGTGTCGTCAACTCCGGATCAGTACGAATGCGACTTATGTAGCATGTCGTTTCCGAAAAGGAGGGGTTTAGGCAAACATTGGCGTCATAGGAATCCTGATTCAGTTATTCGGGAAATAAAATTCGATCGGAATAGATACTCGGAGATCAGAGTTGTGGCAGCAGAGGAAATGATCATCCTTAAACGCGGTCACGTGGATCGCGGCGGGAGGAAAGTAAGGTACCTCAACACTTGTTCATCGCGGGAGGTCTTACCTAGTAAGGCCCCGGAGGAAATAAAGAAAACGAGGAGGACGCCGTCCTACAAGACAGCGCACCAAAATCTTGTTGCTGCTTTCACGGAGCCACCTGATCCAAATTTTAGAGATTATTTCACAGAAAGCATAAAAGCCACCTGTTGTGATGCAGGAGCTTCCTCTTACCTTGACGAGGCCATCAGGCTACTGCGAACCTTGGACCATTCCAAGGATCGTGGTGACTAGATATAGAGAGGGATGGTTAGTACCTACGCTAGCGGGTAAAGCTTATCCCTTGTCATAAACGAATGTCTCAATATCACACTTGGCTCGTACGGTGTGGCTAGAATAAAGGAGGGGGGCAAAGCGAAAGCTAAGCCAGTTTGTAATCCGAACCGAAACCGAGGGAGGTCATAGATGTCATGGATCAGACTATATATATAATTTTTTACATGTAAACAATAAATGTTCATTATCTGGTGTTCCGTCCTTACTTTCTCAACGCTTGTGTCTCTGAGTAACTACAAACTTGTTCACATTGACCAAATTTGAGACACCTACGCAACAATTATCATTAGTCTACCGAAGTTGAAACTACTTTCAAAACATATTACTTTCAAAACCAAGCCAAAATGAGGGGGAAAAAAAGCAAAAAGACAAGTTTGTAAATCCGGAATGTACCTTGTGCTCTAACATAATAAAAATAAGTAAAAGTTCTTACAAAGGTTTAAGAACACATTTCAGAACAAAGCATTGTATTTGAATCGATCAAAGTTCTGGAAATGGCCACTTATTACGTCCGAATTCCGATTCATTCTCTACACCATCAAAAACTCATTGAACCAATATTTTTGTGAGAAGGAAATACCCGAGAAAAAGTCTGAAACAATTGACAATTATTCTAAAAAGGAAAAAGGTAATCTCTAGAATGGTCTGTTAAAATAGTGTGCCCCTCAGATTATTTTGTACTTCGCCAGATTTGAGATATTTGTTTTCGAACAGCGGATTTCAAATCCCGTTATATCAGATTTGCTAATTGAGTTCGAATATCTTATAGAACGAGAAAAAATATTTTCTTCGAGTTTTGAGGACAGGACTTCACATCACAAAGAAAAGCACTTTAAACTAAATATATACATGTATCGCCATCTGTACTCAACTAACTCAACTAAACAGAATTGATGACAGATAACTACAATATGCCATTAGGACGACTGTAAACACAATAACATCCAGGAGAAACAACTTAGAAACTCGATATTTCTTGAATAGGTTTGGGGCTCAATTACGAAGGTCGAATTTGTGAGTGGGTAATCTGCCCAAATATTCCGTAGATATACCCTTTCAAAATTTTATTTTCTCAATATTTACAAAAATACAGATATAATCGGATTGAAATTCAGAAACTGATTGGAACATGACAGCTATATGAATAAATAAAAGGGTGCAATTTGAAAAAAAAAATATATGGGGTAGCTTTTTGGGGGTGTTGATTAGAAATAAAATTTTAACGACGGATTCTGATAGAGTTCTTGATGCCATTTAAAAATCTGTTGGAACTTTCTGCCTTGTCTGAGAACCGAAATATTGGCTGTATGGAACATCTTGGGGCACCCTGTGGTTATGAATTGCCATAGCTTGTTCATTTTTTGTTGATGAATTTGCACTTTCAAGTTGATGTTCCCTCAAAGAGTTGTAAGAACTTGTTATTTTAGTGTTCAAATATTTAATTTTTAGAAATAAATTGGTTTGAATACCAATGTTCAGTTTTATATTGATATTATATTGAAATATGAATGAAGATAAAGTTCGCAGTTATTTCTCTTATTTATTGTTGAGCAAATGCACCACCTCCTCAATAACTTTATATAATGGGTGCCTCAAATAACCATAACAGTAAAACTCAAGATATTGATGATAGCGAATTTCAGAATATAATCTGAAATCTGCAATTTTCAACACAATCACCTGTTCCTGTTCAATTAATCATATTTATTGGAAAAATATGTTTCTAGTGAAAACATCGAATCACATTGATTTGTTGCTCGTGGTTCAATGAAAATATAGGAATAATTTTTATTATTCATATGAAATCTTAATATGTTTGTTTATCGTTCATTATTTGATGCAAACTATCTTTCTTTACGACTAATAAACTCGTCATTTGATGAAAATATATCAATTTATATATTAAAAATGTTTTTTATCGACGAATCAACCTTTTATTCGATATAAATGAAATCTATTTTCAAATGATAAATAGTTATTTATATAACTCAAATGAATGCATTATTTATGGCAAATAATAACGCATTACGCCATATACGTATCAGGGGGTTATTTGATATCAATAAACTTCATTATATATATATACATTGTTCTCTCAGTGTGGCTGATTAGTTTGACGTGAAGATGAACTACCAATCCCACAGAAACAAGGCCAAACAAAACGTCAACAAGCCAGTATTAATTTTGGTATTGAGTTTAACTTCCCAGTTGAAAAAAAATTTTTGTTGAGCGATTATTTCTTGTGAAATTCAGGAATCGAACAGACCAAATTAAGCAACGAGCAAAAAATTTAATTTTAATTTCGGTGCAATATGGGCAACTTTTTCCCACATGGCCCTTCAGAAAATATTAGAAAAATTGCTGCTAAACTCAATACAAGAATAGTTTTCAAATCGAAAAATGACTTGGGATATATACTAACTGAAACCGAACCAATTGACGAGAAACAGAAATAAAAAAATTGTGTTCATAATATTCTCTGCATTTATGGAGACATATACAGGAGAAACTTCACGGCCGTTAGATATCGAAGGACGAAAACACTGAAACTACCTAAGGAACGGAGATATACAAAGATGTCATGTATGTTCGAGCATTGGAAATCAAATTATGGAGGAGAATAAAACAAAGATACTGATGTAAGAACTTTATAATCTAAAAAGATGAATAAGAGTATTATGCTGAATGCAAGAAATAAGTTCCCAATCGTTTTACAGAAATGGACCAAGTTTGGCTGAATTCAATGAAAAACGGAGTAGTATTGAAAAATTGTCATATAAAGTTAGTCTGCATTGCTATGTCAATTTGACTTGAGTCTTGAATCACGAAGTTGTTGAAAGAAATTGAGTTTTGCTAATTTTCTCCCGATTTTCTGATTGAAGAGTCAGACTCTGAAACGTTACAGTTCACTTCATTGATCGTTTGTATTATTTAGATATTGGTCATCAGGCGAAATGTTTCCTAGAAACTGCCCTCGACAATAGTTAGAGTCTCGCAATTCACGAAGGCGTTTTCTATGAATAACAATTTTCATTTTATTTCAAATTGTTTTTTTTCAGATATTTTCCGAAGGGCTAGAGTGTCGAGTATAAACATATTTATTATATATAAGATTATACAAGCTGACCACGAAAATCTAATTAATTCCACCTGAATTCAGAAAGAAGGTGCAAATTTGGTGCGGAGGATAGAGGTACCACAAGTGGCCGTCCCGCCAGAAACTCACCCTAAAAGGTATAGGCTTTATGGCTGGGTGCGTCGGGCACCTGATCATTACTAAAATGGTGCATCAATGCGTCCCAAGAGAGGAAAAACGAGAGAAAGGTTACCACAAGTTTGAAATATTTATTTCAAATTTTACCAATAGGCCTCTTGAATTCATTATTTCACTATTGAAATGATGAATCCATTATACTAAAGAAATCGATCGCTTTTAAACATTTCTTATTTCATGGAGAAAACTATCTTTAGAGGTCGATCCCACATATTGGCTGTTTAGACGGTCGGAACTTCGCGGCGGCTCTGTGACGTAAAGTGTCATAGCCATTCTTCTTCTACTGGTGTACCATCCTCTGAACCGAGCCGATGAACAGCCTCACCTGCATCGATCATAGAATCGTGCTGTGACGAGTGACGAAAGAGGTGTGTCACATTACATTCTTGTACCGAAATAGATTCAGAACAACATAAGAATATAATATTTCGTGTTACATGCAATAGACCTATTGCTATATGGCCGTGTAATTTTACTAGCCTATACCAATTTTCCATTACATACACATAAGGTTTATGAGGAATTTATCTACCAGAATGTTTTTTCATTCTATACAACATTTATTACACCATAAGTGCAAATTCGATAACTCCAGAATAACAAACATTCGAATGAAATGTATCATAAGAATAGTGTGGACGGCACTCCCAAACGGCACTGCCGTCAAGAAACCTTAGACGGCGCAGAAAGTGTTGCCTTGAACCATTGAACTATCCCTGAACTTGCCGCTAACTAGCGTATTCTGTTTACGAATTACACACATCCACCTGGACGCGGCTCATTGTAATGTTGTTAAACTCGTTCGGCGAACAGATTGAGCGAGACAACCAACGAACAAGTGTCGCTAGATCACAGAAAGTGAGAGTATACGTATTTCACGGTGACTAGAACAAAAATTCTCCCCGCTATCGAAAATATATACGACATAAATCACCTCATACCTTTATCGCCGTAAATTACCGTCACGATGTTGTTTGAGGTGAAATGTGTTTAGCCCACAATACCGATTATTCGATGTCACTCTCTGTTGTATAAAACGGCACATGTTCTTGGTTTGTCTCATCCAATCTGTAGAGTGCAAAACATTCAATCGTCCCGATTTTTGTACGGCAATGTTTAGCCTTCGTTACTTCTGAAGGAAAAAGTTGTGGAGCATATACCAATATGCTGGAGTGTGAATCCATAAAATGAGTTTGTGTGAATTATTTGGAGAAACCATATTAGGAAACAATAGATTAGAATATTATTATTAGCTTAATCTCATAAAACCATGTGAAGAAGAAATGGAAAATTTTAAATAGGCAGAACAATATAAAAATAAACATTAACGATAATACGCTCATTCGAAACAAAAAACTTTTGTCGACAACCTTAGTCGGAAAATGTCATACACCATCGAGATACCCCGAGTAAGCTGCTCGCTTTGAAAAAACTCGTTTTGATCATTTGGGTGAAGTCAATGCGAGAGGTTGGCATCGTTCCGGTGAATTGAATTCGATAAGTCTTGTATGGATATATCCCAGAAAGACTTTCTTTGTTCAACTATAACTGGTTACAGTTTTCTCGCTAAGCGAGAAGCCAACTCGCGGTATCGCAATCTGGAGTTTACTCTGGCCGTATCCTTAGATCGGGTGAATGAAAAAAATATCTTTTCTGATGAGATTGGGATTTCTTATACCTACGAGGGATTGTGGAGTTGAAACAAAGTTCCGCTGTGAATTGCGCCAATTATTCACAACTGGAAAGCTTGAAGTCATAGAGCATATCTACAGTTGATCAAGAATTCCAATTTGTATATCCTACTTATATTTTCTGATATTCAAGTGAACAGATTCTATGCGCGCTAGGGGAAACACCCTTCTAGATGTAGTATATTCACAATGATGTTTATCTAGACTGAACTGGCTGAAGTGACAAGATGTAATTAATATATTTTAACGAGTACCATTAATGTAGGATTCATCAATTAATAATGAGAATGTTTCCAATTTCTGAATTCACGTTGAGAGGAAATTTCCTTGAAGAATACACATTTGTGTTTTTTTCTTCGACACAATATCAGGCAGATAGCGAGATGTTATCTGCAGATGACAAGGAACTTCAGCATTTTCGCGAGTGTTCAATAATGTTACTCATTCTGTTCATATTCAAGAGAGAAAAAAAAATTAGAAAAGTTTTGAATTTTTCGAATGAAAGAGATTTTAAGGAACTTGCAAATCTATCAACTGTTGAGTCGAAGACGGTCAAACGTAGTCTTACTTGTAGGTAAGAAAGCTTATTCAGGCACATGCAAAAAAGGCATCAAGATTATATTTGGAAAAATTCGAGGACTCAAAGTCTTTTTTTTTTGTTCAATTTTCAACATTTTTCGGCAAATTATTGATTTCAACTGGACATTCAGTCCTTTCTTGAATTCTGGCTTTCTAGTCATTATACAGGCTGAATTGAATGTATGCTGTTAAATCCAAATTCTGAAACATCCTGTAGAATAATTTAGTAGTCAAATTATTTCGAAATGCCAATTCGTATTAAGAACCAATTCTTGTGAACATTTTTTCTTATGATTCATGTCTTTGAATAAAACTAGTGTATCTATATTTTCAGCGATTATATAATTCACATATCTGTAATATCTGTAACTCGGTAACCGATAGGCGGATTTGACCACGATTTTCCAGTGAATTTTGGGCAAAATAAAAATACTATCGTTTCCCAGAAAAAGCAAAAATGGCTTTCCACATGAAGAGATATATCTTATGTGGATTCAACATAAGAGAAATATGGTTCCTCTAGAATATATTCAAACGAACTATTATTTATTTTTCATAGAGAGAAAGACGAGGAAGGTTAATGAAGAAACTAAGGAAACATGTTTTGGGAAAAATTAACGAAAAATAGGTCAAAAACTGATGACTAGCGACTGATTTGGACCATTATCGGACTTAACCACGGCATTCCAATGCGCAACCTACCATAAAAGTTTCTAATGGCTGTCCCGCTCCGTACGACAGTTAAGGTGTCCACGGCTGGTTGGCTGGACGGACAGAATCGATTTTTACATTGAATTCTTCATCATATTCAGGGAAATCTCACAACCGCAATCAAGCTCTTCACAAGTGGAAAAAAGACAGCTACGACATCTCGAGTACCGGATGTATCATCGAAATCTGAGCAACCATCAGAAGCACCCAGAACAAGACGAAGACACGCGGTCCTTACTCACCGTCTAACACATAGGGATGGGATTACGATCAGGCCAGATCAATTGGAGGAGCTCTGTACGCAGTATCACAAATGTGACAACCTCACAAATATATGCCAACACTGTGGGGTTCTGTTTTTCACACAAGAAAATAAGACTAGAAGTAACGATTATACTTCATGTTGTAATAAGGGGGCATACACATTGCCACTCTTGCACTCATGTCCCAGAACTCTCAAGGATCTATAAACTGGCAGCGGTCATCTGGCTACTCAATTCAGGAAAAACATCAGATATCTGAATAGTTTATTTGCGATGGCTTCATTTAAAACATCGAGACCGATGCCCGAGAGGAGAGGTCAAGGCCATTGGAGTTTCGCTGTCTGTGGTCAAATTTACCTTTTCCTAAATCCTATCCCGAACACTCAAGATTTGATTCGAAAAAAATTTAATCAGATATATTTTCTAGATGTGGGAGGAGCAGTAGAAAGAAGAACCGATTTCGCTCAATCCTCAACTCGTAAGATTAATCGACAGTTGCTTACGAGCAAACACATACATTCAGGCGTATAAAACGATAGGAGAAGCGCTGAATGAAAGGAAACAACAAAATCTGGATGTAGAAAATATAGTAAATGGAATGACCAAAGAACCTGTCATAAATATTCTGGCAGCTCAACAGGATCCTAATTGGAGACCAGGCCGTAGTGATATAGCGGCTATTTTCGAGGGCTCCGAACCGCCGATCGATGTGGATCTGGTGTTGTATCCCCATAGAGAAAATGATCTTGCCTTGCGGTGATGCCGGATATCAGACCGGTATCCCATATAATACAAGAGCAAAAGGACGGACGAGAAATACAGTCACCATCTTCAGTACTATAGGTATAGACTACAAGTATGCGATACATTTTCGACACTTCATCATGGGGGAAAATTATTCCAACAGTATATAGTCGACGGATGGTTGAAGAACGAAATGAATCGACTAGGGTACATAAGGCAACATCAGAAAGAATTCAGACGATAGACGAAAAGTTCTTAGGCGTTATAATAGGAATAAACAAGATGGACATGTTGGTCGGGCAGTCATCTCACCTTCAAGTTTTCCGAGCGGCGAACGGTACAGATACAAAGAGTATATGGATGCCATGGCCATCGTAGCTCGATTTGGAAAAACCGATCTGTTCATCACATTCACATGCAATCCTAATTGGCCAGAAATAATGGAATATTTACTGCCTTATCAGAAATAGGAAGATAGACCTGATCTGATCTGTAGAGTATTCCAGATCAAACTGCAAGCGTTTATGGACGACGTCGTGAAGAAACAGCTCTATGGCGTAGTGATAAATCATCAGTATGTCATCGAATTTCAGAAGAGAGGATTACCACACGCTCACATCGTAATCACATTGCAGGATGACGACAAATTAAGAGATGTGCAGGCCGTCGACGATATCATCTCTGCCCGTGTACCTGATAGAGGGAGACAACCTTTGCTATATGCACGTGTGAAAGATTTTCACATTCATACACCCTGCGGTACGATAAACCCCGGTGCTACATGTATGCAAGATGGCAAATATACTAAGTTTTATGCAAAACCGTATAGGGAAGAAACAGCGTTCGCCGTTGGACATAAGAGACCGAAATATAAACGAACGGATGACGGCAGAGAGATCTTCATCACCACATATAATAGATCAGTAACTAATCGCCGGATTGTACCATATAATGCCATGGCGTTGGCTAAGTACAATTGTTCCATCAACTTCGAGGCAGTGGGTTCATTGAACACAATCATGTATCTTCATAAATACATAAATAAAGGACCAGACTCGATAACTCTATATGTTGATGAAGCTGCAAACGCAACAACGGGAGAACCACAGAACCAACAACGCCAAACAGAAAGGATCGACGAAGTTCAGGACTATATCGATAGGCGATATGTGAGTGGAATGGAGGCCACATGGAGAACCTTCGAGTTCAAGATGCATAATCGATCGCATTCGATCATGTTCCCACCTGTGCATCTTCCAGGAGAAAGGGAAATTTATTACGAAGAGGACGACGTTGTCATGGACGTAGAACGAAGGCTCTCAAAACCTTCTAAACTCGAAGCTTGGTTTTCATTGAACCAACGAGATTTAGCCGCTCGACTACATAAGTATGTGGACATACCGGAATATTACGAATGGAAGGACAAAAAGGCATGCTGGAAAAAGAGAGTACAAGTCAGCAAACAATTTGGTCGTCTCGCTCAAATAAGTCCTTCCGAAGGACAAATGGAGAAATTCTTTCGACGGATATTGTTGAAAAGAGTTAAAGGAGCAACATCATTCGATGATCTCTTGACCCTCGACGACGGATATAGATGTGAGACTTTCAGAGAATCTTGCCAACGAAGAAATTGTTGAATTGAAGACGTGTATGCAGGAAGCTCAATTGATTTATCCTGCACGTAAGTTGAGAAAGTTGTTTGCTCTGCTTTGCTGCGTTGCCGTCGACGAAGATGTTGCACAAATCAAATACTTATGGCTATGATTCAGAAAACCGATGATAGCAGACTTCAGACGTATGGGTATGAATAGATACGATGCGACCGTCTCATGTTCGAATAACTTCAACGAAATAATTCTCCGATGTCGTCCTGGATTTACTCTAGGGGAACTAGGAATATCTATGGATATGGAAGAGCCTTCAAACAGCGAAGAGGAATATGATGATCTCGACGGAAATAGGCTAAATGAGGATGATGAAGAAGAAAACCAGAGAGTCGCAAATCTCAGACTAGATTAGTAAGATCGCTGCGCGCGTACAATGAAATTTCTCATTCCTGTTGACATAATTGAACAGCTCAAAGAAAACGATGACGTGACGAATGATCAGATAAAAGATCGCACGAGAGAAAACGTTTTCTATTTGGATGATCCCGGTGGAACCAGTGAAACTCATCTCTACAATACAACCACGGTTCATAGATCTTTCAAATCACAATAGTCGCATATCATAAAACAGGCCGCACTCATTATATGGGACGAAGCACCCATGACTCCAAGATTTGCAGTCGAGGCCGTCGACCGATATTTAAAAGATATCATGAGGAGATACGAACCTACGGGAGAAAAATTTGCTCTGTTCGGAGGTGATTTCAGACAATTTCTGCCTGTTGTTCTTAGCGGAGGAAGAAACAAAATTGAAACTCACTATGAATAAAACAGTAGCAGCTGATCCCCAAATGGCGATATTGCATACGGATTTATCCGAATTAACGTTTGATAAATGGTTGTTGAAATTGGGGGATGGTAAACCACAGCCTTCTTTAATGAACAAGCCAGGAAGATGCGAAATCTGGCAACGTCTATGATAGTCCCCGAACGGCCCGAACCCTCTGTATATCGCGGCATTTCTAGTAGTTTTTTTCAGTAGCAGGTGGTGTTTTGTTTGACGCGAATTTCGGTACAACAAGTGTTCGGAACTTCAAAATCAGTGCAATAATCAATAGAAAGTGTTTTTAATATTATCAAGGCTAGTGCTGTGATTAGTAATAGTGAATTTTTCTTTGGATTACTTTTTTTTCTTGTGAGTATCGATTTGAGACCATAGGCTTAGGAAAATGGTTAGGAAGTGTTGCGCCCCATCCTGTAAAAGTAACTATAAATCCTCCAAAAATAAAGGTTACTCCAGTTGTTTTGGCGAAGAATGAAGAAAGAAAGCTTTTATGGATAAAATCCATCCCGCGAAAAAATTTCATTCCAAGTCCTTATAGCGGAGTTTGCGAGAAACATTTCGAAGAGAACGGGATAATTCGGTATGATAAACATTTGTTCCGTATCCACGGAATTAGTTTTATTTTTTTTTTCTCTTAAGAGACCTTTCACAGTTGTGGGTACTTTCGGTTTCCTTTTTTTTGTTTCCTTCGTATAAATATGCCGGTCAACGTCTTGCGCCTAGTGGAAGCATGCGCGGTGCTCGCAATGTGACACTGTTTTTCAAGACAATTTGAATAGACACGTGTGATAATTCAATTGACGCTTTTGTTAGAACACGCAATATTCTCAAAAACTGGATAAAATCAAAAGATTTTCTCCGCTGTGAACGATAATAAGTGAATTTCAACAGCTTGAAACTCGCCAAAGGTGATTGTGCGGTCTTGTTGTGGGACCTGTTCGAGAAGAAGCTGCGACTGCTGATAAGAAGGGCCCTTCACTACCCCATCATCTTGAAACCACAAGGTAAGGTGCATTTCGTTGGTGGCTTGCCTTAATTTCGAGATACTTTTCGCATTATTGGACTTACTTCACACTGTGAAAGGTGTCACTTAAATTTCCTCTTTGTGTGAAGGAAAAGTGGCCCCAGTTCACATTTTTCTCTCCGGCAAAACAATAATCATTTCTTTGAACTATCGTAGAACGTAACATGGTCCTTCGGGCCGGATATTAAGGCCTCTTTTCCTTCAAATTTCGCTGAAATAGGATTTTTTGTCTTTGCCATTAAATCAATTTCATTCCTAATTTTTTTGCTGTTGAAGTTTCGCTACGCGCTGATCGTTGATTTCTTCAGATTCACGCATAGGTGAATTTTGAGGTATTTTTCATTCATTTAGTCGAAATTTGACACATTCATTTAAAAAATTTCGATTGATCAGAATTGAAATAAATTTCCTTAGTTTCTTTGGCCATCTTGATTTTCATATCTCCGCAACATATGTGTATGGTCAGACGACATCGGTTCTAGGTGGACAACTTTTTCATTAATGCGCATTGTTTTGAAAGGTTGACGTTTCAACAATAATTATCACTTGACATAAATTCCGTTTGTTCAGAGGTGTTTGCTCAAAATATTGATATATTTACACATACGAAATGGCGGATAAGTTACGAAAGGTGATAGCCTTAAGACTCAGTTGTGTGAAAGAAATGCAGGTTATTCATAACTTGGCCCTTTCCGCCAAAAGGGACGCTGAATTTCGAATCAAATTCCAAGTTCGATATTCTTCTCTCAAGGATTTAAGTGAGGAGTTTAATAGATGTCACAGTACCGTTCTATCGTTATTAGCAACGGATAAAGAGGCGGACCTGTACGCCGAAGATTCGGTTAAAAGTGACTTCTTAGAGATGTTTTACGACATTAAATCCATTTATTCGGAATTATTCGATGTAGTGTCTCATTTGAACTATGCGGGCTCTTCGGTTGGTCAACCTAATAATGCTGATATTCCGCATGTAAAATTGCCACAGATCGATTTGCAACGATTTTCTGGAGATATTAGGGATTTTCCTGGGTTCAGGGACATGTTCGATGCTTTAGTTCATACCAATTCAATGCTCAAGCCCGTAGAAAAATTCAATTATTTGCTTTCTTCGTTGACTGGTACGCCCTTAGAATTAATAAAACATCTGAAAGCCACAACCGAGAATTATAAAACCGCTTATGAAACTTTGGTGACACGTTACACCAATCCTCGAGCTCAAGCCCGCGCTTATTGGTTGCCGATAGAAAATTTCGCTCCCTTAAAGACAGAAAATCCTCAATCACTGCGGAAGTTATTGGACATATTTTCTATAAATTTACAACTTGAAGAATATGAATATTGACATAAAGTGCGATTTCGTTCTGACTCATATGTTGTTATCACGCTTGGATCCGGAAACCGCTAGGGCATTCGAGAGGGAACATGGTTCTACATCTATTCCTGAATATGAAACTCTGTTCACATTTCTAGAAAAACATTGTAATGGACTTTTAAATATATCTGAAAGTAACCCAACGCCAAAATCAAGTTCCAAGGCGTCAAAATCATCATCATATCTTGCTAAACCCACTCATAATTTTTTGACGCGTAAGGAGGCTAAAACAACTCAATGTGTATTGTGCTCGGGAGGTCATAATATTTATTCTTGTAGCGAATGTTTGAATAAAACCCAACAGGAGAGATATGCTTTTTGTAAAAGCCGAACTTTATGTTTTTCTTGCTTGAGTTCTCTTCATACATTGAATAAATGTAAATCGAAATCAGCTTGTCGCAAATGCGGTAGTAAAAAACATCACACAACTCTTCATTGGGAAACTGAAAAATCGGGAAATCCAGTCTCAAATTCAAGTGGGGTTATTTCAGATCACAACCGGGAAGGTGCGTCGGCGCTCAGCCCTTCCACTTCCTTAGAACATTCCTTAACCGCTCGTACCCCACCACGTTCTCGATCTCGCTGCGTCATACTAGGGACGGCGATGGTAGAGGTGCAAACATATGATGGGACACATAAGAAATTTCGCGCACTGTTAGATTCCGGTTCAGAAATGTCTATAATATCAAAAGGATGTTATAACGCTCTAAATATTCCCCGATTGGTTTCTTCCGTTGTTATAAATGGTGTCGGGAATACTCAAGTCGTAAACAAGGGCATAGCCCAAATCAAACTTAGACCTATTGGTAAATCAGATTTAGTATTGGCAATTGACGCGGTAATCTTGCCCAAGATATGTGATAAAATTCCGACTTATCGATTAGATAATACTTCGTGGGGATATTTAAAGGGTCTTCCTCTGGCAGATCCGTATTACCATGTACCGGGTGAAGTAGATATTTTGTTGGGCTGCGATGTGTTCGCTAATCTTTTGTTGAATGAGACAATTTCTGGAGTCAACGGGGGTCCTAACGCTCTTCGTACTATTTTCGGTTATGTCTTGTTGGGAAAAATCGATAACGAACCGATTGCCTCGCAGGTTAATTCTTTCCTTAATACCGTTTCTGAGGACTTTTTGGATAATTTAATGAAACAGTTTTTCGAAGTAGAAACAGTACCTGACTCAGTTACCTCTCCTCCAGAAAGTGAATGTGAGGATATTTTTAAGCGTAACATTTATCGAACCACCTCAGGTAGATACGTCGTACCTCTTCCTTTTAAAGTTACCGGTCCGATTTTTCCTCAAAGTCGTGCGCTGGCAATTCAACGATTTTACGCTTTAGAACGACGTCTTTTGCGTCATCCAGCATTTTATGAGCAGTATTGCTCTGTTATCAGAGAATACCTGGAATTAGCTCAAATGGAAATTGTAGACCCTCCGCAGGATGGGTTAAAATTTTTCTATTTACCTCATCATGCGGTTGTTAAACCAGATCATCTTACGACAAAATTAAGGGTTGTTTTTAACGCTTCCGCGAAGACAAAAACTAGTGAATCACTTAATGACTGTTTGTACGTCGGTAATAAATTACAAAGCGATATTGGCGCTCTCTTACTGAAGTTTCGTTTGCACATGATTTGTTTTACTGCGGATATAAGACAAATGTATCGCCAGATTTTGGTAGATCCCAATTTGAGAGATCATCAACGCATAGTATTTCGTTTTTCTCCTGAGGATGAGATATTGGATTTGCGAGTTAGATTTTTATGTTTTGGGTTGAACTGCGCACCTTATCTAGCCCTACGAACGGTTCGCCAATTAGTGGAAGATGAAGGTAAAATGTACGCTGCAGCTTCAACTGCGCTTTTAGATGAGACCTACGTTGACGACATTTGTACAGGTAGTGATTCCCTGGAAAATGCGCTCAAGTTGAAAGACGAATTGACTAGTCTGTTGGCAAAGGGGGGTTTTCAGTTGCGGAAGAGGTCTAGCAATAACGCGGAATTTTTGAATTGCATACCTGTGGAACACATTTCATCGGATACACATTCTCTTGATCAAAAGGATAACGTATCAATTAAGATATTGGGACTTATTTGGGAGCCGAAGACTGATACTTTTCAATTTAACGTTCAACCTCTCGATCGCAGTTGTGCAAAACGCACGTTATTGTCCGAATTGGCTAGAATCTTCGATCCTTTGGGTTTTTTGACGCCTATAACATTCATGTGTAAGTGTATTTAATACAGAAAATTTGGTTGGCAGGCTTAGATTGGGATACCAAGCCCCCAAATGAAGTCATTCGAGATTGGACCAAGTATAAGAACGAACTTTCTCTTTTATGTCATTTACGCATTGATCGTCTTATCAGTATTCCGAAAAATGGGGCGGCAGAACTGCATGGTTTCTGTGACGCCAGTGAACGTGGTTATGGCGCTGTAGTGTATTGCAGGGTCATAAATAATGAAAACAAAATTGAAACGTTTTTCTTGTGTGGTAAATCTAAAGTAGCGCCGTGTTCAAAAAAGTTGAGCATTCCTCGGTTGGAATTGTGCGGCTCGGTACTTCTCACCAAGGTCTTGACATGGATCAAGAAAACTTATGAACAAAAACTGCAGTTCAGGCTAGTCCAAGCTTACACGGACTCTGAAATTGTACTTGCTTGGTTAAATTCGTCTCCACATAGATGGCAGACTTTCGTTGGAAATCGTGTTTCTTTTATTCAAGAAAGAATCGACGTATCCTCTTGGTCACATGTTAAATCTAACGAGAATCCTGCGGACTTAGCCTCTCGCGGTTATTTCCATCTAAACTTCATAAAAATGAACTATGGTTTCGAGGACCTGAATTTCTACAATTGGGCCAAAACGGGGCATACGAACCTCGTTTCGAAACACAAGAAGAGATACGTAAGTCTGTTCTCATTACAGTGAATGACGAGAATTTCATCGATTCGTTACTTTGGAATCATTCAAGTTTTGATTTTGTTCGAAGGGTCTTGTGTTATATAATGAGATTCATTAATCCAGCTAAAGGGAAATCTAAGGTTGGCAATTCGTTTGCTTACTCTGAACTGCACCAAGCTACATTAATTTTGGTTAAGCGAACGCAAATATTATACTTTGAAGAAATATTCGAAACAAAAAATTTTCCAAAATATTTCAGAAAGTTGAATGCCTTCATCGATTCTGAGGGTTTTATCCGAGTAGGCGGTCGACTTTCCAATGCGCAGTTATCGTACGATAAAAAACATCCTTTTTTGCTTCCCCCACGATCGAGACTTGTTGAACTACTTATTGATTTCTTCCATAAGAAATATTTACATGCAGGTATCACCACAATGCATTACCTGTTATCGCAACAGTTTTGGATTCTTTCTGCGCGAAAGGTTATTCGTTCTAAGATTTCAAAATGCGTGAAGTGTTGGAAAACCAATCCTGCTTTATCCCAGCCTGTTATGGGAGATCTGCCGAATTTTCGAGTTTCTCCGTCCAAAATATTTTTGCATGCGGGTGTAGATTTTTGCGGCCCTTTCCTACTAACCATGAGTCGACACCGGGGTATTAAAACTTCAAAAGCCTATGTATGCCTTTTTGTATGCTTGGCGACTAAGACCATTCACGTAGAGTTGGTCTCCGACTTAAGCAAGGATGCCTTTATTGCCGCCCTGCGTAGGTTTGTGGCACGGAGGGGGAGATGCTCACATCTCTACTCGGACCGGGGGAGTAATTTTATCGGTGCGAGTAGAGAATTAAATGCGTTACTACAAAAATGCGCTGAATCTGAGACTATAACCCATCACTTTTTACCTGGTCATGCCCCTCACATGGGGGGATTATGGGAGGCTGGGGTCCGGTCCGTGAAAACTCACCTTAAAAAGTGAAAGGGTGATCGGGGATCAGATTTTAAATTACGAAGAATTTTATACACTTCTGGTTCAGATTGAGGCGGTGCTCAATTCTCGACCGCTCACCCCAATCAGCTCGGATCCGAACGATGTGTCAGTGCTAACTCCCGGGCACTTCTTAACTTTAGAACCCTTGAGTGCCGTTCCCGATGATACTTATGAGAATGTCAAAATAAATCGTTTAAAAAGATGGCATCTAATTCAACAAATGATACAACATTTTTGGCGTCGATGGAAGAATGAATACTTAAATACTTTACAACAAAGAAATAAATGGTTGAAGTCTTCTAATATGCCCAATGAAGGTTCGCTTATACTTATCAAAGATGACAATTTACCTCCCTTGAAGTGGGACCTAGGACGAATTGTTAAATTAACTCCCGGTCTAGATGGAGTATGTCGGGTGGCTGATGTTAAAACCAAATCCGGTATAATACAACGACCTCTGAACAAATTGAGTCCTTTACCAATAGAAATGTGTTCTACTGATGATGATGTCCGCTGACCAATACTTTAAATTTAATTTTCTTTCCTCTTAGTGTAATTGTTACAATTACAATTACTTCTATCCATTCAGTATTCAATAATTTTTTATTTTTTTTCAATTTTTTTTGCGGTTATTAAGGTTCATTATATTCACCTTGGGGGGGAGTATATTCCGTATCCACGGAATTAGTTTTATTTTTTTTTTCTCTTAAGAGACCTTTCACAGTTGTGGGTACTTTCGGTTTCCTTTTTTTTGTTTCCTTCGTATAAATATGCCGGCCAACGTCTTGCGCCTAGTGGAAGCATGCGCGGTGCTCGCAATGTGACACTGTTTTTCAAGACAATTTGAATAGACACGTGTGATAATTCAATTGACGCTTTTGTTAGAACACGCAATATTCTCAAAAACTGGATAAAATCAAAAGATTTTCTCCGCTGTGAACGATAATAAGTGAATTTCAACAGCTTGAAACTCGCCAAAGGTGATTGTGCGGTCTTGTTGTGGGACCTGTTTGAGAAGAAGCTGCGACTGCTGATAAGAAGGGCCCTTCACTACCCCATCATCTTGAAACCACAAGGTAAGGTGCATTTCGTTGGTGGCTTGCCTTAATTTCGAGATACTTTTCGCATTATTGGACTTACTTCACACTGTGAAAGGTGTCACTTAAATTTCCTCTTTGTGTGAAGGAAAAGTGGCCCCAGTTCACATTTTTCTCTCCGGCAAAACAATAATAATTTCTTTGAACTATCGTAGAACGTAACAACATTTACAAGCTGATGGTACAATAAAACCGTTATTATTGAGATATCCGAAATTGAAATAAACCGCAGTTCCAAAAATTTTTCCAAATTTACCATCATATCTGTCGAAACCGGCTCCTAAAGCAAAAACAGATCCAAAGTCCAGGAGAGATGCGGTTATTTCTCGGAATTTAAACGAAATAGAATCATTTATGAGCTCTGATCTTATCCAACATATCGAGGATCTGCTTGATAATTATTCAATAAATATCGATGTTTCAGGATGGGATGTTAAGAAGCTGGATGAAAAAATTTATTTTTATATTTTGAATTTCGAAAAAGCTTCGTCGGTTGATGCTTTTTTTGAAATTGATAAAAACTCACAGATCAAATTATTCATTAAAAATGTTCAGTTTTCTCCCAATGATTTGAAATGGATTCTTCCTTTCGATCTAAAGCTGAGCAGATGGTCTCAACTTATAAATTTACTTTCGCGTTATAAAAATTTAGATCCGGAATCCAAAAACAAATCCACTTCGGATTTGCTGAATGAATCTTTGATTTCGATAGAGACGTTTTTATCGGATGGGACTAATGAAAATTTTGACAAACTCAGAGAACTTGAAATCATCACAGTTCTCTTCAATCATGTCATTCATTTTATATTCTCAGTCAGCATCGTGTTATGAGCTAATGAGAAAATTCTTTGTTTTGCCTACCAAGAGGTATTTAAGATCTATTTCTTCATCTTTGCACATTTCTGTTAATTCGGATAATATCAACGAAAACTATCTCTCAAATGTATCCCGTAATTTGTCTAGTTTAGATCGAGTCGTAGTTCTTTTGATTGATGAAATATATATTAATTCCCGTCTTGATTATAGGTACAAAAATATTATTGGTAGTGCGATTAATTCATCCAATGATTTAGCAAAGACGGTTCTTTCTTTCATGATCAATTCGGCTTTTGGAAAAACGAAAGAGATAGTTAAATTATTACCGGTTCAGAATATTACAGGCACAGAAATGGTAGACATAACCAGAAATGTAATTTCCTTCATTCAAAATTGCGATTTCGAGGTTTTGGCTATAATAACTGATAATCACTCAATCAATAGAGTGATGTTCAGAAACTTTTCGAATTCGTTCAAAATTCTTAATCCGAACGATCAACAAAAAAAAATTTTATTTCTTTCGATTCGGTCCATATTTTCAAGAATATCTGGAGAAATTGGTTAAATTAAAAAATTTAGATAAAACGTTCACATATTGCGATTGGGATGATTTGCAAACGGTGCGCTACGCAAAATTTCAAAATTTGATAGACATTTATATAAATGTATATGTCAGGCTATGCCGCTCATTCAATTTCGAAAAAACTTTCATGCAACGAGTGCATTTCATTGATAACAGCAGATAAGGGGTCAAACATTAATAATGAATATTTCGACAATTTACAACGGTTTGTCAATAGCCACAGATTCTGTCAATTTCATTTTCGTACATATGTGTTCAATTTTAGAATATATTTTAAATGATGAACTGGTTTTAACGACATTTTTGCAGAGTTGGGATAAAAAATGTATTTTATGTTCATAGCATTGATTCGGACTTTAATTATTCAGAATTCATAGAAACTTGTAATTGTGGTTTGAATTCGAAATTTATTCTAAATTCATTATGTTCAATTTTCGCGAATTTAATCCTGAATAATTACGTCAAAAATAGAAATAATAACGTGATTGCTGAAAAAAGTAAAAGGCGGATAAATCTGGGAGATAGTAAAAATTCGCCACTGATGAAGAACGAAATGTTAGAAACCTTAATTCGATGATAACAACGTTTCATTCGCCCTAGTCGAACAAATATCTATTGTTAAGTTTTAGAATATATTTTAGTTTTGAGAATTTTATTTGAGTTCATAATATTTTGGCAAGAGATGGTCCTACACCTTCCCGTGGTTCTTGCTGAACAATAAATTGAATAACAACTTCAATGTCATTACTCGAGTTTCAAGGTCATTTCACGATTGTTGAGAAGAAATAAACGATGCTATTCGATTTATTGACCAAGTAGGGCATAATTATATTATTGTTTCAGGTATTTTTCGAAAATAAAGTCATTAAATTAGTTTGACGAAGTAAAAAGTGAAGCTTTGCATTCATATTCACGTACTGCTCGTTCAAGCGGCCGGCCTCTCTGTTTCGGTTTCATGCGGCGTTGTCGAACTCTGTTCCAGGCTATTTCTAGAGACGGCTGTGGGTGAACCATACGTAAATTTAAACAAGAAGACTGCTCCTGTAGCACCGGACAACATGATAGAGATTCCTACACGTTTTCAAGTCTCAACGATCGAACAATTGATCGAATTCAATTATAACGGAGACTATACGGCCCAAACGAATAGGTCCAGAGCAATTCTTCGTCCGACAAATGCCGCTGTTGATGAGATTAATAGTCACATCATTGGAAAAATTGAAACGGCCTAATCTAAAACATATCTGAGCGAGGACTCTTATGTGGGTGATGAAGAAGATCTTTGATATGCTCAATTCGATTAATTCACCGTCTCTGCCACCTCACGAGTTTACATCGAAATCTGGAGCGGTAGTGGTGCTATTGCGCAATTTAGAAGTCGATGAAGGAGAGTGCAATGGATCGCGAATGCGAATTTCACGTCTGGGTGAACATAATTTCGAATGCGAACTTCTCACTGGGCACAGAATTGGAGAAAGACTCTTATTGCCCAGAAAAATATGAAGGCTAAACATGTAATGTTGCAGAAAGAGATCATAAGATTACAATTCCCTATTCGTCTTGCGTACGGACTTACGATAAAAAAAACTCAAGGACAGACTTTGGAAAGAATTGGTATATGCTTGAAAATGCCATGTTTCACTCACGGACAATTATATGTTGCGTTTTTTTGAGTTGGAAGTATCGATGACATTTAAATTTTCATCGGAGAAAACAGGGTACATTCAAATTCAGAGGAAGATGAACTCTATCGTAACATAGAATTGGAAGAGATAATTTGACGTTAGGACGATGAAGATCCTGTATATGAAACAACTCCTTTGAGAACTAGAGGCCAAATTACTTCGTAAGATCGGCCCGGACCTTCTGGAATAACAAAGCCCAGCACGGTGGATGGGCGCACTTACTATGAAGTACTCGATACTTCGGACAGTGATTCGGATTAAGGAAATTACAGAGTCTCTCGCTCCTCCTTCTGGTACTCACTCCCTTATTCCCTTCCTTCCATCCTTCTCCGGAATGCAGCAACGAGCAAGTCAGATGCCTGTTCTCCCGGGTACTGATCCATTAACCTTTCAGTAGGTCACCCCCCCACGCATCTAGGTCTCCCTCCTATCTTAGGGAATTCATCCCTTCCTCCGTTACCAGGAATTATGGGAATGCCAAGTTCACTTCCGTCAGGTCCGCCATCAAACTTCTCTGCATCTCCCCAGGTAGAAGATTGGATCACGACGTAAAAAACAGATATTTTTCATTTTTCACATTCGATGTAAATAACAGGTTTGAATTCTGATATTTAAATTTTATTGTTTAGACAATAAACCTGCATTGTTAATCTATTCATGTACCTGAAAGAAATGTTTAAGATGTTGTATTTGTTGTGATGAAATTTGTACGATTTGGTATACTATTTATTATTAACTTATAAAAATAAAAGAAAAAGAAATATCGATATAGTTTTATGGTATGATTTTTTCGAAGATTTCTGCTGAAGTAGTTGTCTGCAGATATTTATAAAAATGGTCCATGTTAAGGGCAGTTCCTTGAGATGTTGCCAAATGAACAATATGGCAATAATGTGAACTATCAATGATGTGAACTGCAAAGTTTCATAATCTGTCTTCATCATCAGACGGTTGAGAGAAAAGTCGCAGAATGATTGGCATTTCGAAATGCGAAGGCAAGGTCCGTTAACGAGCAAAATCGGCCATATAGTTTCGGAGTTATAGCAACTTGAAATTTTGAGTAAATATCCCGATATTTCAGGAACTACTGCAGCGATTATATTGAAATTTGGCAGTTAGTTGGAGCATAAGGACGCCCAACTTCTCGCGAAATTTTGTATTGATCGTGCTGTCAGTACATTCAACAAAAATTATTTTTGAAAATTGTTTTGGAATTTTTTTTCCCGAAACTATTTATCTTATCAGAGACAAAAATCTGGTCACACCTTAGTCCTCAAAAACAGTGTACCTAAATTCGCCTAACGGCCGGACAGTAAACAAATAACTTCCGAACGAAACAACTTAGAAACTTGATATTTTGCAGAGAAGGTTTGGACCTTAATTATGAAGGCCGAATTCGTGAATGGGTAAAATCCACCCAATGATTCCGCAGATATACCCCTTCAAAATTTTATTTTTCCAATATTTCTGAAAATACTGATCAGATCGAATTGAGATCAAGTGTTTCATTGAAAGATGATAGGTTCAAACGGAATTTGAAGAGGATAACATGATGAGAAGATCACAGAATATTGAATATTTAAAAAAAATTGATTTTTTTTCAAATGGTTTTAATGACACGATCATCACGAAATTTTGCGCAATGTTGTCCATCAACATCTTCAAACTAGCTGCGAAGTTTCATCACGATAGAATCAGTTTTCCTTTAATAATATTGAAAAAAAAACGATATCGAGAAGAAAACCACGAAATTGTTAGTTTTTGTTCCGGACTAATGATAACATCTTTTGTTTTAGTTATGCGGGAATAATGAAGAGCGAAGGAATGTTTCAATCTCGATTGAAATTTTCTTTCCTCGGAATTCCTATGCGTCGTTCTCTTTTATTTCTGGAATGGAAAATTTTATCGTCCCTTTATGATTTAATCATTAATTTTTGCATTGACGATATGATGTACGCCTGGGCATGATTTTGACAATTGGTCGGATGACAGTTCTGCAATGAATTGT
This sequence comes from Myrrha octodecimguttata, assembly GCA_958510865.1. Taxonomy (NCBI): domain Eukaryota; kingdom Metazoa; phylum Arthropoda; class Insecta; order Coleoptera; family Coccinellidae; genus Myrrha; species Myrrha octodecimguttata. The sequence goes on from OY294061.1 coordinate 15,966,504, forward strand.
AGTTCTCTTATACCTTTTCCTTTGGGAATTGGCCTTCAGTGACCAAGAGTCCTTCACCTTTTGTTTTAAAAAAAAACCTATTTTTTTTGGTTGGAGTATAGTGTGGTTGATCTATCATTTGGGTAGATTTGAGCATCAAATATACGAGGATTTTGCTGGACTTGATTATTACGCATTATCGCACTATTTGATATGGTCGACGAACAACTGTTGAACCTGCTCACGATATCTTATAATTGGTATTCTGGCTCATGAGGTGTCACTTTCTAGTATCTCTAGTGTCTAACGGTTAGTACTGTGGTTGAAGAAAGTTTTCATATTGCACGTTTTTTTTCTCTCATTAAACATGTTTTTTTTTCAACAGAATGTCTTGGTGTCAATCTCTCCGAAGTGACGAATTAAGCTCTAGAATCAGTTTTTCAAAATTTATTTCACATCTTTTCCTGGTCAGTTTTTTTATTGCAAGTTGAGTACTTTGCCAGATTCTCTGACGATTTTTCAAAAAAAAATTCTATTTTTTTTTAGGGGTAATAGGTGTGTGTAACGGTTTAAAAGTACATTTTAACAATAATATAAACGAAGTAGTAGTTAAACACTTCAGTAGGTCAATTTTTATTTGACACATATCGAACTCTGTGTTCTCGATACTGTTGCGCAATCGCGTCTGACGAAGGTGCGCCTGAGAGTTCCTTCGTTCGGCTCCCTTCTTTCTTTTCTGGCAGAGTTTTCAAGGTGCAACGGTCGATTTTATATTAACGATCAATATCGATTAATTGAGTTTAGTATTCTCATTGATTTTTAGAAGTTGTTACCTGTGTGCTCTGATATTGAGTATTAGGGGTAAGTACTTTTAATTTAACTGTTCTGAATGACCTAATATATCAATTTTATCTGCATTTTCCGATATTCCGTCACATGTGGGAACGCCATTTTGAGAGATTGTGGCCAGGAGGTTTTGCGACTCAAATAGTTTATCTGTTCATATCTTATTGATCTTCAAGTGGATTATTTTCCAGTCTATATATTTTTCTTAGTTGAATTTTGTCATTGTTCATTCTCTTAAAATTTTGGAAGATAGACTGGAGGGTAAAGCCAACACAAATGAACATGTGAAAATGAAATTTTCGGAATCATAGGGTGGATTTCACCCATTCACGAATTTGGCCTTCGTATTTGAGGTTCCAACTTCCTCTAAAAATATCGAAAATGGTCATTGTTAATAAAGTATTAAGAAACATATCAATTTCTGATTAGTAAAAATTTTCGGAATCATAGGGTGGATTTCACCCATTCACGAATATGGCCTTCGTATTTGAGGTTCCAACTTCCTCTAAAAATATCGAAAATGGTCATTGTTAATAAAGTATTAAGAAACATATCAATTTCTGATTAGTAAAAATTTTCGGAATCATAGGGTGGATTTCACCCATTCACGAATATGGCCTTCGTATTTGAGGTTCCAACTTCCTCTAAAAATATCGAAAATGGTCATTGTTAATAAAGTATTAAGAAACATATCAATTTCTGATTAGTAAAAATTTTCGGAATCATAGGGTGGATTTCACCCATTCACGAATATGGCCTTCGTATTTGAGGTTCCAACTTCCTCTAAAAATATCGAAAATGGTCATTGTTAATAAAGTATTAAGAAACATATCAATTTCTGATTAGTAAAAATTTTCGGAATCATAGGGTGGATTTCACCCATTCACGAATTTGGCCTTAGTATTTGAGGTTCCAACTTCCTCTTAAAATATCGAAAATGGTCATTGTTAATATAGTATTAAGAAACATATCAATTTCTGATTAGTAGAAATTTTCGGAATCATAGGGTGGATTTCACCCATTCACGAATTTGGCCTTTGTATTTGAGGTTCCAACTTCCTCTAAAAATATCGAAAATGGTCATTGTTAATATAGTATTAAGAAACATATCAATTTCTGATTAGTAGACATTTTCGGAATCATAGGGTGGATTTCACCCATTCACGAACCTACAAATATCGAAAATGGTCATTGTTAATATAGTTGTTACGGATTTTCACTTCCGTACACAAAGAGCGTTAGAGTTTTTACAATTTTATTGTAAATAATTGCATACAGCTGTGGTACAAATATATATAATTTGTTGCTGGATGGAGATGTGAAATTTTGTGAGATTTTGTCTCGATATTGTAGTAATGAAGATATAATTAATTTGTACGTGAAAATGTGTGGATATTCACTCGATGAGTTTCTTATTGTGTGTGTTATATTAACTTTCAGCGCCTGCACCTGACTGAGAAGGTGGGGGTCAAGTGCATGCGCTGATATGTTGTGAATTTCAAGTAAATGAAATTGAAACAATAGTATTAAGGAACATATCAATTTCTGATCAGTAGAATACTGTCGGAATCATTGCGTGTATTTCACAAACATTTATTGAAAAATTCAAGACTCTAGGTTCTTCCGTTGAAAGAGGGTAGTATCATTATGATCTATATTCAACCATAAAATACGGACACGAAATTTCAAGCCACTGGGTTTCACTCGAGAGCGATGTGTTTTGTACCATCTGTGTACAAGATTCGAGAATAACAAACATGTAAACAACAATGTAACGAAAAAAACTGTGGTGGTCGGGATATCAACATAAAGATTGGGATCAGATGCCGAATCATTATGAATAAATCTTTCAAATGAGATTGTTGTGTAAAGTAGCTGCGAAAAATATAAAATATTACTTTGAGTGAGTTTATTTCTGTTAACATGTACAGTATTCATTCGATTTTGTAATGAATATATGATTTTTTCAGAATATGGGTCTATCTCAGGCGTTGAGACAGAAACGACTGCAGCAGCGCAGAGCGAGAGGGAGTTCTTCCCAATCGACGGCAACAAGAAGATCAAGGTATGATGAAATTCTCAATCGGGGACACGTAAGTCAACCATCGTCTCATATATCTTTCGATTCTGATTTCGGTTCACAAAAAATCGGTAGTTGGAACAAGGGGGAATCCTTTGATTCGGGATACTGATGTAGCGCTCGATATACAAGGGAGCGGGACCATCAAATTTGAATAGACCAAGGGAACTTGTAGTAGTTTTGCAAAAAAATTTTGGCAACGTTAGTTCAGCAGGATATAAATCTAATGTTCGGTCGACAACAATGATGAAAATAAGGGATGTGAGTGTGATAATGAAAAGAAATCGAGAAATCGATGAAATGGCAGTTTTGCAGGAGATGAAGAGGAATCGAATGAACCAATCAAGACCCATTATACCTACTGGTCAACAGCAAAGAGTTGACGTGGTAACTCCTCCACAACGGTCCGATAGTCCGTCAAATGTTAACGAGGTCAGAAATGTTGAAAATCGATCGATAACAACAGGAACAACATCAGGTGGCAGACGACGTAGACATGCAATTATACCTCATCGTGTGACCTATAGGAATGCAATTACGATCGATGCTGACGGATTGGAATCACTATGTAATCAACCTCAAAATTGTGGAATCTTTGGCGAACTTTGCCCTCATTGTGGGGCATTGTTTTTCACGAAGGAGAAGATTAATCGGGATAATCAATATACTGGATGTTGTAACAAGGGGGCATATTCTTTACCTAGATTGAGTAACTGTCCTCAGACTCTCAAGGACCTATATACGGGAGATGGTTCGTTGGCATCGCAGTTTAGGTCTCAAATAAGTTTTATAAACAGTATGTTCGCGATGGCGTCTTTCAAGACTTCAAAACCTATACCGGAGAGGAGAGGTCAAGGACATTGGGGATTCACTTTGTGTGGGCAAATATATCACTTTATTAATGGAATACCTCAGTCTAGGGATACAGAGAGTCCAGGTTTGAACCAAATATATTTTTTGGACGTCGAGGACGCATTAACAAGAAGGAATGTTTTCGCCCATGATAGAGTCGGCCCGATTCTGATGAGACGGATCGAGTCTGTCCTAAGAGCGAACAATAAGTACATTATGGCCTACAAAACGATGGGGGATGAAATGAGGGAAAGGCGAGCACAAAATTTTGAATTAGAGAATATTATAATCGGTATGACGAAGGAACCTGTTATAAATATTCTAGCCGCACAGCAGGATGCGAATTGGAGACCTGGTCGTAGCGACATCGCGGTGATTTTCGAGGGATCTGAACCGCCGATCAATGTAGATCTGGTACTGTATCCACACAAACCAGACGATCCTAATCCTGCATATCGTCATCAAGAATTGAAATTATTAAATCCGTTGGCCGATCCGATGGTTTACCCCCTATTGTTTCCTTGCGGTGATAGTGGATATTCGACGGATATGAAGTATAATACGGTCAGGGGTAGGTCGATTCCGAAAACTGTAACTATACTACAATATTATAGATACAGACTGTATATAAGAGATACATTTTCCACCATTCATCATGGTGGAAAATTTTTTCAACAATATATCGTCGATGTTTGGGTAAAACACGAGATAAGTCGTTTGTGGTGGATACGACAACATCCACACGAATTTAGAAGGACTGTGGAAGAAACTCTTCGTAGGTTCAATGCGAACAGACAGAGCGGACATGTTGGTCGCGCTATTATTTTGCCATCAAACTTTCCAGGTGGAGAAAGGTACCGACAGAGGCAATATCTAGACGCTATGACCGTTGTAGCACGATTTGGAAAACCGGATCTCTTCATAACGTTTACGTGTTATCCGAACTGGCCCGAGATCAAAAATAACCTTTTAGCTCATCAGAAATGGGACAATCGACCTGATCTGATCTGTCGTGTCTTCCAGATGAAGTTGATGGAATTTTTAGACGACATCGTCAAGAGGCAAATGTACGGCGTCGTAATAAATTATCATTATGTAATAGAATTTCAGAAAAGGGGGCTCCCACATGCTCATATGGTGATAACATTTCAAGAAGATGATAAATTGAGAGAAGTGGAAACGGTTGATACAATCATAAGTGCCATTATTCCTGATAGAGAACGTCAACCGCTCCTCTATCGAAGAGTGGCTGATTTTCAAATACACCCACCATGTGGGCGTTTCAATCCTGAGGCGCCCTGTTTATTAGAAGGCAAATGCAGCAAGTATTTTCCGAAACCGTTCAGGGCAGAGACAGCTTTCGCTGTTGGCGGGAACAAGAGACCAGAATATAAGAGACCTGTGGACGGTAGAGAAATATTTGTTACAAAGTGGAACCGATCCGTGAATAACCGGCGAATCGTTCCGTACAATCCGTATGCTCTGGCAAAATACAATTGTCACATAAATTTCGATGCAGTAGGGTCATTGAATGGTATTAAATATTTACACAAATATGTTGGAGGCCGAAGAGAACGAATTGACGAAGTTCAAGATTATATCGACGGCAGATACGTCAGTGGTATGGAGGCTACAAGGAGAACGTTTCAGTGCAGAATGCACGGTCGTTCGCATTCATTTTTGGTTTTGCCGGTTCACTTACCTGACGAGAGGGAAATTATTTACAACGAAGACGACGATGACGTCGAAACCGAACGAAGGTTAGAGAGACCTTCGAAATTAGAGGCTTGGTTCAATTTGAATGGGCGTGATGAATATGCGAGATCGCTCCGATATTCGGTATTACCTGAGCATTATGTGTGGGACGAACGGAATACAGAGTGGAATAGACGCTGCCAGGTGAGCAAACAAATCGGTTGTTTGGTAGAGGTGGGTCCGTCCGAGAGGCAACTCGAGAAATTTTTCTTGAGAGTATTGCTGAAGAGAATCAAGGGTGCTACTTCGTTCGAAGATCTGTTGATTTCAGAGAATGGTTATAGGTGTGCTAATTTCAGGGAGTCTTGCCGTAAAAGAAATTGGCTAGTCGATGACGACAACGAATTAGGGATGTGTTTGGAAGAAGCGGAACTCCATCATCATCCTAAGAAATTTAGGAAGTTGTTCGCGTTAATTTGTTGCGTTATTGTTGAGGAAAATATACTTCAAATAGAAAGATTATGGTCTCGCTTTAGAAAATCGTTGATGGCGGATTTTAGGCATGCTGGGATGAACGGTCTGGAAGCTGAAAGGTCGTGTCTGAGGGAAATCGAACGAATAGTCTCGAGGTCTCGACCAGGTCTTTCGTTAGCCGATTTATGCATTTCTGATTAGTAAAAATTTTCGGAATCATAGGGTGGATTTCACCCATTCACGAATTTGGCCTTCGTATTTGAGGTTCCAACTTCCTCTAAAAATATCGAAAATGGTCATTGTTAATAAAGTATTAAGAAACATATCAATTTCTGATTAGTAAAAATTTTCGGAATCATAGGGTGGATTTCACCCATTCACGAATTTGGCCTTCGTATTTGAGGTTCCAACTTCCTCTAAAAATATCGAAAATGGTCATTGTTAATATAGTATTAAGAAACATATCAATTTCTGATTAGTAGAAATTTTCGGAATCATAGGGTGGATTTCTTCCATTCACGAATTTGGCCTTTGTATTTGAGGTTCCAACTTCCTCTAAAAATATCGAAAATGGTCATTGTTAATATAGTATTGAGAAACATATCAATTTCTGATTAGTAGACATTTTCGGAATCATAGGGTGGATTTCACCCATTGACGAACCTACAAATATCGAAAATGGTCATTGTTAATATAGTATTAAGGAACATATCAATTTCTGATCAGTAGAATACTGTCGGAATAATTGCGTGTATTTCACAAACATTTATTGAAAAATTCAAGACTCTAGGTTCTTCCGTTGAAAGAGGGTAGTATCATTATGATCTATATTCAACCATAAAATACGGAAACGAAATTTCAAGCCACTGGGTTTCACTCGAGAGCGATGTGTTTTGTACCATCTGTGTACAAGATTCGAGAATAACAAACATGTAAACAACAATGTAACGAAAAAAACTGTGGTGGTCGGGATATCAACATAAAGATTGGGATCAGATGCCGAATCATTATGAATAAATCTTTCAAATGAGATTGTTGTGTCAAGTAGCTGCGAAAAATATAAAATATTACTTTGAGTGAGTTTATTTCTGTTAACATTTACAGTATTCATTCGATTTTGTAATGAATATATGATTTTTTCAGAATATGGGTCTATCTCAGACGTTGAGAAAGAAAAGACTGCAGCAGCGCAGAGCGAGAGGGAGTTCTTCCCAATCGACGGCAACAAGAAGATCAAGGTATGATGAAATTCTCAATCGGGGACACGTAAGTCAACCATCGTTTCATATATCTTTCGATTCTGATTTCGGTTCACAATCTGAGACCGCTAATAGTCATCAAATAAACAATAGGGAATCGGTAGTTGGAACAAGGGGGAATCCTTTGATTCGGGATACTGATGTAGCGCTCGATATACAAGGAGCGGGACCATCAAATTTGAATAGACCAAGGGAACTTGTAGTTGTTTTGCAAAAAAAATTTGGCAACGTTAGTTCAGCAGGATATAAATCTAATGTTCGGTCGACAACAATGATGAAAATAAGGGATGTGAGTGTGATAATGAAAAGAAATCGAGAAATCGATGAAATGGCAGTTTTGCAGGAGATGAAGAGGAATCGAATGAACCAATCAAGACCCATTATACCTACTGGTCAACAGCAAAGAGTTGACGTGGTAACTCCTCCACAACGGTCCGATAGTCCGTCAAATGTTAACGAGGTCAGAAATGTTGAAAATCGATCGATAACAACAGGAACAACATCAGGTGGCAGACGACGTAGACATGCAATTATACCTCATCGTGTGACCTATAGAAATGCAATTACGATCGATGCTGACGGATTGGAATCACTATGTAATCAACCTCAAAATTGTGGAATCTTTGGCGAACTTTGCTCTCATTGTGGGGCATTGTTTTTTACGAAGGAGAAGATTAATCGGGATAATCAATACAGGGTCTTTCACGAGGAACCTCACCCATATTTATACGGGAAACTACTGAACGTATTTTCATGAAATTCAGCACTTATAAGTATTTCACGATGCTGATGAAATCTAAAATATTTTCAAGGCATGAGCACCTCCGGTTTTTCCGGAAATGACGTCAACTTCCGTTTTTCAAATTAGAACACCATTTTTTTATTGCAGAAATAGATTCCTTAGAAAATTTCAATTTATTTTGATGTAACATTTTTCAGTTTTGGTTGGAAAATTCTCTCTGAGCGGGAAAATTCGAAAAAAAAATCGAAAATAGAGCTCCGCTGAAACAAGAATAACTTCGAGGTTTTTGGATGGAAAATTTTCATTTTTGGGATTTTTCAAGATGTAAGATTGTAAATAATAAGCTTTGTCTATACATCCAGAGCGCTTCACGCGCATGCGTCCTACCGGGAGTTCCAAGAGTGGAGGCATCATATGGAACCAATGGTACAGTAAGTCGATTGCCAACAAGCGTTGAGTTGAGAGCATATCGTAATCGTATATCATCGTATAATCAGAGTCGTGTTAAGAGCATAATTCAGAGTTGTACCTTAAGAGTAATTAAATAGTGTTTAAGAGTAATCAGTGTTATTTATTGAGTACTACAATAATCCTAGTCACCCAAATAAAACATAGATTTAAATATCCTTTAAATCCTACATGGTAGCAGAGCGTGGTTTACGATCAACGGACCACTGGGTGACTAGAAAGAGTTCAAATTATTGAAGTGTTTGAGTTCAGAGTAACGCTGAGAAAAATATATCAAGTGAAGAGTTTTTCTTTTGAGGATTGTGCAAGCATCTGTGAGTGAGTTGAGCATTTTGGAGAGGACGAATTCTGTTGAATATCTACTTGCGACAAAAATAAAACCAAAGTAAGTAATGATTGAATTACTATCAATACATCTGAGTTCTGAGTAAACAAATCCAATTATATTAACAGAAAATCTTCATCTGAATATCAAAATGCTGATGAATTGCAATAAAATGAACGAACCTCATTTTTTTACTATGACGTCACAAGAATGTGGTGAAATATAGCGTCACTTGGAAATTCAGTAAGATCGGTCCAAATCAGGTACCTGTTATGCGCCCTTTTTGACGAGCTGGGCACCCTGTGTTTGGTTAAGTTCAAAAAGGGTTTCTACCTGCCTGTCGACCTTGTTTCCCGAAATAGATTTCGGTTTTGTAACGAACGAAGGGAGTTTAACGTTTTTTTTCAGAAATTTTTTTGGTACGTAAGGTAACGAATGCCCTTGGTCCTTTGTATACTAATACAAAGAGGGATTCTTATCTGCAACCAAGCACTTATTAATGAATATATGGATTAATATGAAAATGCTATTAGTAAGTGGTAAATATAACAAAGAGGTTATATCACAGAGGTCATTGAGTTGTGGTTGATTAAGAAGATATTTTTCTCTCAACTTATTTTGAAGTTTCAGAGGAAAATTGATGAAAATACTGAGAAATTATTTCGCTGAAAGAAATAATGAAATTTAATTCAGAGTGTAATCAATTTTTGTATAAAATTAATTACTAATTACAGTGATTCTAATTCTAAATGATTGTGAATTGGCTTCGATGTCACTTCCCGAAAAACTGGGATTAAGTTCTATAAATTGATTGAAACTATTTCAAATAGAACTTTTCATTTATTAATTAGAATTATTCAGAGAAATGAAGAGGGTATCATTTTTACTAATTGATACTAATTGAATATTCAGAGTGTGAGTGTGAACTATTAAAAGAGTATAAGGTTGAGAGATATTTAGTCAAATTCAGAATTAGCCCAATATTTCTCAAATTTAATGCCTGAAAGTGAGTTGAAATTGTTCGCTTGAATTTGGTGTCCCGTTCTACCTTGCCTTGCAAGCAGACACCGGATTACTGGTTCATGAGGGTTTTTCTGCTCATTGCATTAATAAAAATTGGAATAAATTAAATTATAAATCAATTTGAGCAAATTCTGTACATTCTGGGGTCAATGGACAGCTGAAACTTGTGTCCAGTGTAAGCTGCCCATTGACTAGAGAAATTAGAAGTATCTCATTTGAGACCCATGTATGTACTTGCGCAGCCCAAAAACCGACCAGCTCTCGTGGTAACTCTCGAGGTTGAACATCGGCGAGTGGTGTGCATACGTGGAATGCTCAGTGGGAGAGTCTGATCTCCCGTTTCGAACTAAATTAACTTGTGGTTCGGTTAATTTGGTTCAGAAGCAAGAAACATTCTTCATTTAGTTGAAATTCAGAGATTACCTGGTACCGAAAGGAATATAAAGAGGTTACAGAGAGAGATATGAGTTCCGATGTTTAGAGTAATTGAGTAAAAATAAGTACAATAACAAAAACTAATTGAATGTGTTTCATAATCCTGGAATAGATGGCAAACAGAGAAAATCAGAGGGAAAACTCTTATCAAGGATATGAAGAGTACATGAGAGTCAGGCGTGGAGGTAGTTTTGATGAAACTGTTGTCACCGAACAAAGTAAGAATTTTTCTTGTTATTAACCATCTATATTTGACTAAAAATTCAGAGTGCTGCTAGAATCTTAGATGTACAAAGGTTGGATCTTACTTAGATTGGAACCTTTGTTATTAGAGTAAGTAAGAGAGTAGATTAAGGGCAAATCTGAATATTCAAGATGAAAATCCAGGTAATAATTAAGATGTTTGATTCACAGCAACAACCACAAATAAAAGAAGTTCGGAGATAACGAATGGGGCCGAGAGTAATAATGTAGAAGGTGTCCACACTGCTACAAATGTAGCAAACATGGAAGAGCTGCAAACCACTCTACAGAATGTAAGTGCTCTTGCAACTTCAATGAATTGCAGCGATACGGAGAGAAACAAGACCACAGCAGGACTGCTGAAAGAAGTAGTCAACATACTGAGCAAAGTCCACCATAATTTGCTTGAGGCTGAAAGGCAAAAATTGAGTGGTAAGCAGAACTTGGAGCAGAGAGTAGCTCTTCAACCACAAGAGGTTCCAACTTGCAGCAACCCTGGACCAAAAATTCAGAGGCACTACAAGTTGACTTCCAAGTCTAGTTTTGAAGTATGGAATGACTGCTTAAATACAGAGTTAATTAGTTGGGGGTTGCTTGATCTGATTGATCCAACTCAACCAGGGCCGAAGGGAATCTCAGAGTCGGAGACAAAGCTGAGAAAGAACTCAGTGAAAGACATCATCATAAACCATCTTGATGAAGAATATCATAAGAGGATCCTTGGTTTAACTGAGCCAAGGGAGAACCTGAAGAGGCTGAAAGACAGCAGAAAGGGAGAAGTGAGCTCAACGCCAACCTCGATTAGAACTCGACTGTACAACTTGAGGATGAACAGGGATGAGCGAGTTCACAAATTCTGTGAAAGGTTTGATCAAATTATAAGAGAGCATGAGCTGAGCGATGATCCACAAAAACTAACTGAACAAGAGATGCGGTCTACTTTCTACCAAGCGATAATAGGAGCTATGCCAGAAGTGAGACGTACAGACTCGGCTGTGATCTCAACAACCGGAAAAGAGATGGATATGGCATCCTTACGAAAAACAATGTATCGAATTCAGGAAGACAACGATGCAAACGGGGAAAGTAGACCAGAGAAAGAAGTTTCAGTCTCGAGAGCAAGGATATCGAAGGGCAAGTCGAATGAAGGCAAATGCTTCAGGTGCAATAGGAGGGGGCACTGGCAAGTTCAGTGTCCATTGAGTGGAACAAATCAGTGGTTCTGTTATAGCTGCAACAGCATCACTGACCATACAAGCGAAAATTGCACCCGAAACTTGAAGAGGTCATACAAACACATGGAAAACTATGAACCTTCCAACAAAAGGTTTAAATCCATGCAAGGGCAGCAACTAAGGGACAGAGGCTCCGGAAAATTCAGAGGCAGAGGTGGAAACTACAGAGCTCATTCCAACTCTAGAGGCAATTCCAGAGGTAATTACAGAGGTAGAGGAAGCAGCAGAGGAATAAGACATCACTCGGTAGCCAGGAGAGCTGACTACAAGAACGATGATGAGAGGTATGAGGAGGATTCAGAGTCAGAAGGTAATACAATTTACAATAAAAACCTAAATAGTAAAGAACATATAGGGTTTATAGCTGATTCCGGTGCCACGAGTCACATTGTTAATAAGAGTTTTATATTGAGTAATTTTAAAAAATCAGAGAAAGGCGTTATCAAAAGCGCCAATAAAAACGAAATTGCTGATATTGCTATAGATGGTAGAGGTAATCTTTTGCTTAAAAATGATCAATTAAGTTCTAATCCCATTAAATTAATTAATGTTATAGCAGCAAAAGATATTTCAGAGAACTTGTTGTCATTACGTAAACTAGTAGATGCAGGGTTCTGTATATATTTAGACGACAAAATTTTCAGAGTTTATAATAAAGAAAATAACAAGACGATTTTTGAAGGGGTTTATAAAAAACCAAATTGGGTAGTTAAGTTTGTTGTATTAAAATCTAAATGCAATGATGATAGTAAAATAAATGAGTTCGAAAATTATAGTTGCACTGCGTGTTCAGCTTATAGTTGACAGCATGATGGCACCGAGTACGGTTGGTCTGCAACAGAATGCGACAAACGTGTGCAAATTTTGTGGTAAAAACGCTCTATCCAATTTGGTTAAGTGCGTAAAGTGTGAACAAAATCTTCATAGGAAGTGCTGTGAGAGAAATAAGTTAAAAATAAGTGAATGTGGAGTTAAGGTTACTTGTTGCGGTAACATAGAGGACGAGGATTTCAGTGAAGAAGTATTTGTTGCGCTGAGGACCGAGGTAATTTATCTCAAGAAGTAACTGATTGAGAAAGACAAAATAATTGAGGACAAATCACAGTTGATAAAGGACAAGGAATTAATTATTTCCATGATGAATCGGATATATGTAAACTCCGAGGATTTTCCGAAAACAATTAAGAGTAAAAAAACGATATCGACAAATCGTGATAACAACGTTGGCGAGGTGAAACACACGGTAGAATCGCATATGATTGAATCCAGTGACTCCATCATCGGAGCAGACAAACTATCTAGACAAACGGCAAAGAAACTCGATCGACCGCCGATACAGATGAAAGAGTCTACACATTCGGATGACTCATCATCTGGCAAATTCGATGTCATATCCCAGAATGACAACAGATGTGATGGGGAATCCATTGATAAAGACACAGTTACTGATTGGAAGACAATGACCCGAAAGAGAAGAAATAATTCCGGAAAATGGTGCATAACTGGCTCGAATACTGAGCAAAGAATTAAAGCGTCTCAGAAGCAGGCGCTTCTTTTCATATCCAGAATTGAACCTTCAGTTTCATTAGAAGATTTTACAGATATGGTAAAATCGAATATATGTGAAGCAACTTGTGAGAAACTTACATCAAAGCATCCACTAAAATACTCCTCTTTTAAGGTATCAATAAATGAGGCAAGCTTGAAGAAGGCTAAGAATTCTGATATTTGGCCTGACGGTTCAGTAGTATCGAGATTTTTTCAGAGGGTCCATCCACGAAGCCTAGTAAAATGAATAATATGCCAAATCAGACTATCGTTACTGGTCTGGATGTTGATTTTTCTGTGTTTCACTTGAACGTACAAGGAATTCGTAATAAATGCGATCTTCTGGAAGATTTTCTTGATGGGATGAGAAACACTGATGTTGTTTGTTTAACAGAGCATTTTGTGAAGGCCTCCTTATGTGAAAGTTTATCTTTGTCTGGCTGGAAAACGGCGGCTACCTTTGGTAGAATGACCATCGATCAGGGAGGTGTTGCTGTTTTCTGTAAGACTGACGCTTTTGATAATTGTCCCGAAATCGATAATTTGTCTGTTGAACTTCATTGTGAAGTTGCTAGTTTGAAATTGTTTCAGTCAGAGGTAACGGTTATATGTTTGTATAGATCTCCCAAGGGTGACTTTCAAATGTTCTTGAGTATTTTGGAATCTGTTTTTGAAAAGGTTAAGATCGGTGAAAGAGTAATCATTTGTGGTGATTTTAATGTGAATTTTAATATTTCAGGTGGAAACTCGGGTGTACTTTGTGATTTATTTGCTTCTTATGGTTTTCAACGAACAATATTTGAACCGACTAGAGGCCGTAACTGTTTAGACAATATTTTTATAAACTTCGTATCATCTCACACTAAAGCTGTAGTTCATCAGGTGAACTTTTCTGACCATAGAGCGCAGAGAGTTGTTGTGCGCATTGCGGGTGGGTTTCCGGATAAGTCTGTCCGTATGCTCAGGCCGCGGACTAGGAAAGGTTACGACGATTTTCATAGAGTGCTGAAAAGTGTTGACTTCGGCTTCATTGATGGTCATTCTGTGGGGGCAGCATTCCAAATGTTCCATGATACATTTGTGAATGCTTATGAAATATGTTTTCCTCTGAGGCGTACTGCCTCGTCCCGGCTGGAAGTGAGTGTTAGTAGGAATTGGTATGGGGATAGGCTGAGGGGTATCAGGGATGACCTGGATCTGATTTCTGCTTTATATGCTAGATATGGTACTGAGTATCTCAGAGAGTTGAGAAATAAGATTAGAACTAGGTATAAACTTGAGATGAAAAAGGCTAAAATCCAAAGTAATGATGTGATTTCGAAATCTAATAATAAAACTAAAACAATGTGGTCCATGATAAACAATGGACGAAATGAAACAAAAACTAATTCTGAAATTCAGGTTGATGTCAATATTTTGAGTGACTACTTCCGTTCTATCCCTCATAAGATTGTCGAGGGTGTCGATGGAAGTAACGCTGATTTGGAGACCTTGTTTAAAAAGCGGGTACAAGGTGATCTCAATTTTTCTTTTAGGGAAGTTTCCTTCATAGAAGTTAGGGATGTGATAGGCGCATTGAAGTCTAGCTCATCAAGAGACTTCTATGACCTATCTATACTGTTGATAAAAAAAAATATCAATACAATCGTTTATCCATTGACAAAATTAATTAACTGTTGTATCAGGGAGGGTGTTTTTCCGGATGTCCTCAAAATTGCTAAGATCATTCCTGTTTATAAAAAGGGCGACAAAAGAGACCCTGGAAGTTATAGACCAATTTCACTGGTACCAGTATTTTCAAAGATTATCGAAAAAATTCTTTGTGACCAGATTTTACATTTCTTTGAGAGTAACAAACTTTTCGCTCCCTGTCAGTTCGGTTTCAGAAAGAATAGATCTACATCTGATGCTATTGTCCATTTGTATGAGTTCATACTACAATGTCTGGAATCGGGGAAATGTTCAGTTTCTCTTTTTTTAGATCTTACCAAAGCCTTTGACTGCGTTCCCCGCAAGGCTCTTTTGGCAAAGCTCAGAAAGTATGGATTTTCAAGTGACAGCTGCAAGTTGATCGAGTCATTTTTATCAGGTAGATATCAGACTGTATTTGCCAATAACACCTGGTCAAGTAAGGAGGAAAATACGATCGGTGTGCCACAAGGTTCGATTTTTGAGCCCCTCCTCTTCCTTATATACATAAATGATTTCACAGATTTTATGGAATGGACATATAATGTTAAGTTCGCTGACGACACAAACGTTTCGGTAGCGTAAGGACCCAGCGGAGGCTGACGAATTGTTCGGGAAAATGTTGTCGGATGCCTTGAGGTGGTTTTCCGGCAATGGACTCTCTATCAATAGTGGGAAGACTGAGAAGGTTATTTTCACCTTGAAGAGGGCCGCGGTGAGTAGTGTGAGATTTCTGGGGGTACATGTCGATACTAGGCTCACTTGGGGTGCGCATGTCGGCTCTCTGTGCTCAAGAGTCTCTAAAAATATATTCGTGCTCAGAAGCTTATCCTCCGCGGTTTCGCCTCGAGTGCTCAAGACAGCATACTTTGCTTTGTGTGAGTCGCACCTTAGGTACGGAATACTCGTTTGGGATAATTGCAGTGATTTTGATAAGGTATTTAGGTTACAAAGAAAAGCCGTACGCGTGATTGCCGGCCTCGGATATAGGGATTGTTGTAGAGATGCATTCAGATCACTTCAGATCCTCACCCTTCCATCTCTATTAGTTTATGAGCTGCTTATTTATGCTCATAAAAAATCTGAATCGTGGAGTGTGAATGGAGATGTTCATTCATACAACACTAGGAATAAGGACTCCTATTGTGTTCCGTTTTATAGGTTGAAGAAGTCGCACAGTTCACCCGACTTTCTATCACCAAAATTTTACAACATGTTGCCTTTTAATTTCAGAAATTTGTCGCTTCCACTTTTTAAGTTGAAAATGAGGCAGATCTTATGCAACATGGTTATGTATGACAAATTTGAATTTTTGAACAGTGGTTTGAATGTCTTTTTATGAATATTTATATTTTTGTTTTATATGTTTAAATTGACGAATGTATATACTTTGGTATCTCAGCATGAATAAATTTACTTACTTACTTACTTACTTTACTTACTTACTTTAGCAGTTGACAATGAGGTTTCCGAGCAATCGCAAACCAATAAGGACATAGAAATCTTAAGATCGGAGGGAGCTAATTCAGAGTCAATTGATAAGGTTTTGGTAAATGTAGGTTCTGCGATTGGGAGGGAGAGTCTGGAGAAACCTATCGTCTCAGATAATTCAGAGATATCAAATTCAGAGTGCAAAAATAACTTGTTATCTTACAAAATAGTTAAAATAGATGATTTAAAGAGTATAGAAAGTCTAAAAGACACATTAGATGAAAATCCTTCGGAAAATACGTTGTCAACTAACATTCAGAGTGAAGCTATGCTATGGCATCAGAGGCTAGGGCATGCTTCGTTAAATTATTTGAAAATGATACAAAAGAGAGATAAGAGATTAGAACGTGTGAAGTTTGATGATTCAATTAGAGAGTGTGCTGTATGTATATTATCAAAAATGGAAAAACTTCCATTTAAACAAAACAGAAGTATAGCTGACAGGTCTCTTCAATTAATTCATTCAGATGTGATGGGGCCAATAAAACCCATTTCATGGCCTGGTCAAAAGAGGTATATAATTGTGTTTGTAGATGATTATTCTAGGCATGCAAACATATATTGTCTAAAATCTGAAGATGAATCCGGTCAAGCGTTTGAAAAGTTTTTGAGTTCTGCACCTAACCTATTAGGTACAGATGCGAAAGTCTGCTATGTTAGATCAGACAGAGGTACAGAGTTCACCGGTGGAAATTTTGCAAAAATTATGAAAAGAGAAAAGATAGAGTCAGATAGTGGTCCACCGTATACCCCCGAGCTGAACGGAACAGCCGAGAGATTTAACAAATCTATTCAGAGAACAATAAGAGCGTTTATGTGTGATTCAGGCTTACCACAAAGCATGTGGGAACTAGCTGCTGAAACAGCTGTACACACTTATAACAGAACTCCACACAAGTCAATTGAGTATGAAGTACCGTTAGTTAAATTTTCACCAAGAGCAAACTGTCATTTAGAGCAGGTTAGAAGGTTTGGATGTGTTGCTTACGTTAAGTTACCAACTGTAGAAACAAAGTTCAGCAATGTATCGATAAAAACCATATTGGTAGGGCACACATCCACAGGATACATTTTATGGCATCCTGGCACGAGAAAGTTTATAGAATCGAGACATGTAAGATTTATAGAGAGATTAGTATATAAAGATGTTTATTTACGAAGTCATAGCAAAGAGTCAATTGTTGAAAATGAATCAGATAAAACAACTGAATTCACTGTTGTTGACGAAACAACAGAAAGAGATCAGTCAGAGGCTAATACATCTGAGCCTAGAAAAAGAGGTAGACCGAAGAAAATAAATTCAGAGGTGCACACGATCGAGCCTAACAGGGGAAGTAAGCGCAACAAAATAAATTCAGAGAAAAGTGCGGAGGGACTAGGTAAAGAGAGAAATTCAGAGTTAACAACAAACAAAAATGATGGTCCAATTACGAGAAGTAAAGCTAAGAAAATTGAAGATATAAGCTTTGCCCATTACACTAGAGTTATAGATGTTGATGAGGTAAATAAAGATGAATTGGATCATATACTATTAGCTTCAATTCAAAAAGATCCAATCACTTTTGAAGAAGCAATAAATTCAGAGGATAAAGATCTATGGAAACAAGCTATCAGAGAAGAGTTGAACTCAATGAAAGAGAATATGGTGTGGGCCATTGTAGATAGACCTAAAGAAGATATTCGAGGCAAGAGACCAAACATTATTGACTCCAAATGGGTGTTTAAAAAGAAAGTTGAAAGCACTGGGTCAATTAAGTATAAGGCACGACTAGTCTCACGAGGGTTTAAAGACAAAAATGTTTATGGGCTCAAAGAAACATATGCTCCTGTGTCAAGGTTGTCCTTGATTAGAGCAGTTCTCTCAATAATAAATAAGGAGAACTTAGATGCATGCCAAATGGACGTCAAAACGGCGTTTCTCAATGGAGAACTTGAAGAAGATGTCTTTATGGAAATTCCAGATGGTTTGAAAGTTACAGAGAACATAAAACTTGAAAAAGTTTGTAAATTGAAGAAGTCTCTATATGGTCTCAGAGTAAGTCCTAAGTTGTGGAATAAAAAATTTTCAGAGGAAGCTCGAAAGCTTGGTTTAGAGAATGATCTTCATGATCCTTGTCTATTCACCTGGAAGCTTAATGGAAAACTAGCTATAGTGATACTTTATGTAGACGACATGTTGATTGCCAGCAATGATCCAGAGAAACTTAATCAAATAAAATTGTATTTGATGTATTTGGCCAATGCAACTCGACCAGATATTGCGTTCGCAATAAACTATCTAGCGAGAAAACAGGTAGACCCAACTGAAGATGACTGGATAGAGGTAAAAAGAGTTCTTAGGTACTTGAGAGGCACAACCGATATAGGTATTACGTTCCTATCCAACTCAGAGAACTTGGAAGCTTTCTCTGATGCAAGCTTCAGAGATTGCGAGGATTCAAAATCCACTGGAGGTTATGTAATCAAGTTATTCGGAGATGTAATAACTTGGAGGAGTCATAAACAGTCTACTGTCACGACTTCTACCTGCCAAGCAGAGTACTTAGCAATGAGTGACGCTTGCCAAGAGCTGATATCACTAGATAAATCTATCAGATATATAATTGGCCGTACGTTTCATCCAATAACATTGTGGTGTGATAATAAGTCAGCTAAAGATTGTACAGAGAAAGATGGAAGCCATAAACTTAAAACATTCGATCTGAGTGTAGAGGAAATTAAAGATGAGTTAGTATTCAGAGAGAAAACTGGTAATAGGAAAAATATGGCAATCACTCATAGAGATTTTGTAAAACAGTGCGTAGAGGAAAAGAAGATAAGAGTTAGCTGGGTACCCACTGATGAAAATGTAGCGGACATCATGACCAAGCCTTTGCCGCAGAGCAGGCACGAGTATTTTAGAGATAAAATTGCCAATACCTTATCTAGTTGAATAATACAGAGTAAATAAATATATCTGTGTATATGGTTTGCATATGAACAAGATAATTTATAATATGTGTACATATGTGTGTTTAATTAATTTGTCATTTGTATGTTCACAGGCAAATGGTAAAAGTAGAGTTGATGTATTTGACAAAGGGAGGGAGTGTAAAGAATAAGCTTTGCCTATACATCCAGAGCGCTTCACGCGCATGCGTCCTACCGGGAGTTCCAAGAGTGGAGGCATCATATGGAAACAATGGTACAGTAAGTCGATTGCTAACAAGCGTTGAGTTGAGAGCATATCGTAATCGTATATCATCGTATAATCAGAGTCGTGTTAAGAGCATAATTCAGAGTTGTACCTTAAGAGTAATTAAATAGTGTTTAAGAGTAATCAGTGTTATTAGTTGAGTACTACAATAATCCTAGTCACCCAAATAAAACATAGATTTAAATATCCTTTAAATCCTACAAAGATTGATGTATCCACTTTAAAAATCGAAATCGCGATTCATGATACAGGGGGTGAAAAAATCGCTTTCAAAGTTAGGGATGACAAAATCGTGAAAAATCAATTTTTTCAAATTAGAACCCCATTTTTTTATGGCAGATATTGAATCTACGTTAAAAAATAATGTGAGTGTATGCATCACACCCTTGCCCTAAAGTGGATATTTTCTGAGTTATTCACAAAAAACTGTTTTTCGTCTTGAATTTTCAGCTATTTCTTTTCCCTTCACGCCAAAAAGATGACATTTTCAGGAACTGTTACTTAAACCATGTTTTAGATTTTACTACCCTAATATGCAGGAGAAAAAAGTTACAGGTTGTTCCTAAATAGATGGCGAATTTGGATTCGAATTTGTATCGGAAACCTCTTTATTTCAACTAATCGGCCATCGGTTTTCTCTCCAGTGATAAATAAATAATTCCTTATGAACCATATGCAAAAACTTACCACGTTTTACATTATTTTTTTTTAATGATAGATATCATTAATTACATCTGCCAAATTCCTCTTTATTCAGTAGCATTTTGTGTTTACTATTAATTTGGTGATAATTCGTATTAAGTTATAAAATCGATCACTATGCCTAATTTTACCAATGAAGATTATTTAAATCTCATTCTACTTCATGGAGAATGTAATAAAGTTGTAGATAGAACGATTCGACTGTTCATTGAGAGGTTTCCTGACCGACCCAGACCAACGAGAGATACCATTAACAGAACCATGACAAACTTGAGAAATGTCGGATCTTTCGTTAAGAAAACTACACACAGAGAAAAAAGTGTAGTAGAAGATGAGAACAACGAAATTACAGTTCTTGCATATTTTCGTGTGAATCCTCAAAATTCTCTCAAAGATGCCGAGATTGATCTGGGATTATCTCAATCGAGTGTTTGGAGAATATTAAAAAAACATAAAATGCACCCATATAAATTCAATAGGGTACAGCATTTGAAGGAAACTGATTTCGTCAGGAGAACAGAGTTTTGCGAAGCTATGATGATTCGATTTCAAGAGAATGAAAACTTTTTTGACTGTATAATTTGGACAGATGAATCTAAATTCACAAAGAATGGTTCTTTCAATAGGCATAACAGTCATTATTGGGATGAAGAGAACAACCACCACTTCAGACAATGGAACTTTCAAGAGACCTGGAGTTTCAATGTTTTTTGCGCCATTAAAAATAATGCAATTCTCGATGTTCACATTTATGATGGGACTTTAACTGGTAAGATAGAACACTACACATGTTTGCATTATTTAAAGAATGTTCTCCCTTAGGAGATAGATATTCTGACATATTGACTCAAATAATTGAGCCGCTAGTACAGAACCATAATGACTTATGGTATCAACAAAATGGCGCGCCTCCACACAATTCACTCAATGTGTCAAATATCCTCTACAGGCTATTTGAAGATCGATGGTTGGCGAACAATGGTCCACATCTTTGGCCACCACGTTCTTCCGATTTAACTCCTTTAGACTATTATGTTTGGGGTAGGATAAAAAATATTGTCTACTCAACTCCCCTGACTGATAAAGAGGACTGCATAGAACGAGTCAGAAATGCGTTCAGGTTTGGTTAGATTTTTAGATTCATAGATTTGAAACTCAATTTGGTTTTTAAACACTTTTGCAGATCTCTTCCTCCCGATGAAATAAGAAGAGCAACGCACGAAGCATTCCTGAGACGTATAAATAAATGTCTAGAAATTAACGGTCAAAACTATGAGCATCTTCTCTAGTTATAACTGCGAGAGTTTGCCATGGTTCTCCTAATAGTAACTTGAAGTCGGTTTCAAGAAGGGGTGAAAAATCTACAGCATGGTTCAAATAACAGTTCCTGAAAATGTCATCTTTTTGGCGTGAAGGGAAAAGAAATAGCTGAAAATTCAAGACGAAAAACAGTTTTTTGTGAATAACTCAGAAAATATCCATTTTAGGGCAAGGGTGTGATGCATACACTCACATTATTTTTTAACGTAGATTCAATATCTGCCATAAAAAAATGGGGTTCTAATTTGAAAAAATTGATTTTTCACGATTTTGTCATCCCTAACTTTGAAAGCGATTTTTTCACCCCCTGTATCATGAATCGCGATTTCGATTTTTAAAGTGGATACATCAATCTTACATCTTGAAAAATCCCAAAAATGAAAATTTTCCATCCAAAAACCTCGAAGTTATTCTTGTTTCAGCGGAGCTCTATTTTCGATTTTTTTTTCGAATTTTCCCGCTCAGAGAGAATTTTCCAACCAAAACTGAAAAATGTTACATGAAAATAAATTGAAATTTTCTAAGGAATCTATTTCTGCAATAAAAAAATGGTGTTCTAATTTGAAAAACGGAAGTTGACGTCATTTCCGGAAAAACCGGAGGTGCTCATGCCTTGAAAATATTTTAGATTTCATCAGCATCGTGAAATACTTATAAGTGCTGAATTTCATGAAAATACGTTCAGTAGTTTCCCGTATAAATATGGGTGAGGTTCCTCGTGAAAGACCCTGTATAGCGGCTATTTTCGAGGGCTCCGAACCGCCGATAGATGTGGATATGGTGTTGTATCCCCATAGAGAAAATGATCCTGATCCTCGTAATAGACACAACGAGTTGAAACTTCTCAATCCAATGGCGGATCCGATGTTTTATCCGTTACTGTTGCCTTGCGGTGATGCCGGATATCAGACTGGTATCCCATATAATACTAGAGCACAAGGACGGACGAGAAATACAGTCACCATCTTCAGCACTATAGCTATAGACTACAAGTACGGGATACATTTTCAACACTTCATCATGGGGGAAAATTATTCCAACAGTATATAGTCGACGGTTGGTTGAAGAACGAAATGAATCGACGATGGTACATAAGGCAACATCAGAACGATTTCAGAGGAGAGAAGAGAGACGAGAAGTTCTAAGGCGTTATAATAGGAATAGACAAGATGGACATGTTGGTCGGGCAGTCATCCTACCTTCAAGTTTTCCGGGCGGCGAACGGTACAGATACAAAGAGTATATGGATGCCATGGCCATCGTGGCTCGATTTGGAAAACCGGATCTGTTGATCCCGTTAACATGCAATCCTGATTGGCCAGAAATAATGGAAAATGTATTGCCTTATCAGAAATGGGAAGATAGACCTGATCTGATCTGTAGAGTATTCCAGATCAAACTGCAAGCATTTATGGACGACGTCGTGAAGAAACAGCTCTATGGCGTAGTGATAAATCATCAGTATGTCATCGAATTTCAGAAGAGAGGATTACCACACGCTCACATCGTAATCACATTGCAAGATGACGACAAATTAAGAGATGTGCAGGCCGTCGACGATATCATCTCTGCCCGTGTACCTGATAGAGAGAGACAACCCTTGTTTTATGCACGTGTGAGAGATTTTCACATTCATACACCGTGCGGTACGATAAACCCCGGTGCTACATGTATGCAAGATGGCAAATGTACAAAGTTTAATCCAAAACCGTATAGGGAAGAAACAGCGTTCGCCGTTGGACATAACAAGAGACCGAAATATAAACGACCTGATGACGGCAGAGAGATCTTCATCACCAAATATAATAGATCAGTAACTAATCGCCGGATTGTACCATATAATGCCATGGCGTTGGCTAAGTACAATTGTTCCATCAACTTCGAGGCAGTGGGTTCATTGAACACAATCATGTATCTTCATAAATACATAAATAAAGGACCAGACTCGATAACTCTATATGTTGATGAAGCTGCAAACGCAACAACGGGAGAACCACAGAACCAACAACGCCAAACAGAGGATCGACGAAGTTCAGGACTATATCGATAGGCCATATGTGAGTGGAATGGAGGCCACATGGAGAACCTTCGAGTTCAAGATGCATAATCGATCGCATTCGATCATGTTCCCACCTGTGCATCTTCCAGGAGAAAGGGAAATTTATTACGAAGAGGACGACGATGTCATGGACGAAGGCTCTCAAAACCTTCTAAACTCGAAGCTTGGTTTTCATTGAACCAACGAGATTAAGACGCCCGACTACATAAGTATGTGGACATACCGGAATATTACGTATGGGAGGACAAAGAGGCACGCTGGAAAAAGAGAGTCAGCAAACAATTTGGTCGTCTCGCTCAAATAAGTCCCTCCGAAGGACAAATGGAGAAATTCTTTCTACGGATATTGTTGAAAAGAGTCAAAGGAGCAACATCATTCGATGATTTCTTGACCCTCGACGACGGATATAGATGTGAAACTTTCAGAGAATCTTGCCAACGAAGAAATTTGCTCACACACGAGAATCATGAATTCAAGACGTGTATGCAGGAAGCTCAATTGATTTATCCAGCACGTAAGTTGGGAAAGTCGTTTGCTTTGCTGCGTTGCTGTCGACGAAGATGTTGCACAAATAAAATACTTATGGCTATGATTTAGAAAACCGATGATAGCAGATTTCAGACGTATGGGTATGAATAGATACGATGCGACCGTCTTATGTTTGAATAACTTGAGCGAAATAATTCTCCGATGTCGTCCTGGAGTTACTCTAGCGGAACAAGGAATAATTATGGATGGGGAAGAGCATTCAAACAGCGAAGAGGAATATGATGATCTCGACGGAAATAGGCTAAATGAGGTTGATGAAGAAGAAAACCAGAGAGTCGTAAATCTTAGACCAGATAATTCAGTAAGATCGCTGCGCGCGTACAATGAAATTTCTCATTCCTGTTGACATAATTGAACAGCTCAAAGAAAACGATGACGTGACGAATGATCAGATAACAGATCGCACGAGATAAAACGTTTTCTATTTGGATGATGCCGGTGGAACCAGTGAAACTCATCTCTACAATACAACCACGGTTCATAGATCTTTCAAATCACAATAGTCGCATATAATAAAACAGGTCGCACTCATTATATGGGACGAAGCACCCATGACTCCAAGATTTGCAGTCGAGACCGTCGACCGATATTTAAAAGATATCATGAGGAGATACGAACCTACGGGAGGAAAATTTGCTCTGTTCGGAGGTGATTTCAGACAAATTCTGCCTGTTGTTATTAGCTGAGGAAGGAATTAATTTGAAACTCACTATGAATAAAAGAGTAGCAACTGATCTCCAAATGGCGATATTGCATGCGGATTTATCCGATTGAACATTCGATCAATGGTTGTTGAAATTGGGGGATGCTAAACCATTCCTACACGATTTCAAGTCTGAACGATCGAACAATTGATCGATTGGAACGATTGGACTAATGGCGAAGTTGCTTTTTTCGACGACGCCAGGGTACCGTACTATCACGCTGAGAAGCGCATATGAAACCGATGTCATCATCGGCCGAATGTTGACGAAGATGGGTTACACTAATAACGATCAAAACCACCCTCTCGCCGCGGTGTCACCGCGAGGAGGGGGAGGAGTGTGGTTAGAATTAGAGACCCACGATGTAGACGGATTAGGATGGTGTAACGACCAAACAAATGGATCGTATCAGATTATGGATCCGTTATATAACGGAATTAATGAACTACCTGTATATGCTGGACTAGATGGATTTATCGAGACGCAGGATGTCGTTGATTATAACGATATTCCGCGGCCTCCAGTAATGAACGTTATGATGAGGTGTTTAACCGACGCAGCGCGAGGTAAGAGCAAGGCTGATGCAGTCCATGCTCTACTCACGTACATTTCTAGCAAATGGGCGCAGTTCTTTCTGAACCTAAACCGCTTCATCGTTTTATATGGTGAGACGGCGTTTAGACTGGACGATAATGCAAGAATGGCAATGGCGATCATTGGAAAGATTGAAACGGCCCAATCTAAAACATATCTGAGCGAGGACTCTTGGGTGGGTGATGAAGAAGATCTTTCATCGGCTCAATTCGATTAATTCACCGTCTCTGCCACCTCACGAGTTCACATCGAAATCTGGAGTAGGGCTGGGACTTTTTCGCTTTTTTGTATTCGAATACTCATTCAAAAATTTATTCGATTATTCGAATAATTCATTCAAACACATGAATTATTCAATGAATACTTTTTATTCATGAATATTCAATGAATACTTTTTATTCGTGACTATTCAATGAATACTTTTTATTCATGAATACTCAATGAATACTTTTTATTCATGAATATTCAATGAATACTTTTTATTCATGAATACTCAATGAATACTTTTTATTCAATGAATACTTTTTATTCATGAATATTCAATGAATACTTTTTATTCATGAATACTCAATGAATACTTTTTACTCAATGAATACTTGACTTTTCAATGAATACTTAACTTTTCAATGAATACTTGACTATTCAATGAACAGTTGACTATTCAATGAATAGTTGACTATTCAGGGAATAGTTTACCATTCAGTGAATAGTTTTAATTCATGTATAGAATAATATTCACTGAATAGATCAGTATGCAGCGAATAGTTGGATGTTCATTTATCCATGAATATTCGTTACTATTCCTAAATATTTATTTATTCAGGACTGCTGATTAGTGGTTAGTTGAGTAATCCATCATTCGTAAAATTACGATTGAAAGTTTGAAAGATTATTTAACTGACTATTCAGGAATAATTAAAACAACTTCATGTGATTCACTACGAACAAATTCTACGATATTGCGATAATGAGGGTAAATAATTTTTATTTATTGGGAATTTACGTTGTACAGACATTTTATTTGTTATTCAGTCGAATAGACTCGAAATCGGGGGAACGTTCAAGGGATTCAGCGCTATTCACTATTTTTCCTCCTACAAAATTTCTGATTTGTTGATATGGAAAAAATTTTTTTTTAGTTTGCAGTAGGTATAAAAATAAAAACAAACAGCTGCAATAACAACAGCAAACATTTAAAACAAAACAAATTCACTCAAAGTAACTGTTCAAAATGATTACCTCAAACTCCAATTTATTTACGCGAGTGTATCAATATCAACAGTTGGTTCGTCGAGATTCCTGAAAAATGTTTATCATTGAGCAAATTGTTACAAGTATTTTCAAATCTCTCTTAGCTCATTTACAGTTGTCACTCCAGAAGCATATTAAAGTTTTCAGATTACTCCAAAGAAAATAGTCCATGGCGTAGGCGAGCTCCGTTCAAGTTACATTCCTAGTTTCATAAATTTCCTGAATATTTGACAGATCTATTTAACGGACAGATAATAGTGAACACAGTTATCAGTTACATAAATGATAAAACTATTTCGGTATGGAAGATCCAACAATTGAATCGTAAAACTAACCCATGGGTATACAAAAGAAGTACTCTATTTAACGAACAGGTAATACTGAACACAGTTATGAGTTTCGCCTATTTCGTTATTCTTGGAAAGTAGGGGGTGCCCTGGTTTTACCAAGAAATGGTCGTATTCTCATACTCAAACTTTCGTTTGGAAAAACCAACAAATGTTCCGTAAATCTACCCCTACCCCATGGGTATATTAAAGTAGTAATACCTTTGTTGGGACCTGGTACTCAATTCGTTATATATAGCGGTATTATAGATCCTAATTCTTAATATTAGTTCTGTAAAGCTCTCAACTCAATATTTCAGTTTGTTCTGAATTTTGAAGCAGTTGTGGTGTCAAAGTGATAGATCCAAAATTAAAATGTCGAATAGAAGTAATATTTGGAAATATTTTCTGAAAAATGAAGATCAGGTTCAGTGTAAACTATGCCCTTACAATACGAAGTTCAAAGGACCTACAAGCAATCTATGGTACCATTTCAAGAACAAGCATGGAACAAATCTATCTAGGTATGTGGATATCAAATTGTAAAATCAAATTTGTGTAGATTTGTAACATTGTATTTAATTTCTACTCATTTTTTTTTTATTTTATTAGTTCAGCGTTACAACAATCTTCAAGTAAAGAAAATGGTGACTTGGAGAGTTTGGAAACAGCTTCAATTGCAGCATTCTATTTCGGGAACATCAGCTGGACAAACTAGAATTGATGATGTTTTCATGCCTAGAAGAATTTCCCAGGAAAGACAAGAAATAATTTCGCAGTTAATAGCCAAAATGGTATGCATAGATACTTTGCCTATTTCCTTTGTTGAAAATAAGGGCTTTAAAGATTTACTGTCCTATATAGCTGCAAATTATGTTATTCCATCTAAAAAAACAATTTTGCATCGAATTCAATCATTGTACGAAGTAGAAAAAAGTAAATTAATTGTGAAGTTGAATGCTGTAAAATATGTTGCTTTAACTACTGATTGTTGGAGTTCGAGGTCCAACGAATCCTACATAACCGTTACATGTCATTATATAGATAATAATTGGCAACAAAATTCAGTCAATTTGACAACGGAAGTAATGGAACAATCACATAACAGTGTCAATTTAAGAAATAAGTTGAGAGAAATTATCGAGGATTGGAGATTGTCAGAAAAATGTGTAGCAATTGTTCACGATAATGCAGCAAATATTATTGCTGCTACTAGAGATCTTCCATATTTTGCTGTTTACTGTTTTGCTCACACATTACAATTGGTATTGAACAAAGGATTGGATGATCAAAATATTAAATTATTAATCGAAAAATGTAGTAATATCGTACGGCATTTCAAACATTCAAACAAAGCAACTAATGCTTTGAATATAAAACAAAATCAGCTGAATTTGCCGAATCATAAATCGATCCAATGCTTTTCACGCGTTGGAATTCTACATTTTATATGTTGCAAAGGTTAATAGAACAACGTGAAACTATTTTTGCAATTTTATCCGATAGATCAACGACAACAAAGTCTCAAGCAGCTCATTTTATAATTTCAGAAGAAGAATGGTCGGACATTGAATGCCTTTTGCAATGCCTGAAACCTTTTGAGGTAGTCACCAATTTATTATCGGTGGAATCGCAACCTACCCTTTCAATGATCATGCCGATAATTCAATCATTATCACAAAACTTTATTGCCAAAAAGAATGATGAAATGGATTCGGAGAATATTAAATTTTTCAAAAATACACTTCGTATTCAATTCCACGAAAGATTCAATAAACTTTGTTTCTCTGATTCAGTGTTGTTAGGAGAGGATGTTACTCCAGTTGATGTGTGTACATTTTTGGACCCCAGATTCAAAAAAATAGAACGGTTCGTAGGTTCGCAATTTCGAATCAAACAATATTTAAAGACTGAAGTAGATAAATGTCTAGGAATGGCAATGCAAATGCATACGGAACCGGAAAAAAGAGCTTCGAATGAAAAAACTTTGCAATCGATTAAAAAGACGGCATTAGATTTCATCTTCAAAAACGATTCGCATGAATCATTAAATACCAATGGTAATAATGAAATAGACATTTACGCCTTAGATTATCCAATACCTAACGATTTCAATCCACTAGAATGGTAGAAAAACAATGAGAACAAGTACCCCAAATTGTCGGAACTGGCAAAAAAGTATCTATGCATACCTTCAACATCTACTTCATCAGAGCGCGCGTTTTCTAGAGCTGGTAATATAATTACCGCTAAACGTTCATGTCTTAAAGGTTCATCAGTTCAAATGATTTGTTTTATTTCACAAAATCTGTCGAGTATGCCATAATTAGTTTAAATTTTAAATTATTTTTTTACATATTGAATTGTGTCCAGATGAATTTCGAGTATTATTCATTCATCACGTGTTGATATTATTCATATTTCCAATCTAATATTCAACTTTAATAATTTCTCATTGATGAAATCCCAATTCTATTTTTATTCCTTCAGATGAATAGCAGTATTACTATTAAATGATCGTAGATCGTAGAGGCAAGACAGTTTTTTCTGTGCTATTTTCGGATTACAGCATATGTTGAATTCAAGCGAACATTGCTCCTGAAAGCGATCTCAATTCTAGTTAGTATTTTTATAAAAAAGACTTTCGACAATAAAGAGCTCTGGGTTAATTTAGTCAGTACTTATAATTCCTTATTGTTATGAAAAATCTAATTTTGTGCGTTTTTGATGGAGCGTGTTTTCAATGAATTTAATCATTATTTCAGGAAAAGACTTTTTAAGCGCTTGTTCAGGATTAAATGGATTTCATTGATGAGTATTGTTTTCCCATTATGGTTTTTGTCCCGACTTGAGTTGGTGCAATACTCGATAACAGAACCAGTTTTGGCAGGATTTGAAACTTTCTTAAACCAGATTGTTTATTAGGAATTATTCTTTTCGACACACTACAGAAATACTTCACTCATGTTAAACGATAATATAAGTCGATAATGCACTCCCCCATATTGGCGGGGCAAGTGTGTAACACGGACTTGAAATTATGTTTTGGGAAATGTCATATTCATTTTTTCTGGAGATTATTTGGTTTGAAGATAATATAAAAAAATTGAAAGTATATATCACAATGAGAGAACTTTCGAGATATCTTTGAAGATGAACTACACATTTCATGTGACGCATTTGCCCCACTTCACCTCATATCGATCTGTTCTGATATTCGCATATCAACATAAAGACGTGAAGAAATTATGCTCCTTCATATTATTAATTTTAGTCCTGCTTCTTTCAACTGCTGCATAAAGCCAACGAATCCGCTCTATATCGACTATTCGGAATGAGAGCACACACGACACTGGAAATATCCGGATTCATAGATTACGACCTCAGGTGAGTACAGTGTCTTTTGAAGAGTTCGACATAGAAAACGAAGATGACGATAGGAAACAATCATCACCGCTTCGTCAAATTTCGAAAGAAGATGGCGATCGGGACTAAAAAAAGAACACGATGATCTTTCCAGTTCAGAGGAAGAAGACATCTATCAAAATACGATTTGGACGAGATTTTTCGACATTATGTCGATTCAGATACTGTGAATGAGACTGCTCCAGTGAGAATTAGAGGCCATATTCAAGATTTATGTGACAAAATGATTTCCTATGTATTTTGACAGAAACAAACATAATTTTTCCATTTGTTTTCTCAGCAGCGGTGCATGCATTGAAGAAATTATGATTTCATTGTGTAGTGAATCTATCAAAGGCAATAGTTAAAAGGATATATTCGCTACTTATTTAACGTTAACATTTCAATCATCATTTCATCTTCATTCATTATTAAATTCGATTGCTTAAGGGTCAATATATGTGGACAGATTATTCATTATTTTCGGGCATGAGCTACCGTCCGTTCGTTTCGAACTCTCACAGAATAAACTCGAACCTTATGATTCGAATTTTTTTCTGTTCAAGCACCTCTATGTTGATATCATCCTCATCAGATAGGGTATCCTTTTCATTGCTTTGTTTAATGATAGAAGGTGACTTCAATTCAAACTTCCATTCACACTACCAAATTGTTCAACTCAACATATTTCCTTTCGAAATATTTTGAAGAATTTTCATTAATAGGTTAAATTTCTTCATTATCAGAAGAAACCTCTGTTTGAACAATTCCCTGTTTATTTCCAAAGTTTTTTCCAACTGGCTTCTTCTGAACTTCATGGATGTTATATTTTCTATTCGATATAGTCTTGTTTCTCACTGATCTAGAACTTTCTCAGAATTTATGTCCTCAAAGTTATCTTGTTCCAATATAGAACACGGAATATGTTTCAACTATTGAATGATTCTGTTTGTATAAACATAAAGTTTGAGTTACATGTCTGTCAATATTCGGTTCGATTTCAAATGCAGAATTGAATTTGTTGAATTGTAGCAGGAATTACTGCGCATCTTAAGAACGCATGCCTGCTATGTAAATATGTATCATGGGACCATTGCAGATCGATGTATAAAGGAGAATCAATATAGCATAATCACCTGTCCTGAACACCACGTGGCGCTGCGAAAAAATTCGCTTGTATTTTGGATTATTGGAAAGGTCTACCTGACCTGAATTCAGATAATGGTAATCCAGGTGAACAATTATCCGAATGAATGAACCATTTCCACATCTACCTCACTCCATCATAAAAAGACAAAAAGGAAGAGAAAATTTAAATAGCACAATTGCTACACTTCGCCGGACCTAAGCTACAGAAAGTCTACGTCACCATTGAATTATGTTAAATCAGAAGAATAACTACAGATTGTAGTTGACAAAATTGATCAGCACTTCTCACCAAGGCAAAATAAAACATGTCTTCGGTACCTCGAAGCAAACGGACGAAATTACCTTAGAACTATTCATCACCCATCTGAATTCATTCAGCTAAAAGTTGTGAATTCGAAACTCTACCTGGTGAACTCATTGAATTAATGTTGCTCATCAGAAATAATTATCTTTCAGAAGAAATTCCAGAAGAAAACAAAAAAGAAATAATTTCAGAATATCATCATACATGTCACAATGATATTTCAAAAACTCATAACTATTTATACAAGCGACACTATTGCACAAAAATGAAAAACAAGATCACTGAAATTATAAATAAATGGAAACTATGCCTCCAGTCAAAGTTATTCCTTCAAATTGGAATTTTCAAGACCACTTTTGGCGAAAAGACCTTTCGAAGTAATTCACTTCACAACCGAGAATAATCCAGCTCTATGGCGTAGTGATAAATCATCAGTATGTCATCGAATTACAGAAGAGAGGATTACCACACGCTCACATCGTAATCACATTGCAGGATGACGACAAATTAAGAGATGTGCAGGCCGTCGACGATATCATCTCTGCCCGTATACCTGATAGAGAGAGACAACCCTTGTTTTATGCACGTGTGAGAGATTTTCACATTCATAAACCGTGCGGTACGATAAACCCCGGTGCTACATGTATGCAAGATGGCAAATGCACAAAGTTCAATCCAAAACCGTATAGGGAAGAAACAGCGTTCGCCGTTGGACATAACAAGAGACCGAAATATAAACGACCTGATGACGGCAGAGAGATCTTCATCACCAAATATAATAGATCAGTAACTAATCGCCGGATTGTACCATATAATGCCATTGCGTTGGCTAAGTACAATTGTCATATCAACTTCGAGACAGTTGGTTCATTGAACACAATCATGTATCTTCATAAAAACATGAATAAAGGACCAGACTCGATAACTCTATATGTTGATGAAGCTGCAAACGCAACAACGGGGGAACCACAGAACTAACAACGCCAAACAGAAAGGATCGACGAAGTTCAGGACTATATCGATAGGTGATATGTGAGTTGAATGGAGGCCACATGGAGAACCTTCGAGTCCAAGATGCATAATCGATCGCATTCGATCATGTTCCCACCTGTGCATCTTCCAGGAGAAAGGGAAATTTATTACGAAGAGGACGACGATGTCATGGACGAAGGCTCTCCTAACCTTCTAAACTCGAAGCTTGGTTTTCATTGAACCAACGAGATTAAGACGCCCGACTACATAAGTATGTGGACATACCGGAATATTACGTATGGGAGGACAAAGAGGCACGCTGGAAAAAGAGAGTCAGCAAAACAATTTGGTCGTCTCGCTCAAATAAGTCCCTCCGAAGGACAAATGGAGAAATTCTTTCTACGGATATTGTTGAAAAGAGTCAAAGGAGCAACATCATTCAATGATCTCTTGACCCTCGACGACGGATATAGATGTGAAACTTTCAGAGAATCTTGCCAACGAAGAAATTTGCTCACACACGAGAATCATGAATTCAAGACGTGTATGCAGGAAGCTCAATTGATTTATCCAGCACGTAAGTTGGGAAAGTCGTTTGCTTTGCTGCGTTGCTGTCGACGAAGATGTTGCACAAATAAAATACTTATGGCTATGATTTAGAAAACCGATGATAGCAGATTTCAGACGTATGGGTATGAATAGATACGATGCGACCGTCTCATGTTTGAATAACTTGAGCGAAATAATTCACCGATGTCGTCCTGGATTTACTCTAGGGGAACTAGGAATATCTACGGATATGGAAGAGCCTTCAAACAGCGAAGAGGAATATGATGGTCTCGACGGAAATAGGCTAAATGGCTACCCCATTGGATTTAAATACTATGCAAAACTGAGTTCAGCAAACCAGACTGGTAAATTCGCTTCTCGATACACACAAACCTGCGCTGTACCAGTGTTCAGTGGCAAAAGAACTCAGCATTTCTCAGAGGAGTTCTTTGAGCAAATAGGCAAGAGAACAGGACACACGTCGGCAGCAAAATCCATACCACAGCTTGTGTCTGCATTAACCGATGTCTTGTCAGAGCTCAGAGAAGAGTTGATTGCAGGCGGAAAGAAAATGCAAATGGGGACTGTTGAGTGGAGAACTGTGGACGACATGACGCTTGAAGAGGATGGTTCCATTGCTACTGTTTCAATTGTGGGCACAAATTTGAATGAAGAAGAAAACCAGAGAGTCGCAAATCTTAGACCAGATAATTCAGTAAGATCGCTGCGCGCGTACAATGAAATTTCTCATTCCTGTTGACATAATTGAAAAGCTGAAAGAAAACGATGACGTGACGAATGATCAGATAACAGATCGCACGAGATAAAACGTTTTCTATTTGGATGATGCCGGTGGAACCAGTGAAACTCATCTCTACAATACAACCACGGTTCATAGATCTTTCAAATCACAATAGTCGCATATAATAAAACAGGTCGCACTCATTATATGGGACGAAGCACCCATGACTCCAAGATTTGCAGTCGAGACCGTCGACCGATATTTAAAAGATATCATGAGGAGATACGAACCTACGGGAGGAAAATTTGCTCTGTTCGGAGGTGATTTCAGACAAATTCTGCCTGTTGTTATTAGCTGAGGAAGAAATTACATTGAAACTCACTATGAATAAAAGAGTAGCAACTGATCTCCAAATGGCGATATTGCATACGGATTTATCCGATTGAACATTCGATCAATGGTTGTTGAAATTGGGGGATGCTAAACCATTCCTACACGATTTCAAGTCTGAACGATCGAACAATTGATCGATTGGAACGATTGGACTAATGGCGAAGTTGCTTTTTTCGACGACGCCAGGATACCGTACTATCACGCTGAGAAGCGCATATGAAACCGATGTCATCATCGGCCGAATGTTGACGAAGATGGGTTACACTAATAACGATCAAAACCACCCTCTCGCCGTGGTGTCACCGCGAGGAGGGGGAGGAGTGTGGTTAGAATTAGAGACCCACGATGTAGACGGATTAGGATGGTGTAACGACCAAACAAATGGATCGTATCAGATTATGGATCCGTTATATAACGGAATTAATGAACTACCTGTATATGCTGGACTAGATGGATTTATCGAGGCGCAGGATTTCGTTGATTATAACGATATTCCGCGGCCTCCAGTAATGAACGTTATGATGAGGTGTTTAACCGACGCAGCGCGAGGTAAGAGCAAGGCTGATGCAGTCCATGCTCTACTCACGTACATTTCTAGCAAATGGGCGCAGTTCTTTCTGAACCTAAACCGCTTCATCGTTTTATATGGTGAGACAGCGTTCAGACTGGACGATAATGCAAGAATGGCAATGGCGATCATTGGAAAGATTGAAACGGCCCAATCTAAAACAAATCTGAGCGAGGACTCTTGGG
Organism: Myrrha octodecimguttata; assembly: GCA_958510865.1. NCBI lineage: Eukaryota > Metazoa > Arthropoda > Insecta > Coleoptera > Coccinellidae > Myrrha > Myrrha octodecimguttata. Next base: position 16,001,856 of record OY294061.1, read on the forward strand.
TGGGTGATGAAGAAGATCTTTCATCGGCTCAATTCGATTAATTCACCGTCTCTGCCACCTCACGAGTTTACATCGAAATCTGGAGCGGTAGTGGTGCTATTGCGCAATTTAGAAGTCGATGAAGGAGAGTGCAATGGATCGCGAATGCGAATTTTACGTCAGTAGATATGCAACACCGGTATAAACCAAATACTAGCGCAAATACACGTAAATTCCCATAAGGAATTTTGAGGTTCATTTTGGAGAAATTGTACCATTTCGTAGACGTGTATGAGGGGTTTTCAAGGTCATTCAGATTTCGGAAATTTTTTCTAAGTCCGAAATTCTTTCCAAGTCCGAAATTTTTTCCAAGTCCGAAATGTATGAAATTTTTTCCGAGTCCCAAATTTTTTCCAAGTCCGAAGTGTATGAAATTTTTCCAAGTCCGAAATCTATAAAATTTTTTGTACTTCCATTGGGATTCGATCTCGGGATTTCTAGCTGTGAGACAAGCGCTCTAACCATGCGGCTATGCAAGGTATTGGGTGAGTGTAGAAATGTTGTATAGAAGCGGAGCGGTTTAGGCGGAAATATTAACAAGTTCCGTTGGAGGGGCATACGTTGAAAACATAAATTTTTTCCAAGTCCCGTTCAAAGTCATTCGGATTCTGCAAATTTTTTCCAAGTCCGAAATGTATGAAATTTTTTCCGAGTCCGAAATATATGAAATTTTCGTATTTCCATTAGGATTCGAACCCGGGATTTCCTATTACCAGCCAAGATCCTTACCGCTGGATGCATCTTGAACAAATTGCTGTGAATGTTGATACCATGTTACCGGTCAGTCAACCTTTGGACCGGTGCTTTGAGGTGTTGGCCACGCGCATGCCAGCGATATTTTGTTTAACGATAGTTACGTTTAGCGATATTTTCGAATATCGAAATTTCGAATAATGAAATATCGATATTTCGAATAATGAAATATCGATATTTCGTAACCCTTCAAATATGCAGAGCTGCAGGTGTGTGATACATAAAAATTCATTTTTCTCATCAAGGCAAATATTCCATTCTCGTCAATTCTTATTAATGTCTTTTTAATATACTGGAATCGCCCTCGAGAATAAACATTCAAATGAAAATCAATTGGTTCAGAAGTTAATTATGTGTTATCGCCTGATAAACACTATATTTGGAAATCTTTGCATGGATTCAATAACAGCGAATGTATGATTGCAATTATACGATTACCTTATTCTGTGACGAGAACGCCTGTTCATGAAGGCAAATATGAAAATCTCATCGGATAATTCCGTCTACCTTGTTATTGTTGTAAATGACAACGGGAAAGCTATGCTGCGGGGAATCACTTGCAAAGTTTTGTGTCATATATCCACCAGTATCCGCAAATATATCCACAATATATCCGCAAATATATCCCCATTAGGTTTTCAGGGTGAATGAAACAAAATATGTACCCTATATGATACTTATTATTCTTAAGTACATAATTGAAATCTTACATGCAAAATTTCTTTTTTTTCAACAATTCCTACATACTTGATACTTTTCTCACAATTTCGCTTAATGGCATATATTCCATGATAGCGTCATGACAGATGATACAAAAACAGGTGGTAGAAGCGGGAAAACCATCCCTTGCATCTATTTCCAACTTAATATCTATAGTGGAGTTCTTGAAGGTTTCGTTTCGTCTTGAGCAATCAATTATGAATATACTTCTTGATTTAAATTGAGCGTAATCCAATAAAACACTTTTCTTTCGATTCATATAATTTGTTCCGAAATTTGAGTAGTTGAAATACGCCTCAGTAAAATCATTTTTATTGAAATCCAATCTCAGCTGTTCTTGTGGGTAGTACTCTCCATTCATTAACAATCTTACGTCGGATATATTGATATTATCGAAATAGTTTGAATCTTTCGTATCCTCATCTTTTCTATTTGTCTGAAAACAACAAATGACATATCTTGGATAGTCGACTACTGACGTTGTTTTAACATTCCAAATTTCTTTTGTACTGCCTGTAGTAAGAGCAGGAAGTGTAGATAATTCCCATCGACGAAATGGAACCAAAAGAGGTTTATCAATTTTTATTGATTCCAATAATTCCAATTTCAGAAGATCATTTGGATACACATGTTTCACGATTAGTTCCATACTGTCGATCGTAATTTTACCCTTTGTTACTTCAACTGCTTCTCCAGTACCAGCAGTAATCTTCATAGCATTGTTATCGTTTCGGGCTCTCACGAAACGAAAAGTTTGTTTACCACATAAAGCCATTTGATAATCATTAAAAATATTCAGCAAATGTTTCATTGGTATACGAAAATAGAAACGACCATCTGAATTCACGGTTGGTGCATTTGGAAATGACCACCCTGCTATGCTTAGCTCCCTGTTGTCAACTTTCTCATAACAGAGGAATCCTCGTATTGTTGAAACGATGCCTGGATTCTTTACGCATTCGATTTCGGTACCCGCTAATTCATATGTTAAGCTTTCGAACAAAAATGCTCCAGCGTTATTCACTAATTCAACTTTACCAGTACCAGCCGTTTTCTCAAGTTTTCCTTTGATAATAACAGCAGAATCGGACATAAGGAACCAAATATCTGGTCTATTGATAGCAATCTCGATAGAGTCATTATTTCGGAATGATTTAATGTAGGGAAGATAAGTTCTAGAGTCAACTCTAACGATAGAATCATCTGAATTCAGAGGTTGGTATATGTCAAATGTTTGGGCGGAAATTATATCCAATTGATTGTAAAAATAATCGATCTTGAATTGACATCTTTTTCGCCACTTTCTTTGGCGATGGCTTGATCACTAATGATTCCTTTGTCGTGGTGGTGTTATATATATGCTGTGGAAATATAAGGACCATCTTTTCAATTCTAATCGTACTATTATTTCTTCGCCTCTGAAATTTACCAAATTCGAATCTTGATCCAATATGTTTAAGGTGAGATTATCAATTTTGTTCTTCGTTACAGGTAAGTATATCAGATTACTTGGTGTTTCATCGATAGCGTAGCCAGGGTCAACGTTTACAGCAAATTCATAAATAGTATGTGATGGTTGCTCGTTGTGAAATGCTCCTTCAGTTATGTTACAACCAATGTTTATGGTCCGAACTTGAACTATTTGAACAGATAGATCCGATTCGTGCACTACTCCTGGACTCAACACTCTTGCTGAAAATCCCAATAGTTTTCCTAGAGAATTCTTCTTCGTGAAATCGATATAGTGCGAACGATGATATATTTCACACTTCAATGTGTTATTATTTGGTCTCAAGAAAAATATTCCACTGTCAGTCTTACGCTCCTCTTCAGATAATAAAAAATTTTTCAGATAATCTTCAATATCAGTTATTTCATATGTTCCAGTAGGTACTTGAATATTTCCTGTTTCTCCATTCTTTTTCAAATAGTAAAATTGAGTATTTTCATCGATATTTGGTATCGTATTATAAGAATGGAAACCAATTAAAGCAAGACCGTATAGATAATTGGGGTCTAACTCAATAGGTGTATTGAAATCAGTTGATAAAGTCGAAGTATGACCTTTTAGAGTGAAAATAACAGACATGACTGATGAAATAAGTAGAAAGCTTCTATATTTATACTTATGACTCGAAATAATTCTCTCATTTATAAATACTTTCTTAAATAACGATTCTGAGTCTATATCGTTTCAAAATCACTCATGACACTGGTTGGAATTATGAGAGTTTCTGTTTTTCAAGTGAAGACCTCATCCCCTCTTAGATATTTCTCACATGACCTATGGCTTCCTGCATGAGGGTTTATTTTCATTTTTTTCTTTCGATTAATATTTCGAAAGCAGATATGCTTGCGAATATTGAATAAAATCAGTCAATTTCAACAGTGATGTATCGAGTAACGGTGGAAAAAATGAACCAGTGTATGTCAAACCTACACAGACATGCAAAACAATGGTATTTCAGACATCCATTCAATAAACATATGTCACATGACATAAACTATGATATTATATTCTCTATTGTAGTCCTAGATTAACTGGTAAATAATGACTGCTATAAAATTGGTTTCGATAAATATATAATAATGAGATCATATGGGATAACCGGCAGTCCATTGTCAACATGTTTCGATACAACATATCAGAGGATCGTAAACGAAAGCAACGAATTCATCAATTGATGCAAGATATTAGAAAAAAATATCAAGCTCTCAAACTTGGCAAAACAGAAAAAGATGAGACTATTCACCGATTATTCGCACCAATTACAGATAGACTGGATAGGGTAGTGGACAAACAAACGGCTGCTTTAATTCAACAAGCTACGTTGAAAACATCTACTATTTCTGCATTATTCAAACAAGAAGCATCTACACCAATCAAAATGAATTATAAACCGTTAGAAATAACTTCTACACCTATCAAATCAACTCTACAACCGTTTAAAGCGCCGCTGAACCCGTTCCAAGCAACTCCTACACCTTTCGAAACACCTATTAGTCAAGAACCCACACATGTGACCATAAGAACGGACGATGAGGGGTCTGAAATTGTTAGTTCCCCCTTCACACCTATGATGCAATTTTTAAAACCACGAAAACCTCAAAGTATTCCAAATGTTCTGAAATATTTGCCAACTCAAATAATTGCTGAGAGCAAAACAGAAAAAGACGAGGAAAGTGATGAAAAAGACAAAGAAGAGGACAAGGAGGATTTAAATCAATCCAAACAACTCTATGATAAATTGAAAGACTCCGATATTATGAGCGAATACATTGAACAATATCCGGAAATCATTAGAGAGTACATTAGTCAAGTTTGGGAAGAGTCGCCCAATATTGATTTTACTTATGGGCCAAAATATAATCCTATTACGTCGAAATGGACATTAGGTAAAACGCTGATCGATTTCGATCGAAACACTGGAGAAATTTTTATTGGAAGAGAACGTTTTCCGGGCTCGAAAGGACTTTATGAATTGTTATTCAGTAAAGAGCCAGACATATTCAATGATGTCGATAAAGAAAACTATAGGAAAATCCTCAATATCACTAATGTTTATAGGAGACGTTACGATCCAATGAAACCTCCAAGGGGTAATGTAGGATACAAATACAGACGTATTATCAGACCATTCATGCAGGAAGGACAGAGTGGTGCTGGTTTGTCTTACAATGAAAATCTTGTCTACTGGGATTATATAGAGGAGCTGATCAGTAGATTACGATTACTTCACGCATCTAAAAATGCAGGATATACTTCAATTGACAATGAGGTTCAGTCTATAATTGAAGAACTGCGTGAAGCTGGTGTTATATATTGAGTGTTTCGATCGATGAAGCAGCATTTGAAATATGACTCTAGATAAATTTGCACGTTCTTCTATTCCTCGCAGAGAGAAAAGATCTCGGACTGAAACCAAGTTTCCGCTGACTGAAGATGGTAATTATGATTTTACAAATCGTAAACTATGTAATGTGAAAATACCTACAGAAAGTATGGATGCTGTGAATAAAGAATTCGTGGACATGGAGCTATTGAAACTAGCTGAAAAATCGAAAAATACCTTTAAGGCCATTTCAGATTCATTACAAATAACGATAGATAGGATGCAAAGTACTGAACATATATTAGACACCAAACAGCAAACATTTTTCGCTGATCTCCGAATCACTCAAGAAAAAAATTTTCAAGAACTTAATCAAAACATGACAGAAGGTTTCGAAAAGTTTGTTGAAGGTTTCAAACATACGTTAACAGGAAGTTTTGAAATTAAATTCAACCAAGTTGCAAATAAATTGAAGGAACTTGAAAATAGGATCAACGAGATTCAATCTTTTTCCAGACATTGACAATGGCGCAACACTCAAGAGAGAAAATTCAAGTGGTGAATGAACTACATAAACCTGCTAGAAAAAAATTCTTACGTAGGCGTACCATTATTAAGGGACCAGATGATTTGTGGCAATGCGAGTTGGCGCAAATGGACATATATGCAAGGGAAAATACAAGTTATAAATTTATTCTGGTTGTCATCGATTGTTTCTCCAAATTTGTATGGGTGAAAGCTCTGAAAACGAAAAGTGCCGTTGAAGTTACTGGAGCATTTTCAGAAATATTACAACAGAGTAATCGATGTCCTAAAAACCTACACACAGATCAAGGAAAGGAATTTTTCAACAACAAATTCCAACAACTGACGAAACAGTACAAAATAAATAATTACAATACTTATAGCATTAAAAAGGCTGCAATTGTCGAACGAGTGATACGGACTATCAAAGAGAAACTATTCAAACACTTCAATTTAAACGGATCATATAAATGGATTGATGTGATTCACGATATCGTCGATGTGTATAATCACACAAAGCATAGAACAATCAAAATGAAACCTTGTGATGTTACTAAAAATAATGAAAGTGCATTACTGAAAAATGCTTTCAATCATATAAAAATTGCTGGACCGTATAAGTTGTCAATACGTGATATGGTCCGTATAAGCAAAGCTAAGCATATTTTTTCAAAGGGATATACTCCCAACTGGACTACAGAACTCTTCAAAATCATCAAAATTCAGATAACTAATCCTGTTACTTATCTCCTGGAAGATGAACAAGGTAGACCCATTCTAGGAGCTTTTTATGAATATGAGTTACAAAAAACTCACCATCCTGATGTATATTTGGTGGAAAAAATCCTACGTCGAAAAGGTGATAGAGTTTTAGTTCGATGGTTGGGATTTGATGAATCTCAATATTCCTGGATTGATTCAACAAATAAACTATAAGCATTCGTCTTGATTCAGATGAAGCAACTAATTTCATCTGCTACAAATATAACGGGGAGACTCAATACCAATTGGACACAGAACTTAGACAGGTGATTCGAATCCCACTTACTGAAAATACATATTGTGGTGTATCTTGTTCAGTTCAAATTCATAATTGGGAAGGAGAAGGAGATTGTGACTTAGAGGATCACTATAAATATCCCCAGACTTGTGAATCTTCTCATAATTCGTGGAAATATTCAAACACTGAACATCATCCTGATGCGAAAACATGAATTTAATCATACCATATGCAATTGTTGGAAATGTCTTATACGTTCATTTTCAACCGAAAATAATGAGGGCTCAAATATGTACCGGCAATAATAATTCAACGACATATGATATGGTTCTGACCAGAATAAACGATGATCTACCCTCGTTTCGTTTCAACGATGAAAACAATTCTTTAGAAAATGGTTTCAAAATAATCTACACCTTTACAAATGGAACTCATGCTGAGTCTGAATGGTATACACCGTTCGATATGAAAACTAATCATACGAATATTATTGTTATATGTGTCTGTATATGTCTATTATCTGTATTGATGCCAGCACTAGCAGTTGATTTGAAACTTTATTTGAATAATTACTTTCATCCATGATTACCTTTTAATAAATACTTTTTGCCTTAAAACTTGTGAGATATTTTAGCATATACTGAAACAATAAGAGAAAAATATCTGATAATAAAGGTCAATTGAGTTACACACCCATTATAGGTTCGTGGAGTTATTCATATTTATAAAACGGATATAATAAGAGGAAAATCATCAGTCCCAATCTTTCGGTTCATGAAACAAGATGCATACTTGTAGAATTGGCGAGAAATAATATACTCTACCCAATAATTTGAGTAGACATATGAATACACACAGACAAATTCACTTCCCTTGTTCTTCGTGTGGAAAGACATACGCACGAAGTGATAATTTGAAAAGACACATCTTCAGGAAACATGATGAAATTCAAGATCATAGGAGAATCGATCACATAGGAATAATATTTGGAAATAACCCGCATATCAAAGAGAGATCGCGAGACAAAGATGAAAATTATCCATCCCCAAGTCTTCATAAAGTTGATGAGAATGGATTCACACTTGATACAATAATACAGTTGATGAACTACGCTTACTGTATGCTCAAAACTTCACTGCAGAAACATCTGAAAGAATACAATATTTGATAGATCAACTTCGAATGGCTGGAGTTATCTATTAGAAAAATATGATGAGCCTTTGTAAAAATTAGTCATTTCGGGGTTATCAAAAAATAATTCACAAATCAGGAAAATAGTGAATAGATGAATAGAATCAATTCGTGAATTGACCAACGATTTGTTTTATCGCCAAGCGATAATGCTAATTACATCTTGACCTCCATTGAACCTGCAATTTGTTGATAAACATACCAATTGTACTAATCTCGAATAGGTTCATTGTGTAGATTTTTCATTTGAAGCAATGAAAAAGAAGACTATAAGGTATCAGGAACTGACGATTTCCAAAAATTATAATACCTGGGAAGTGTTCGAAAATAAACAGAAATTTTGCATGTAAGATTTCAATTATGTACTTAAGAATAATAAATATCATATAGGGTACATATTTTGTTTCATTCACCCTGAAAACCTAATGGGGATATATTTGCGGATACTGGTGGATATATGACACAAAACTTTGCAAGTGATTCCCCGCAGCATAGCTTTCCCGTTGTCATTTACAACAATAACAAGGTAGACGGAATTATCCGATGAGATTTTCATATTTGCCTTCATGAACAGGCGTTCTCGTCACAGAATAAGGTAATCGTATAATTGCAATTATACATTCGCTGTTATTGAATCCATGCAAAGATTTCCAAATATAGTGTTTATCAGGCGATAACACATAATTAACTTCTGAAACAATTGATTTTCATTTGAATGTTTATTCTCGAGGGCGATTCCAGTATATTAAAAAGACATTAATAAGAATTGACGAGAATGGAGTATTTGCCTTGATGTGAAAAATGAATTTTTATGTATCACACACCTGCAGCTCTGCATATTTGAAGGGTTACGAAATATCGATATTTCATTATTCGAAATATCGATATTTCATTATTCGAAATTTCGATATTCGAAAATATCGCTAAACGTAACTATCGTTAAACAAAATATCGCTGGCATGCGCGCGGCCAACACCTCAAAGCACCGGTCCAAAGGTTGACTGACCGGTAACATGGTATCAACATTCACAGCAATTTGTTCAAGATGCATCCAGCGGTAAGGATCTTGGCTGGTAATAGGAAATCCCGGGTTCGAATCCTAATGGAAATACGAAAATTTCATATATTTCGGACTTGGAAAAAATTTCATACATTTCGGACTTGGAAAAAATTTGCAGAATCCGAATGACTTTGAACGGGACTTGGAAAAAATTTATGTTTTCAACGTATGCCCCTCCAACGGGACTTGTTAATATTTCCGCCTTAAACCGCTCCGCTTCTATACAACATTTCTACACTCACCCAATACCTTGCATAGCCGCATGGTTAGAGCGCTTGTCTCACAGCTAGAAATCCTGAGATCGAATCCCAATGGAAGTACAAAAAATTTTAAAGATTTCGGACTTGGAAAAATTTCATACACTTCGGACTTGGAAAAAATTTGGGACTTGGAAAAAATTTCATACATTTCGGACTTGGAAAAAATTTCGGACTTGGAAAGAATTTCGGACTTAGAAAAAATTTCCGAAATCTGAATGACCTTGAAAACCCCTCATACACGTCTACGAAATGGTACAATTTCTCCAAAATGAACCTCAAAATTCCTTATGGGAATTTACGTGTATTTGCGCTAGTATTTGGTTTATACCGGTGTTGCATATCTACTTACGTCTGGGTGAACATACTTTCGAATGCGAACTTCTCACTGGACACAGAATTACAGAAAGACTCTTATTGCCCAGAATAAAGATGAAGGCTACACATGTAATGTTGCCGAAAGCTGGACTGACGATAAACAAATCTCAAGGACAGACTTTGAAAAGAATTGGTATATGCTTGAAAAGACCATGTTTCACTCACGGACAATTAGATGTTGCGTTTTCTAGAGTTGGAAGTATCGATGACATTAAAATTTTCATCGACGATTCTGGAAAACAGGGTACATTCAAATTCAGAGGAGGACAACGTTTTACCTGCAACACAGTGTTTCCCAGCGTACTGAACAATAAATTCGATCAAGATGGTCGCAGATTACGACATCAAGTGACTACTCTGTCAGCCCATGAGTCCGACTCGGATAACGAACAACAACACTCATCGCAGCTTCGTCCGATTTTGAGAGAAGATAGCGATCCGGACTTTAGATCGGAACATGATGATCTTTCCGGTGCAGAGGAAAACGAACTATATCGTAACATAGAATTGGAAGAGATAATTTGACGTTACGACGATAAAGATCCTGTATACTAAACTGTTCCTATAAGAACTAGAGGCCAAATCACTTCGTTAGATCGACCCGGACCTTCTGGAATAACAAAACCCAGCACGGTGGATGGGCGCACTTACTATGAAGTACTCGATACTTCGGACAGTGATTCGGATTAAGGAAATTACAGAGTCTCTCGCTCCTCCTTCTGGTACTCCCTCCCTTATTCCCTTCCTTCCATCCTTCTCCGGAATGCAGCAACGAGCTAGTCAGATGCCTGTTCTCCCGGGTACTGATCCATTAACCCTTCAGTAGGTCACCTTGCCACGCCTCTAAGTCTCCCTCCTATCTTAGGGAATTCATCCCTTCCTCCGTTGCCAGGAATGATGGACATGCCAAGTTCACTTCCGTCAGGTCCGTCATCAATATTCTCTGCATCTTCCCAGGTAGTAGATACCCTTGTCAAATGTACAAACCGCACGGATATATGCCAACACTGTAGAGCTCTGTTTTCCACTCAAGAAAATACGACTAGGAGTAACGACTATACTTCATGTTGTAATAAGGGGGCTTACACATAGCCACTCTTGCATTCGTGTCCCAGAACTCTTAGAGATCTATATACTGGCAGGGGTCATCTGGATACTCAATTAAGGAAAAATATCAGATATCTTTTCTAGATGTGGAAGAAGCTCTAGAAAGAAGAACCGATTTCGCTCAAGATAGGGTTGATCCTCAACTCGTAAGATTAATCGACACTCTTGCGAGCAAATAACACATACATTCAGGCGTATAAACCGATGTGGTACTCATTTCTTCTGGAAATGTAATTTCATATACATAATTACGTATAGAGTGAACAAAATCCTGTTCGGTAACATGGGAATCTCTGAGTGGCGCCATCCATCAGAAAGTATACTATCTATTATCAGCCATTAATTGTACAGATCACTAACTTGATAGGTTTTCACGAATCTCATCGAAGTGTTAATATAATAAAATTTTATCATAAAATATGATTTATGCACGTAGATTAAACGTTATTTTTGAATATTAATGATCACAAAGAGATCATTTAATATAATTTACTATTTTCCCATTTAGGTTCTCCTGTGATGATGAAAGTTCATAGAATATTTTTTGGCGCCATACTGTCTTATCTTACTCTCGTTTAATAATGATATGAAGCTAATTTTCTGATACGAAGTGTTCGTTATTGACTATATCTAGTACGAAAGCTTACATTATATTGGGAAAATCACAAATATACTGAATAGTTCTATCAAATTCATTGGATTTTTGGTGAGTTGAAAATATAGAAATAAAAGTAAACTGGGTATGTTTTTTCCATGATGGTTCATTTCACATTGTTGAAAAGCTAAGATATTCTGTGGTATTGATAAGGTATGTTTAATGATTGATGCATATATAATAAATTCATACTTCTCTCATATACTCGAGATGTGAGAGAATTAAATACATATATTTCAGATTTAGAGTGCATTTCGCAATTATATTTTTTTATTATAGATATTTGACTGATTTTGAAATAATTAACCGGTGGTAAGAATACAACGTTGAAATACCCAACACAAGAAGTCATCAGTTCAGTGGAAAGAAATGACATTGCCAGTATTCTCCCTCCTCCTAAAATAGATCGTAGAGGCAAAACAGTTTTTTGTGTGCTATTTTCGGATTACAGTATATGTTGAATTCAAGCGAACATTGCTCCTGAAAGCGATCTCAATTCTAGTTAGTATTTTTATAAAAAAAGACTTTCGACAATAAAGAGCTCTGGGTTAATTTAGTCAGTACTTATAATTACTTATTGTTATGAAAAATCTAATTTTGTGCGTTTTTGATGGAGCGTGTTTTCAATGAATTCAATCATTATTTCAGGAAAAGACTTTTTAAGCGCTTGTTCAGGATTAAATGGAGTTCATTGATAAGTATTGTTTTCCCATTATGGTTTTTGTCCCGACTTGAGTTGGTGCAAGACTCGATAACAGAACCAGTTTTGGCAGGATTGGAACTTTCTTAAACCAGATTGTTTATTAGGAATTATTCTTTTCGGCACACTACAGAAATACTTCACTCATGTTAAAGGATAATATAAGTCGATAATGCACTCCCCCATATTGGCGGGGCAAGTGTGTAACACGGAATTGAAATTATGTTTCGGGAAATGTCATATTCATTTTTTCTTGAGATTATTTGGTTTGAAGATAATATAAAAAAATTGAAAGTATATATCACAATGAGAGAACTTTCGAGATATCTTTGAAGATGAACTACACATTTCATGTGACGCATTTGCCACACTTCACCTTATATCGATCTGTTCTGATATTCGCATATCAACATAAAGACGTGAAGAAATTATGCTCCTTCATATTATTAATTTTAGTCCTGCTTCTTTCAACTGCTGCATAAAGCCAACGAATCCGCTCTATATCGACTATTCGGAATAAGAGCACACACGACACTGGAAATATCCGGATTCATAGATTACGACCTCAGGTGAGTACAGTGTCTTTTGAAGAGTTCGACATAGAAAACGAAGATGACGATAGGAAACAATCATCACCGCTTCGTCAAATTTCGAAAGAAGATAGCGATCGGGACTAAAAAAAGAACACGATGGTCTTTCCAGTTCAGAGGAAGAAGACATCTATCAAAATACGATTTGGACGAGATTTTTCGACATTATGTCGATTCAGATACTGTGAATGAGACTGCTCCAGTGAGAATTAGAGGCCATATTCAAGATTTATGTGACAAAATGATTTCCTATGTACAGGGTGAGTCTTTGACCTTGCAGAATATTTTAACAGAAGTATCCTGAAGCTGAAAGAAACACATTTGTCCTCTACCATTTTTTCCGATTCGGCCTAGATAAAAAGATATAGGCATTATAAATTTTCATGATAGGCTAGCCGCCCCTGGAAACCCGAACACTGAAGTTTTTCAAAGCCTAAGATATACCATTCAAATCTTCGAAATAAGCAACTCTGTTATGAAAACAAGCGTCAACTTACTTTTTACATTCCAGTTGGTGAAAAAAGTTGTTTTTATAGTACAATAAACAAGTTAGGTATTCCAAATTTCGTGGGCGATAGAAGTTGAATATTCTTCTCTTGGTTTCATTTTCGATAATGAGGAATTCATCTAGCTATCACTCATATTAGCTTTGAGATTCATCTTCAATTTGTAATTATTAATTTTCTTTATTTATTTCATTTTCTCCAAGAATTATCAGATTCAGACATAACCCATTCAAACTTTCATTTTCATAAATAAATAAAACAGATGTACCTAATTTATCTATGAACGTACAAACGTTGCCAAATTGACGAGCAGAAAGAAAGAACTCTTCGAAATCAAATAACACACAATATGCTAATTCTATGTATACACTTGTATAGTCTATGATTCTGAACTGAACTATAAATCTGTGGCTCTGTGGTTTTAAGGTTATGTCATGATTGTCATGGTGGTTTTCTTCCACCATGGGTTGTTATGTTATGAAAGCCCATTTGAAGAATCCCTCAAAATAAATACTATCAAAGTTCTCTACATAATTTCAAGAAATTTGGTTCAGCAGAAAGATTGCATTTTAACCAGTAAGAATCCCCATTATCATGGAAAAGTGAGAAGTTAATCAATTATACTTCACAAATTGGCTCGAAATTGAAAAGGAAGCTTCATGAATGGATTCAGGACCGAATCAACACTGTATAACACAGATATAATTTTGGGATGGAAGCCTATTTGCGGGATTCTTACGGTTACGTCCATTGTGAATTGGCTAAAGTCGGCTACTTTGCTTGCAAATCATTCCAAAATAAAAAATGCTAGGATTACATTCTCAACTTTTAGACGTGACAACGCGGAAAAATTGAATTCTGTGAATTTTTTGAACAGAGTTGCATTCAGCCAAAGTTCCCAATTCTCGGAATTTCACAGATATTTTTTATTTTTGAATTTCAGATTACTCGAAAACGGCGAATCATACGAAAAAAAATAAAGAATACTTTTACTTTCCAAAATGGTCGAAAATTCGTTGAATAGCATTCAAATTATCTTTAAAAGTTGGATTCTTTGAATTTCTGGTATTTTTATGAAATGTTATGGTCATATTAAAGAAACTGGAGGATGTGGATGAAATTTTGTAATCCAGGAACATTCATCGTATCAATAAAAAACTATATTCCAAAAATCATCTCATTCGATGAGATCGTTCGCGAGATATAATCGAAAACTTAATTTTTTTATGGATTTTCAACAGTCTGTATCTTACGAACCAAGCTGAAACGGAAAAAATGGTAGGGGTGTTTCTTTTGGCTTCAGGAATCTTCTGTTGAAATATTCGGCAAGGTCAAAGACTCACCCTGTATTTTGACAGAAACAAACATAATTTTTCCATTTGTTTTCTCAGCAGCGGTGCACGCATTGAAGAAATTATGATTTCATTGTGTAGTGAATCTATCAAAGGCAATAGTTAAAAGGATATATTCGCTACGTATTTAACGTTAACATTTCAATCATCATTACATCTTCATTCATTATTAAATTCGATTGCTTAAGGGTCAATATATGTGGACAGATTATTCATTATTTTCGGGCATGAGCTACCGTCCGTTCGTTTCGAACTCTCACAGAATAAACTCGAACCTTATGATTCGAATTTTTTTCTGTTCAAGCACCTCTATGTTGATATCATCCTCATAAGATAGGGTATCCTTTTCATTGCTTTGTTTAATGATAGAAGGTGACTTCAATTCAAACTTCCATTCGCACTACCAAATTGTTCAACTCAACATATTTCCTTTCGAAATACTTTGAAGAATTTTCATTAATAGGTTAAATTTTTCCATTATCAAACAATTCCTTGTTTATTTCCAAAGTTTTTTCCAACTGGCTTGTTCTGAACTTCATGGATGTTATATTTTCTATTCGATTTAGTCTTGTTTCTCACTGAACTAGAGCTTTCTCAGAATTTATGTCCTCAAAGTTATCTTGTTCCTGTTGAAGCTGGAGATATTCTCAGCAGCATTAGTTTATTTTGGTTCTATGATTATTGTTCTTTTAATAAGATCAGTATACATTAGAGTTGTCAAGAAAAAAAAAATTGAAGTCAATCAATTTATGAATAAATATTAGTTCCTTATTCTGAATAAAAATAACTTCAACGTGGTAGCAGAGCGTGGTTCGTGGTTCAGGTTGAAGAAACAGAATAAACGAGAAGATATTTACAAATTGAAAGAGAGTTAAAATCAGAAGATGGATACAAGCAAAATACAAATTGGTTTGCTAGAGGGGAAGTCAAACTGGTCAACCTGGAAATATAAATTGTGCATTTTGTTAAGAGGAATTAAAGGCGGTCTAGAGGTTATCGAAGGAAATTTAAAAGCCCCTAAATGCTTACCAGAAGATGCTACAACTGTTGATAAAACCAGGTACGAGAAAGACTTATCAGATTTCAATCAAGCCGATAATAATGCTTTACTAATTCTGACTCTAAATATGACACAAGAAACTTTAGAAAAAGTAATGCGTTTCACATCCGCTAGAGAAGTTTGGCTAGAATTGCACAGGCTTTATGATGGCAATGTCGAGGACAAGACCTATGGCCTATGCATGCAATTCTTCAGCTATGTAAAACAAGCAGATGATGATATAGCCACACATACATCAAAACTGAAGAATCTTTGGGACAAACTTCAGAAAGATATTTTGAAGAACAAAATGACTGCTGGAAATGAGTGTAAATGTGATTTACCTGAAATTTTACTTATCTGTAAAATACTAGAAACTCTACCTTCTGATTACTTCTCGTTCAAGTCAAGTTGGATGCTCATATCAAACAAAGAAAGAACAATAGATAACTTGACAAATCAATTGGTTGCTTATGAAAAAGCATTATCAAGCAAAATTGAGACTAAACAGGAAGTTTTGTATACAGTAAACAAAAGAAGCAATCTATTTTGTAAATACTGTAAATCACGAGGACATAAAATAAGACAGTGTCTGAAATGGAAGGCAGATGGTAAGCCACCAAAACCTGACAAAACTAATAGAGCAAGTGATACGAAGAACAATGTTTCATTACTAGCCGTTTCCAATGTTGTATTGTTGTGTGAACAAGATGAAGAAAATTGGTACGTCGACAATGGTGCAACTAATCACATTACCAACCAAAATAATGTGTTTGAGAGCTATGTACCATTTGACAATCATCACCAAATAACTACAGCAAACGGAGAGTCAGTACCGGCATTAGGAAAAGGTACAATTAGAGTAAAAACAAACGTGAATGGTAGAATTCAAGTTTTTCCTCTGACTGAAGTATGGTATGTTCCTAGTATCAAGAAAAACTTGTTCTCAACATTGTCAGCACAAGATAAAAATCCAGACAGTGAATTTGTTTCAACAACAGAAAAGTGTTATTTCAAGTTATCAGGAGAAGTTATACTTGTTGGATCCAGAAATTGTTCAGGAGGATTGTATAAACTTAAAATGAAATCCTTAAAGCCAGAAAATTCGAAAGAAATTAATTCAGTTCATAATGATAATGTTTTGCAGTTATATCATGAAAGATTTGGACATCAAAATAAGAGATATGTAAAAACAATATTGAAAAGAGAACTGGGATTAGATGTCAATCTCGATAGTGAAATGTGTGAAGGTTGTATCTATGGGAAAGCTCATGTACTCAAATTTGGTACAAGATGTCGAGCCAAAGCACCTGGTGAACTCTTACATACAGATGTATGTGGTCCATTTGACCCATCCAAATCCGGCTATCGATATTATGTCTTATTCAAGGATGATTATAGCAGATATCGTTTTATATATTTCATGAAACACAAATCAGAAGTGATAGATAATTTGAACATTGTCCTAGAAGAAATTAAAGCTGCAGGTTATGGTGTGAAAGAAGTTTTATCAGATAATGGTGGTGAGTTCGACAATAATAGAGTCAGAAAAACGCTAAACCATTATGGCATACGACAAAGACTAATCATGCCATATACACCACAACAGAACGGGTGTGCAGAAAGAGAAAACCGAACTGTTGTTGAAACAGCAAGAGCCTTAATGCATGCTAGAGAAGGAATATTTGATCAGAGTTTCTTGGGCAGAATTAGTCAACACAGCGACATACATTCTGAATCGCACCAGTAAATCAGGTGTTGAAGGATTATCTCCTTATGAAATATGGTTCAATAAGAAACCAAAATTGAGTCATTTGAAAATCATAGGTAGTAGTTGCTATGCTCATATTCCTAAGATGCATCGGAAGAAAATGGAAAAGAAAGCTACTACAGGTATTCTTATGGGTTATGAAAATGACGACGGTTATCGGATATGGTCTATAGATCAAAAGAGACTAGTAAGATCAAGGGATGTCATTTTTGATGAATGTGAAATTTTGCCAATAACAAATAGTCAACAGACTGAAAGTCAAAATGGTGGACTTCAAAATAATTTTGATTACTTGAGAGTTGTTGACAAAGGGGAAAACTTCCTTGAATCATCAAATTCTGACAATGAACATGATCAAGAGTCAATTGAAGAAGATAATCAAAATCTGGAACGAAGAGAGTTACCTACAGAAATAGTTGAAGAAAGTGAGCAGAGTACTGAAGAAATCAGACAGGCGTTAAGGGACAGAATGACCATTAGAAAACCATCACGTTTTGATGATTATGTTATGACAGTTGCTGCAGAAATATGTGAATCAAATGAACCTTTAAATTACATGGATGCCATAACTTGTAATGAAAAAGAACACTGGATTACAGCAATGAAGCAGGAGTTACAATCTTTGAAGGAAAATAATACTTGGATTTTGAAAGGATTACCACCTGGAAAAAAGGCGATTCCTTGCAAATGGGTATTCAAGCTAAAAACGAATCCTGATGGCTCTGTTGAAAAGTACAAAGCTAGACTGGTTATAAAAGGATACTCTCAGAAGAAGGGGGTTGATTATGACCAAACGTATAGTCCAGTGGCAAAAGGAGGAACAATAAGGTCACTATTAAGCATAGCTGCGAGTAAAAATATGTCTCTTACACAGTTTGACGTATGTACTGCTTTTCTCTATGGTAATTTAGACGAAGAAGTGTACATGAAACAACCTGAAGGTTTCATAGATACAAGCGGCATGGTTTGTAAACTCCAACGGAGTTTGTATGGATTAAAACAAGCTCCAAGATGTTGGAATAAACGTTTCAGGGATTTTCTTGAAAAACGAGGATTTAGACGATCTGATGCCGACCCATGTTTATTTATCAAAAAACAAAGAACTGACATGTTATTGTTAGCTCTCTATGTTGACGATGGATTACTAGCTTGCAGCAATGATACCATGAAAAATGAGTTTTTGAATAGTTTAGAAGAAGAATTCAAGATAACAATAAAACCGGCATCCTATTTTCTTGGGCTCCAGATTCAGAAAGAAGAGAACGGTACCATTCAAGTGAATCAATCTTCTTATACAAAGAAAATTCTTGAAAGATATGGCATGTCAAACTGCAAACCAGTAACAACTCCAATTGTAAAAGAAGTTTCTCAATTAGGGAAGGAAGATGTAGAATTGAACAAAACTTTTCCTTATCGAGAGGCAGTTGGTGCTTTACTTTACCTAATGACAAGTACGAGGCCAGACATA
The DNA here is from genome assembly GCA_958510865.1 of Myrrha octodecimguttata. NCBI lineage: Eukaryota > Metazoa > Arthropoda > Insecta > Coleoptera > Coccinellidae > Myrrha > Myrrha octodecimguttata. Next base: position 16,020,800 of record OY294061.1, read on the forward strand.
GCTTATGCAGTCAGTGTCGCCTCAAGAAAGCTAGAAAATCCAACGAACGCAGATTGTGTTAAGGTTAAAAGGATATTTCGTTATCTGAAGGGCACAATGGATCTTGGACTTAGCTACAAGTCGAAGGAAAGAGATGAGTTAGTGGCCTACAGTGATGCAGACCACGGAGGAGATTGTGAAACAGGACGCTCAACTTCTGGCGTTTTATGCATGTATGCTGGTGGAGCTATATCTTGGCTCAGTCAGCGTCAAACATCTGTTGCAATTTCCACAACAGAGGCTGAAATAGTGGCTGCTAGTGAAGCTACACAGGAAATAGAATGGCTAAAGCGATTGTTCAAAGAAATACTCAGTTTTCAGTCAGTTCCAACATTGATGGTAGACAATGAAGCTGCTATTAAGCTGAGTCAAAACCCAGAATTTCACAGACGCACTGAACATATACATATAAGGCATTTCTTTGTGCGTGAACTAGTTTTAGATGGGGAAATGAATGTAGAAAAAGTTTCAACAGAGGACCAATTAGCAGACTTAATGACAAAACCTTTGTTCAAACCTCGACTTCAAATGCTAAGGAACAAAATGGGATTAACCAAAATATTCCAATGAGGGAAGGTGTTGAAGCTGGAGATATTCTCAGCAGCATTAGTTTATTTTGGTTCTATGATTATTGTTCTTTTAATAAGATCAGTATACATTAGAGTTGTCAAGAAAAACAAAAATTGAAGTCAATCAATTTATGAATAAATATTAGTTCCTTATTCTGAATAAAAATAACTTCAACGGTTCCAATATAGAAAACGGAATATGTTTCAACTATTGAATGATTCTGTTTATATAAACATAAAGTTTGAGTTACATGTCTGTCAATATTCGGTTCGATTTCAAATGCAGAATTGAATTTGTTGAATTGTAGCAGGAATTACTGCGCATCTTAAGAACGCATGCCTGCTATGTAAATATGTATCATGGGACCATTGCAGATCGATGTATAAAGGAGAATCAATATAGCATAATCACCTGTCCTGAACACCACGTGGCGCTGCGAAAAAATTCGCTTGTATTTTGGATTATTGGAAAGGTCTACCTGACCTGAATTCAGATAATGGTAATCCAGGTGAACAATTATCCGAATGGATGAACCATTTCCACATCTACCTCACTCCATCATAAAAAGACAAAAAGGAAGAGAAAATTTAAATAGCACAATTGCTACACTTCGCCGGACCTAAGCTACAGAAAGTCTACGTCACCATTGAATTATGTTAAATCAGAAGAATAACTACAGATTGTAGTTGACAAAATTGATCAGCACTTCTCACCAAGGCAAAATAAAACATGTCTTCGGTACCTCGAAGCAAACGGACGAAATTACCTTAGAACTATTCATCACCCATCTGAATTCATTCAGCTAAAAGTTGTGAATTCGAAACTCTACCTGGTGAACTCATTGAATTAATGTTGCTCATCGGAAATAATTATCTTTCAGAAGAAATTTCAGAAGAAAACAAAAAAGAAATAATTTCAGAATATCATCATACATGTCACAATGATATTTCAAAAACTCATAACTATTTATACAAGCGACACTATTGCACAAAAATGAAAAACAAGATCACTGAAATTATAAATAAATGCAAACTATGCCTCCAGTCAAAGTTATTCCTTCAAATTGGAATTTTCAAGACCACTTTTGGCGAAAAGACCTTTCGAAGTAATTCACTTCACAACCGAGAATAATCCAGCTCTATGGCGTAGTGATAAATCATCAGTATGTCATCGAATTTCAGAAGGGAGGATTACCACACGCTCACATCGTAATCACATTGCAGGATGACGACAAATTAAGAGATGTGCAGGCCGTCGACGATATCATCTCTGCCCGTATACCTGATAGAGAGAGACAACCCTTGGTTTATGCACGTGTGAGAGATTTTCACATTCATAAACCGTGCGGTACGATAAACCCCGGTGCTACATGTATGCAAGATGGCAAATGTACAAAGTTTAATCCAAAACCGTATAGGGAAGAAACAGCGTTCGCCGTTGGACATAACAAGAGACCGAAATATAAACGACCTGATGACGGCAGAGAGATCTTCATCACCAAATATAATAGATCAGTAACTAATCGCCGGATTGTACCATATAATGCCATGGCGTTGGCTAAGTACAATTGTCATATCAACTTCGAGACAGTTGGTTCATTGAACACAATCATGTATATATATATATATATTATTCAAAGTTTCTTGACCGTAGTGTATAAAATTGAAGGAACTATTGGGTAAAGCGGTCAAAAGATTATGAGAAAATATCGTTTTTTACTGCCAAGCTTTCGAATCTTTATTGGATTCTTTCTCAAGTAATCAAAATGACAATACTCAATAATTTCAAACAAAATTTCTTCAATTTCTCAGTGTTTTTGTATTGAATATCATTTGCGGGTAAGTTTTCTATTATATTAACCATTTTTATATAGTTTCATAATGTTTTTGTATTGTATTTTAGCCTTGAGAAAGAATCCAATAAAGATTCGAAAGCTTGGCAGTAAAAAACGATATTTTCTTATATATATATATATATATATATATATATATATATATATATATATATATATATATCGATGTAGAAATGGAAGCCTCGGAAACCGCCTCCGGAGTGGGGACTGCTCCTGGAGGAAGACCGGCACAGTCTCTAGTAGAGACCAGTGAAGCAAGTGGCGCTACTCTACGAAATGGAACCACAAGGCCTAGCAGATCAAACAGGACAAGAGGGGGAAACAGCTTGGATAGGTCAATTCGTGCATTGGCACAAGACGATCCCGCTATCACCCAACGACCAAAAAGGCAGCATTGGACGAGAGAAATGAACGTCAGTCTAATCAATGCTTATTTTGAAGCCACGGAAGGGGAAACAAAAACTAAGAAGTACGCCGAAAAGCTGGCCGAACTCTGGGCGAATTCACACCCAGAAAAACAATTCACGGGAAAACACCTGATAACCCAAGTGAAGAATATAAAAACCAGAAAACTTCTAGCACTAGATGAAATCGAAGCAATTAAGGCAAATACAAGGAGAAATTCAACAGTCAGAACGGTCGAGAACATAAGAAGGAGCATACAACGGAGAAGCACAATAGCACAACCAACGAGCGAAGAAGATCAAAATGAGAAGGAAACCCAAATAATAGAACCTGAATTGGACGAGGCCACAATAGAAATAAGAACTCTCTACCAGCAAGTCAGCATGAAATGGGAGGGAATAGAAATAGATGGAAGAACCAAAATTCCCAGAATTGACCAAAATCAACACACCAAAAAAACCGTACAAGCCATTGACAACGCCTTAAAACCAGCATTCAAAAACGCGAAGAACTTCGAAGAACTCTGCCACACAGTATACTGCGCCGCCACAGTCACCAGCATTATCCTCAAAACAACAAAAGAATGCCCACAATCAAAATGTCACCAACAGAGACCACCATGGGAGGAAAGAATAGAGAAGAAGATAACCAGTCTTAGGAAAGAAATAGGAGTACTACACGCATACCAGAACAACACAAACCCTAGCAAGAGAGTCAAAAATAAAATCAAAAAATATACTCAAAAACTCAAACTCAAAAAGAAGGAACCACAATACAAGGAAATATTGAAGACGTACACAGAGGGCCTCAAACAAAAGATCGCGGCACTAGGGAACAGACTGAGAAGATACAATAAAAGAACCCAAAGATACCGAGACAACAACCTGTTCACAAACAATCAGAGACAATTCTTTAGGAAACTAGACGAAGACAAAACCACAGAAATAACAAAAACACCAACCCCAACCGACATGCACAAATACTGGTCAAACATATGGTCAAAGAGAGGAATGCACAACACGGAGGCAACATGGATTGAACAAGAAAAGAAAAAGCACGCAGAACTACCGGAAATGTCCACGATAAACATAGAAGAGGAAGACGTCAAGAACACGATCAAGAGAATGAAAAACTGGACTACTCCGGGTGTAGACGGCATACATAACTTCTGGTGGAAGTCGTTCTCACACACGCACCAAACACTCGCAAGACTGATACAAGACGCCACAGAAAATCCCCACCATATCCCGAAATATTTCACACATGGCACAACTCTCATGCTCCCAAAAAAAGGAGACCTGACGCAGCCCGAAAATTATAGACCCATAACCTGTTTACCGTCAGCGTACAAAATAATAACCTCTACCATAGGCCACAAGATTCGAACACATCTAAAAACAAACAACATTATGGCATGGGAACAAAATGGGTGCAGAGAGAACGGGCGAGGATGTAAAGAACTTCTGGTGATCGACAACATGTTAACAAAACAGGCAAAGAAGAAGCTGAGGAACATATCGATGGCCTGGATCGATTACCAGAAGGCATACGACTCGGTGCCCCACTCCTGGCTATTACAAATCCTAGAAATTTACAAGGTGGACAAGAAGACCATAAAACTGATAGAAAGCCTAATGTCAACGTGGCGCACAACACTTACAGTCAACACCAAAGAAAACAAGTACAACACGGAGGAAATAAAGATCGAAAACGGCATATTTCAGGGAGATGGACTAAGTCCGCTTCTATTTTGCCTCGCTCTAAATCCCCTTAGCAACATGCTGAACAGGTCCGAATACGGATACACAATAGAAGAACAAAAGAAAATAACACACTTATTTTATATGGACGATCTGAAGCTGTACGCGAGGGGGAGAAAACAACTAGAAGGAGCGCTTGAACTCGTGAGGAAATTCAGCACAGATATAGGAATGAGATTTAGCCTAGGAAAATGTGCGACAGCGGAGGTAAAGAGAGGAAAATTCACGGAAGGCGAGAACATCAAACTGGCAGATGGGCGAGAGATGGTGAGCATGAAGACGGAGGATAGATACAAATATCTGGGTATACAGCAGACGTACGAAATCAAACAACAAGAAAATAAGAAAGCGGCAGAAACAGAACTCATAAGAAGAACTAGAAAGATAGTCAACTCACAATTGTCCGCAAAAAACAAAATGATAGCCATCAACATCTGGGCTATACCCACATTTACGTACACTGCTGGTATACTTAACTGGTCGAGAACAGATTTAGAGAACTTGGATAGACGAGTGAGAACAACTCTCACACAACATGGCTTATTACACCCAAATTCAGCGATAGAGCGGCTTTACTTACCTCGGAAGGAGGGAGGACGCGGACTCAGCAACCTGGAACATACTTGCCTGAAAGAGAAAGAAAAATTAACAGAATACTTTGAGAAAAACAACTTACCTCTACATCAATGGATAGCAGCTCAACGTCGGAATGCTTCAACAACCAGAAATATCCAGGAAGAAGACCCTGCTGAAAAATTAAAAAATAAATGGAGATCCAAAGCGCTGCATGGCAGATTTTTCAATAGCCTTCAACAACCTGAGGTGGACATAACAAACTCCAACACCTATCTTAAGCAAGGCTATCTTTTCCCCCAAACGGAAGGAACATTCCTGGCCATTCAAGACCAGGTTGTTCCGACCAGAACTTATTTGAAACACATATTACAACAACAGGTGGAAACGACAAAATGCAGGATGTGTAACAACGCGGAGGAAACAGTCCAACACCTCTCCTCAGGCTGCACAACAATAGCGGGCACCAAATATCTCACTCGACACAATAATATGGGGAAAGTTGTGCATCAACTGATATGCCTACAAAAAGAGTTAATCCCACATTTTACACCACACCATGTATACACACCACAAACACTACAAGAAAATGATCACTTCAAAGTATACTGGGACTTAACCATAATAACCGATCGAGGTACCGAACATAACCGACCCGACATGGTAATATTCGATAAGGACAATAAAACAGCAATTATCATAGACTTTGCTGTACCACAGGACCAGAACTTAGCGAAAACATACGCCGAAAAAATAACAAAATATGAATCACTGGCGCAGCAAGTCAAAGATATGTGGAAGTTGAAAAAGACGACAATAATGCCCCTAATAATATCTGCTAACGGTCTAGTCCACAGAAAAACCACCCAACATCTATTGGAGTTGAAGTTGCCGCTGAACACCATTATGTGGATGCAAAAGGCGGTTATACTGGGAACCGTGAACATAATAAGAAAAATCTTGTACCCTCACTAACGGCCCCACTGGGTTATCCTTGACGCCACGTCCGGATAATCACAGGAAATCCACGAATAAGTGTGAAATTAAAAAAAAAAAAAAAAAAAAAAAAAAAAAAAAAAAAAAAAAAATATATATATCGGTTTAGAACGTGCGACGACGTTGTCCGATTTCCAGATTCCACCTCCTTCGGTCTTCCCATTGCCCTGTCGTCAAATTTCGATCACTCATAGCCTTCCGTATTCCTTCGATCCAACTTTTTTTTGGTCTTCCTCTTTTTCTCTTGATGTTAGGTATCCACTCCATTGTCTGTTTTGGTAATCGTGTTTGTCCCATTCTTTGAACATGGCCATACCAAATCAACTGTTTCCTCTCTATATCCTTCACAACTGTGCCCTCTATTCCCATCAGATGACGAATTTCTTCGTTTCGTATTCCTTGTATTCTCGACACTCTGGCAGATCTCCTCAAGGCATCCATCTCTACAGCTTCCAATCTTCTCCTATTTCTTTCTGTCAATCTCCAAGTTTCAGATCCATATATAAGCTGGCTCTTGATCACCGTATTGTAGATGTTGAACTTTCTCGATCGTGTTATGTTCTTATTCCATAATATTCCATTCAAGCATCCAATCACCTTTCTCGCTTCTATTATTCTTGTTCTTATTTCATTGTCGTCCGTTCCGCTGGTGTTAAACTTTACTCCCAAATACTCGTCGCATGATCGTATGGTAACTGTGTTCTCAATATCTAAGTCACTCACTTCGTCTCCTATGCAAAGGTATTTAGTTTTTTCTAGATTAATTTCTAATCCCCAATCTTCATATGTTTCTTTAATTTTACGTGTCATGTATTGTAGATCTTCTTTGTCTCCCGCTATTATGACTTGGTCATCAGCAAACTGTAATGTGTAAATCATCGTGTCATTTAGAGGTATGCCCATCCCAGAGCATTTTCGTTTCCACTGCATTAAAGCATGTTTTATATAAATTTTGAATAAAGTGGCTGACACAGTACATCCCTGTCGTAGTCCTTTTGTGACATAAAATGGTCTTGACAATTTATTTCCAATCTTAATTTTAGATGACGATTGTTTATAGAGATTTTTCAATGCGTTAATCAAAGTTTGGTTGATGTTCGTGTTCCGTAGTGTTTCCCACAATTTAACCCAAGGTATTGAATCGTAAGCCTTGGTTAGGTCTAAAAATAAAATATGTGTTGATAAATTTACCGAATTCCTTTTTTCAATTATCTGTTTCATACAGAACACATTATCCGAGCAGGATCGTCCGGCCCTAAATCCGCTTTGTTCCTCTTCATCCCCAAATTCTCTCTCGATTAAAGTTCTTAATATTCTTCCGTATAGTCTGCTGAGTATACTTGTAACTGAAATACCTCTGTAGTTCGAGCATACATCTTTTCTCCCTCCTTTGTGTATTGACGACACATAAGCCACTTTCCATGTATCCGGAACCTCCTCTCCATTAATGTATCGGTTGAAGACTGTAGTGAGTGAATGAAATAATTTATAGGTGCCATTTTTAACGAGTTCAGCATATATCCCCTCTGGTCCACAGGATCTACCATTCTTTAGGCCCTTTATGTTTTCTACAACCAATTCCGTTTCGATTTCTATGATTTCACCTTGCACGATAACTGGAATTTCCACTTCTTCAAATTGTGGACGTTTTTCTTGTAGTAGATTTGTGTAGTGTTGTATCCATTGTTCTTGTCCCACAACATTTATAGGATATTTTTCTTTTCCTGTTGATTTCACATTCTTTATAAATTTCCATACTTCTGTTGTTTTTCTCCCCCCAATATATGTCTCAATCTCCTGGCATTTTCTGTCCCATATTTCATTTATTGCTCTATTGATTATGTTCCTCGTTTTCCTCTTCATTGCATTGTATACTTCTCTATCTTCTTGTAACTTCGTGGCGATCCACTTCATATACGCTTTTTTCTTCTGTATAACCATTTCTTCTGTTTCACTGTTCCACCATATTTTTCTACTACTCATCCTTTGTTTCTCTCCAATTGCTTCCTTGGCCGCTTGATGTATACTTTGAACAATGTTTTGATATATATCTTTTGTTGTTTGATTGTCAGGGGGTTGTAAATATGTGTTGAGTCTCTTCTGATACAAATATTTGGTGGTATCGTCTACAAGACCCTCTAAATTATATTTTGGGTAGTCTACAGTTTCTCCTGCTTCATCCTCCCGAATATCTGCTTGCTTGTCTGTTATGAAAGTTTTCGCCATCTTAGCCCTCAACAAATAATGATCAGATCCACAGGTAAAGCCTCGACAAGCTCTCACATCCTCTATTTTAAAAGTTGTCTTCTGTCGTACGATTATATAATCAATAATGGATTTTAGTTGTCTTGTAGGTTGTTCCCAAGTGAATTTATGGATCCATTTATGTCTGTAGAACCCGTTTGCAATTCTCAGTTCATTTTGCCTACAAAAGTCAATCAGTCTTGTTCCATTGTCATCTACCACATTTTCTCCAAATGGTCCCACCACGTCATCACTAGTCTCTGATCCGGTCCTACTATTAAAATCTCCCAGCAATATTAATTCCCTTGTGTTTCCAATTTGGACGACTGTGTCGTTAAGTTTCTCGAAAAATTCATCTTTTATTTGGACCCGCTCATCATCTGAAGGTGTATACACTGCCAAGATAGTTATTCGTCGGCCCCATAGATTCATATTGAGAGTTATTACGTTTTCATTTACTGGTTGCCAATTTGTAATGTATTTCCTATATTTCCTGTGTACAAGAATAGAAACACCACGTTTTGCTCTTTGTTCTTTGGGCACTCCGCTAAATAAATGGATGTATTTTCCAACTTCTTCTGTTCCGTGGCCTTTTTTCTTGGTCTCAGTTAGTGCTATTATGTCCATTTTCATTGACTCCAACTCTGAAGTGATCTCCATCATCTTACTCCGACTACCCTGTACATTCCATGTTCCCCAATTCATAAACCTTTTCCTCGCTCTTTGTCGTTGCCCTATATATCCATCCTTTGTTCCGAGGCTATTTCTAGACTTTTTAGCTATATTATCATGTATCTTCATAAAAACATGAATAAAGGACCAGACTCGATAACTCTATATGTTGATGAAGCTGCAAACGCAACAACGGGGGAACCACAGAACCAACAACGCCAAACAGAAAGGATCGACGAAGTTCAGGACTATATCGATAGGTGATATGTGAGTTGAATGGAGGCCACATGGAGAACCTTCGAGTCCAAGATGCATAATCGATCGCATTCGATCATGTTCCCACCTGTGCATCTTCCAGGAGAAAGGGAAATTTATTACGAAGAGGACGACGATGTCATGGACGAAGGCTCTCAAAACCTTCTAAACTCGAAACTTAGTTTTCATTGAACCAACGAGATTAAGACGCCCGACTACATAAGTATGTGGACATACCGGAATATTACGTATGGGAGGACAAAGAGGCACGCTGGAAAAAGAGAGTCAGCAAACAATTTGGTCGTCTCGCTCAAATAAGTCCCTCCGAAGGACAAATGGAGAAATTCTTTCTACGGATATTGTTGAAAAGAGTCAAAGGAGCAACATCATTCAATGATCTCTTGACCCTCGACGACGGATATAGATGTGAAACTTTCAGAGAATCTTGCCAACGAAGAAATTTGCTCACACACGAGAATCATGAATTCAAGACGTGTATGCAGGAAGCTCAATTGATTTATCCAGCACGTAAGTTGGGAAAGTCGTTTGCTTTGCTGCGTTGCTGTCGACGAAGATGTTGCACAAATAAAATACTTATGGCTATGATTTAGAAAACCGATGATAGCAGATTTCAGACGTATGGGTATGAATAGATACGATGCGACCGTCTCATGTTTGAATAACTTGAGCGAAATAATTCACCGATGTCGTCCTGGATTTACTCTAGGGGAACTAGGAATATCTATGGATATGGAAGAGCCTTCAAACAGCGAAGAGGAATATGATGGTCTCGACGGAAATAGGCTAAATGGCTACCCCATTGGATTTAAATATTATGCAAAACTGAGTTCAGCAAACCAGACTGGTAAATTCGCTTCTCGATACACACAAACCTGCGCTGTACCAGTGTTCAGTGGCAAAAGAACTCAGCATTTCTCAGAGGAATTCTTTGAGCAAATAGGCAAGAGAACAGGACACACGTCGGCAGCAAAATCCATACCACAGCTTGTGTCTGCATTAACCGATGTCTTGTCAGAGCTCAGAGAAGAGTTGATTGCAGGCGGAAAGAAAATGCAAATGGGGACTGTTGAGTGGAGAACTGTGGACGACATGACGCTTGAAGAGGATGGTTCCATTGCTACTGTTTCAATTGTGGGCACAAATTTGAATGAAGAAGAAAACCAGAGAGTCGCAAATCTTAGACCAGATAATTCAGTAAGATCGCTGCGCGCGTACAATGAAATTTCTCATTCCTGTTGACATAATTGAAAAGCTCAAAGAAAACGATGACGTGACGAATGATCAGATAACAGATCGCACGAGATAAAACGTTTTCTATTTGGATGATGCCGGTGGAACCAGTGAAACTCATCTCTACAATACAACCACGGTTCATAGATCTTTCAAATCACAATAGTCGCATATAATAAAACAGGTCGCACTCATTATATGGGACGAAGCACCCATGACTCCAAGATTTGCAGTCGAGACCGTCGACCGATATTTAAAAGATATCATGAGGAGATACGAACCTACGGGAGGAAAATTTGCTCTGTTCGAAGGTGATTTCAGACAAATTCTGCCTGTTGTTATTAGCTGAGGAAGAAATTACATTGAAACTCACTATGAATAAAAGAGTAGCAACTGATCTCCAAATGGCGATATTGCATACGGATTTATCCGATTGAACATTCGATCAATGGTTGTTGAAATTGGGGGATGCTAAACCATTCCTACACGATTTCAAGTCTGAACGATCGAACAATTGATCGATTGGAACGATTGGACTAATGGCGAAGTTGCTTTTTTCGACGACGCCAGGATACCGTACTATCACGCTGAGAAGCGCATATGAAACCGATGTCATCATCGGCCGAATGTTGACGTAGATGGGTTACACTAATAACGATCAAAACCACCCTCTCGCCGTGGTGTCACCGCGAGGAGGGGGAGGAGTGTGGTTAGAATTAGAGACCCACGATGTAGACGGATTAGGATGGTGTAACGACCAAACATGGATCGTATCAGATTATGGATCCGTTATATAACGGAATTAATGAACTACCTGTATACGCTGGACTAGATGGATTTATCGAGGCGCAGGATTTCGTTGATTATAACGATATTCCGCGGCCTCCAGTAATGAACGTTATGATGAGGTGTTTAACCGACGCAGCGCGAGGTAAGAGCAAGGCTGATGCAGTCCATGCTCTACTCACGTACATTTCTAGCAAATGGGCGCAGTTCTTTCTGAACCTAAACCGCTTCATCGTTTTATATGGTGAGACAGCGTTCAGACTGGACGATAATGCAAGAATGGCAATGGCGATCATTGGAAAGATTGAAACGGCCCAATCTAAAACAAATCTGAGCGAGGACTCTTGGGTGGGTGATGAAGAAGATCTTTCATCGGCTCAATTCGATTAATTCACCGTCTCTGCCACCTCACGAGTTTACATCGAAATCTGGAGCGGTAGTGGTGCTATTGCGCAATTTAGAAGTCGATGAAGGAGAGTGCAATGGATCGCGAATGCGAATTTTACGTCTGGGTGAACATACTTTCGAATGCGAACTTCTCACTGGACACAGAATTACAGAAAGACTCTTATTGCCCAGAATAAAGATGAAGGCTAAACATGTAATGTTGCCGAAAGCTGGACTGACGATAAACAAATCTCAAGGACAGACTTTGAAAAGAATTGGTATATGCTTGAAAAGACCATGTTTCACTCACGGACAATTAGATGTTGCGTTTTCTAGAGTTGGAAGTATCGATGACATTAAAATTTTCATCGACGATTCTGGAAAACAGGGTACATTCAAATTCAGAGGAGGACAACGTTTTACCAGCAACACAGTGTTTCCCAGCGTACTGAACAATAAATTCGATCAAGATGGTCGCAGATTACGACATCAAGTGACTACTCTGTCAGCCCATGAGTCCGACTCGGATAACGAACAACAACACTCATCGCAGCTTCGTCCGATTTTGAGAGAAGATAGCGATCCGGACTTTAGATCGGAACATGATGATCTTTCCGGTGCAGAGGAAAACGAACTATATCGTAACATAGAATTGGAAGAGATAATTTGACGTTACGACGATAAAGATCCTGTATACTAAACTGTTCCTATAAGAACTAGAGGCCAAATCACTTCGTTAGATCGACCCGGACCTTCTGGAATAACAAAACCCAGCACGGTGGATGGGCGCACTTACTATGAAGTACTCGATACTTCGGACAGTGATTCGGATTAAGGAAATTACAGAGTCTCTCGCTCCTCCTTCTGGTACTCCCTCCCTTATTCCCTTCCTTCCATCCTTCTCCGGAATGCAGCAACGAGCTAGTCAGATGCCTGTTCTCCCGGGTACTGATCCATTAACCCTTCAGTAGGTCACCTTGCCACGCCTCTAAGTCTCCCTCCTATCTTAGGGAATTCATCCCTTCCTCCGTTGCCAGGAATGATGGACATGCCAAGTTCACTTCCGTCAGGTCCGTCATCAATATTCTCTGCATCTTCCCAGGTAGTAGATACCCTTGTCAAATGTACAAACCGCACGGATATATGCCAACACTGTAGAGCTCTGTTTTCCACTCAAGAAAATACGACTAGGAGTAACGACTATACTTCATGTTGTAATAAGGGGGCTTACACATAGCCACTCTTGCATTCGTGTCCCAGAACTCTTAGAGATCTATATACTGGCAGGGGTCATCTGGATACTCAATTAAGGAAAAATATCAGATATCTTTTCTAGATGTGGAAGAAGCTCTAGAAAGAAGAACCGATTTCGCTCAAGATAGGGTTGATCCTCAACTCGTAAGATTAATCGACACTCTTGCGAGCAAATAACACATACATTCAGGCGTATAAACCGATGTGGTACTCATTTCTTCTGGAAATGTAATTTCATATACATAATTACGTATAGAGTGAACAAAATCCTGTTCGGTAACATGGGAATCTCTGAGTGGCGCCATCCATCAGAAAGTATACTATCTATTATCAGCCATTAATTGTACAGATCACTAACTTGATAGGTTTTCACGAATCTCATCGAAGTGTTAATATAATAAAATTTTATCATAAAATATGATTTATGCACGTAGATTAAACGTTATTTTTGAATTTTAATGATCACAAAGAGATCATTTAATATAATTTACTATTTTCCCATTTAGGTTCTCCTGTGATGATGAAAGTTCATAGAATATTTTTTGGCGCCATACTGTCTTATCTTACTTTCGTTTAATAATAATATGAAGCTAATTTTCTGATACGAAGTGTTCGTTATTGACTATATCTAGTACGAAAGCTTACATTATATTGGGAAAATCACAAATATACTGAATAGTTCTATCAAATTCATTGGATTTTTGGTGAGTTGAAAATACAGAAATAAAAGTAAACTGGGTATGTTTTTTCCATGATGGTTCATTTCACATTGTTGAAAAGCTAAGATATTCTGTGGTATTGATAAGGTATGTTTAATGATTGATGCATATATAATAAATTCATACTTCTCTCATATCCTCGAGATGTGAGAGAATTAAATACATATATTTCAGATTTAGAGTGCATTTCGCAATTATATTTTTTTATTATAGATATTTGACTGATTTTGAAATAATTAACCGGTGGTAAGAATACAACGTTGAAATACCCAACACAAGAAGTCATCAGTTCAGTGGAAAGAAATGACATTGCCAGTATTCTCCCTCCTCCTAAAATAGATCGTAGAGGCAAAACAGTTTTTTGTGTGCTATTTTCGGATTACAGTATATGTTGAATTCAAGCGAACATTGCTCCTGAAAGCGATCTCAATTCTAGTTAGTATTTTTATAAAAGAGACTTTCGACAATAAAAAGCTCTGGGTTAATTTAGTCAGTACTTATAATTACTTATTGTTATGAAAAATCTAATTTTGTGCGTTTTTGATGGAGCGTGTTTTCAATGAATTTAATCATTATTTCAGGAAAAGACTTTTTAAGCGCTTGTTCAGGATTAAATGGAGTTCATTGATAAGTATTGTTTTCCCATTATGGTTTTTGTCCCGACTTGAGTTGGTGCAAGACTCGATAACAGAACCAGTTTTGGCAGGATTTGAAACTTTCTAAAACCAGATTGTTCATTAGGAATTATTCTTTTCGGCACACTACAGAAATACTTCACTCATGTTAAAGGATAATATAAGTCGATAATGCACTCCCCCATATTGGCGGGGCAAGTGTGTAACACGGACTTGAAATTATGTTTTGGGAAATGTCATATTCATTTTTTCTGGAGATTATTTGGTTTGAAGATAATATAAAAAAATTGAAAGTATATATCACAATGAGAGAACTTTCGAGATATCTTTGAAGATGAACTACACATTTCATGTGACGCATTTGCCCCACTTCACCTTATATCGATCTGTTCTGATATTCGCATATCAACATAAAGACGTGAAGAAATTATGCTCCTTCATATTATTAATTTTAGTCCTGCTTCTTTCAACTGCTGCATAAAGCCAACGAATCCGCTCTATATCGACTATTCGGAATAAGAGCACACACGACACTGGAAATATCCGGATTCATAGATTACGACCTCAGGTGAGTACAGTGTCTTTTGAAGAGTTCGACATAGAAAACGAAGATGACGATAGGAAACAATCATCACCGCTTCGTCAAATTTCGAAAGAAGATAGCGATCGGGACTAAAAAAAGAACACGATGGTCTTTCCAGTTCAGAGGAAGAAGACATCTATCAAAATACGATTTGGACGAGATTTTTCGACATTATGTCGATTCAGATACTGTGAATGAGACTGCTCCAGTGAGAATTAGAGGCCATATTCAAGATTTATGTGACAAAATGATTTCCTATGTACAGGGTGAGTCTTTGACCTTGCAGAATATTTTAACAGAAGTATCCTGAAGCTGAAAGAAACACATTTGTCCTCTACCATTTTTTCCGATTCGGCCTAGATAAAAAGATATAGGCATTATAAATTTTCATAATAGGCTAGCCGGCCCTGGAAACCCGAACACTGAAGTTTTTCAAAGCCTAAGATATACCATTCAAATCTTCGAAATAAGCAACTCTGTTATGAAAACAAGCGTCAACTTACTTTTTACATTCCAGTTGGTGAAAAAAGTTGTTTTTATAGTACAATAAACAAGTAAGGTATTCCAAATTTCGTGGGGGATAGAAGTTGAATATTCTTCTCTTGGTTTCATTTTCGATAATGAGGAATTCATCTAGCTATCACTCATATTAGCTTTGAGATTCATCTTCAATTTGTAATTATTAATTTTCTTTATTTATTTCATTTTTTCCAAGAATTATCAGATTCAGACCCATTCAAACTTTCATTTTCATAAATAAATAAAACAGATTTACCTAATTTATCTATGAACGTACAAACGTTGCCAAATTGACGAGCAGAAAGAAAGAACTCTTCGAAATCAAATAACACACAATATGCTAATTCTATGTATACACTTGTATAGTCTATGATTCTGAACTGAACTATAAATCTGTGGCTCTGTGGTTTTAAGGTTATGTCATGATTGTCATGGTGGTTTTCTTCCACCATGGGTTGTTATGTTATGAAAGCCCATTTGAAGAATCCCTCAAAATAAATACTATCAAAGTTCTCTACATAATTTCAAGAAATTTGGGTCAGCAGAAAGATTGCATTTTAACCAGTAAGAATCCCCATTATCATGGAAAAGTGAGAAGTTAATCAATTATACTTCACAAATTGGCTCGAAATTGAAAAGGAAGCTTCATGAATGGATTCAGGACCGAATCAACACTGTATAACACAGATATAATTTTGGGATGGAAGCCTATTTGCGGGATTCTTACGGTTACGTCCATTGTGAATTGGCCAAAGTCGGCTACTTTGCTTGCAAATCATTCCAAAATAAAAAATGCTAGGATTACATTCTCAACTTTTAGACGTGACAACGCGGAAAAATTTAATTCTGTGAATTTTTTGAACAGAGTTGCATTCAGCCAAAGTTCCCAATTCTCGGAATTTCACAGATATTTTTTATTTTTGAATTTCAGATTACTCGAAAACGGCGAATCATACGAAAAAAAATAAAGAATACTTTTACTTTCCAAAATGGTCGAAAATTCGTTGAATAGCATTCAAATTATCTTTAAAAGTTGGATTCTTTGAATTTCTGGTATTTTTATGAAATATTATGGTCATATTAAAGAAACTGGAGGATGTGGATGAAATTTTGTAATCCAGGAACATTCATCGTATCAATAAAAAACTATATTCCAAAAATCATCTCATTCGATGAGATCGTTCGGGAGATATAATCGAAAACTTAATTTTTTTATGGATTTTCAACAGTCTGTATCTTACGAACCAAGCTGAATCGGAAAAAATGGTAGGGGAAAAAAGTGTTTCTTTTGGCTTCAGGAATCTTCTGTTGAAATATTCGGCAAGGTCAAAGACTCACCCTGTATTTTGACAGAAACAAACATAATTTTTCCATTTGTTTTCTCAGCAGCGGTGCACGCATTGAAGAAATTATGATTTCATTGTGTAGTGAATCTATCAAAGGCAATAGTTAAAAGGATATATTCGCTACTTATTTAACGTTAACATTTCAATCATCATTACATCTTCATTCATTATTAAATTCGATTGCTTAAGGGTCAATATATGTGGACAGATTATTCATTATTTTCGGGCATGAGCTACCGTCCGTTCGTTTCGAACTCTCACAGAATAAACTCGAACCTTATGATTCGAATTTTTTTCTGTTCAAGCACCTCTATGTTGATATCATCCTCATAAGATAGGGTATCCTTTTCATTGCTTTGTTTAATGATAGAAGGTGACTTCAATTCAAACTTCCATTCACACTACCAAATTGTTCAACTCAACATATTTCCTTTCGAAATACTTTGAAGAATTTTCATTAATAGGTTAAATTTTTCTATTATCAGAAGAAATCTCTGTTTGAACAATTCCTTGTTTATTTCCAAAGTTTTTCCAACTGGCTTGTTCTGCACTTCATGGATGTTATATTTTCTATTCGATTTAGTCTTGTTTCTCACTGAACTAGAGCTTTCTCAGAATTTATGTCCTCAAAGTTATCTTGTTCCAATATAGAAAACGGAATATGTTTCAACTATTGAATGATTCTGTTTATATAAACATAAAGTTTGAGTTACATGTCTGTCAATATTCGGTTCGATTTCAAATGCAGAATTGAATTTGTTGAATTGTAGCAGGAATTACTGCGCATCTTAAGAACGCATGCCTGCTATGTAAATATGTATCATGGGACCATTGCAGATCGATGTATAAAGGAGAATCAATATAGCATAATCACCTGTCCTGAACACCACGTGGCGCTGCGAAAAAATTCGCTTGTATTTTGGATTATTGGAAAGGTCTACCTGACCTGAATTCAGATAATGGTAATCCAGGTGAACAATTATCCGAATGGATGAACCATTTCCACATCTACCTCACTCCATCATAAAAAGACAAAAAGGAAGAGAAAATTTAAATAGCACAATTGCTACACTTCGCCGGACCTAAGCTACAGAAAGTCTACGTCACCATTGAATTATGTTAAATCAGAAGAATAACTACAGATTGTAGTTGACAAAATTGATCAGCACTTCTCACCAAGGCAAAATAAAACATGTCTTCGGTACCTCGAAGCAAACGGACGAAATTACCTTAGAACTATTCATCACCCATCTGAATTCATTCAGCTAAAAGTTGTGAATTCGAAACTCTACCTGGTGAACTCATTGAATTAATGTTGCTCATCGGAAATAATTATCTTTTAGAAGAAATTTCAGAAGAAAACAAAAAAGAAATAATTTCAGAATATCATCATACATGTCACAATGATATTTCAAAAACTCATAACTATTTATTCAAGCGACACTATTGCACAAAAATGAAAAACAAGATCACTGAAATTATAAATAAATGCAAACTATGCCTCCAGTCAAAGTTATTCCTTCAAATTGGAATTTTCAAGACCACTTTTGGCGAAAAGACCTTTCGAAGTAATTCACTTCACAACCGAGAATAATCCAAGTTCGAATTCTCCCATAGAGAGATTTCTTTCGACAATCATAGAAGAACTAATTATTCTAAAATTGAACATCCCTTATGAGAATCCATCTAATCTTATGGTAATTGCAACGTTGATCTATAATCAATTAATAATATATTAGGCCAGTGGTAACTATACTATACTATACTTTACTATACGTTCCTTACGACAAATTGCCAGAATTTGATTCGAAAATGATGTTTACAAGCAGTGAAATGAGGAAAAGAAACAAGAAATCTTACCATTTTTCGATCACATTCATGAAAAAATGAATATATTGAATGAAAATCGAAGCGATCCGAATTTAGAGCAGAGGGAAGTTTATGTTAAAAGAAATAGACCAAGAAAACATGCACGCAAAGCTGCTGCCTTCACGGCAGTGCTTTTCTAGGTTTTCTTGGTCTATAATAAACCAGAAATAAGTCAAACTCCGTTGTTGTTTGAATTTTTGCGGTTAATTTCTGAATAGTTTTGATGCGATCGGCTGCCGTCAAGGCAGCAGCTTTTGCGCGCATGTTCAATGGAGATGACCGCTTTAGCAACGAATTTGAACATAAGAGCACAAGCTGCTGTCTTCACGGCAGTTCTTCCCTGTATTACAAAAATACAGATCAGATCGAATTGAAATCCAGTACTTAAAATTCAGTTCGAAGGTTCATACAGAATTTAATGAGGATATGATAAAAAGATCACAGAATATGGAATATTTGAAAAAAATTGAAATTTTTTCGAAGAACCTCTAGGTTTCACAAAAATCCTTGATCATTACCATAATTTCCTCTTTCTCAAAAAATCCAATCGCACCAAAGATGATTATCTCTTAGAATTCATCTTCTATTAAAATCAAATCGAGTTGAATTGAACATGTAACATTAATTTCAAAGAGGTTTGGCAAAGGAATCAAATTTATAACAGGAAATTTAGATGACGATGATTTGAGACCAATCAATGAGAGCTCAGGAAGTTTGCATCAGTACAAGAATTCTGAAATTGAAAGAATAAATAAACTCACTTTTTTCGTTAATCATCTGACCAGAACGCAGAGGATTTTTTTTTATTAAACGACAATATTGTACATACTTTTTCAAAATATCGGATCAACTGAAGAATTTCGAATCACTGTCGAGTATCAGATACTACAATCAGAAAAAACTACTAAACACTCTCTTAGTGCTTGAAAGAACCAATAGTTTTGCAATGAAAGGAATATCCTATTTAGAACTCATCGAAATTGATCTTAACTTGGCTACAACCTATCTTGGTAAAGTGTATTAATCACATCAATTATCTCCGATTGATCACGATCATATTCACCTTTACCAAATCAGAGAGTTTAGGAGATATAGAAACGGATAAAACCTTCATATTACTCCTCAAAATTCCTATCCTCAACCAATAGGGTTACATCGAGACGAGAAATCTCGTCTCGAAGGCACTTTCTCGTCTCGTCTCGAGTAATGAACAAACCCTCGTCTGGATGTTTTTCTCGAAGACAATTAATCGATCTCGATTCGAGACTCTGGAAATTTCGAGAGTCTCGAAAAGAAAAACTTGATGTTATTAAAAAAGGTTATGTTTAGGTTTTTAACGTATAACACAAGGCCAAGGCAGCAAAAGATTGCAAGGTAATAATTTTTTTCTGTAAAAAGGATTAATTACCTTTAAATACCGATGCTATTATAAGCTACTGTTATGAATCCGACTGTTGTTCTATTTTGATTAATTTTGATTTTTGAATTTTCAACGGGATCCAATAACAAAAATATAAAATTTTGATTTGAATTTTGCGCGGCTTTCCGAATCTTTCTCAGGAGGGTTCTATTCTATGGAATAATAATTTATAAATTTCTAATAACAATATTTAATGAAATGAATTTTAAGAAATTGACTTAAATGCCAAACTTATTACTAAACCTAAACTCAAATAATTAAATTTAAATCTAAAAAAACTTATGATGATGTCCTTCTCTCACCCACGGTGTTATTATTCTATGTCACTCTCTTGCTTTGTATTCTTCTATGGTTCAGATTTTCGAGATAACCTCTAAAGTTCCTCTTGTTTATTTATTGCGTAATGTGCGAATTCCCAGGGTTGACTCTTGAAATTATATTTATTTTGGCTCGAATTTTTCTCGTTTGGATTTTCCAACGGCTGGATTTCTTTTTCTGGTAAGTTAATAGGATTTTCTTCAATATTCCATGTAATATTCTGTTTTTCTTGCAGGATGCCAGTCACTTGATTCAATTTGATTAACTTTGGGTTTCTGACTGGAATATTACGATGTTTCGATAACTTTTTTTATGAGGAGCTGCTACAGTCTGGACGATGGTTAAAATTGGACTAAATTCTCTGTGTTCGAGCTTCGGTATTTATACCTTTTTGCAATTTTTCTTCACATCCTAGTATGCTATGTTTTAAAGATGTCTTCCAAAAATGATGCTTTCGCAGTTTTCTCTTCAGAGGTAAGTTTTCCTTCTTTGAACCTGGCCTAGAAAATTCGGCCGTATTTTTCTCCATATTTTGATGTGCCTCTTGCCTATATTCTAAATCTCTAATATATAAAATTTTTCAAATTTTTATGCCTAAATGTACAATTTTCTAAGTAAACAATTTCATTTGCCTAGTATTCTTAAATTTCTACTTACAACCGCCAAAAAATGCTTTCATTATATTAAATAAACCCTATTTCTAAAATATAGCTGCAATTTTGTTCCTTCGGAAACCTGGTAATTACATTATATGCAACTTATGGGTTGAGACATAACTTCTATCCTAAATTTACATTTTCTTTGAAATTCTACATCTAATTCTACTTATGATTGCTAGTTCTGTTTAATTCAAACCTATAATAATAATTTTCAACAAAATATCACTTAAGTTCCTCATAATTTCCTACTTTTTGACTAGATAAGGCAATTTTATAAAATTCAACGTATTGATACAAATTCTTATACTTTCAGATCATGAGAAGCCTGCTGAGAAAGATAATTTGGAAGGATTATGTGCCCTGAATAAACTATTGAAATGATGGAATGAATTCTCTAGATTTGTTACTGGATCGTGATTGATTTGGACATTTCTTATATCTTATGATAGAATTTACTATGTTTGAGGCCTGGAATTAATTTAATTATATATTATGAAAATAAATGATTGAATATAAGCATTTGTGTTCATTGGTAAGTTATTTTCTTCCTGTTACTTTAAATATCGATTTAGAAAAAACCATAACAATTCCCCTGAAATTCGTTGAGATTTGAAAAAATTGTCAAATTTCTGCAAATGGAAACTAATTTCAACTGACTATGTAAATTACTCATTGAATTGGTAAAGATGTTCTATATTGTGAACTCCTTTCAAACATCCTGTTGCTGGATCTTTCAATAGATAACTATTGACGGGGTTTTCTGTTTCTATTATATATGGTCCTTCAAATGGAAATTGAAATTTTGCACATTTGTTAAGCCTTCTATCAGATCTTCTTGAAGCTCTTACTACTACTAAATCTCCCTTCTTGAATTTCGTCTTTTTCTTGTAATTTTTTCTCATTTTCTTTATATACTTTTCTGCTGTTCTTCTGATTCTTTTATTCACCTCTTTTATAATCTGGTCATATTGTCTGTAATCATTTCTTTCCCAGTTTCTTGTTGGCTCTTCATTCTTCATTAATTTTATTGGACATTCCTCTGTCTTTGTACTTGGTACACAGTTCATATATTTCTCAATGTTCTCTAATTTATCTTCCCATAGAGTATGATCTGTAGAGGTTGTTATTCTCAAAAATTTGATCACTTCTCTGATATACCTTTCAGCAGGATTTGCTGCAGGATGTCTAATATTTCTTCCTTGTTGCTCGCCTCCCCAAAAATAAGTCATTAGCTTTCTTTCTGCTTTTACTAGATTGTCTATTTCTTTTTTTCTTTTAAACCAAGGTTTTTTATGATCTTGCCAGTAATGTTTCATTTTAATTCTTAAATTGTTCATGTAAACTTGTGAATATTTGTATTTTGTATTTCCATCACATGTCTCTATATTATCCATATTCAAATAAATAGTATTCATGTCTCTGTAGTTTTTAAGTTTTATTTCATATGTTTCCCCTGTTTTTCCCCATTTCATTTCTGTATCATATTTCCATTCATTTTGTTTTTCTATTTTGTCATATATTTCATCATGTATTATATCTAACTCTTGTATGATTTCATTTCCTTGCATCTCTGTGTCATATACTGGTTCATTTTGTTTTTCTGTTACAACATTTAGTTTATCTTTTGTTTTCTTTAATTTTTCTATATTTTCTTTTTCTTGTACTTCTGTTTTAATATCTATTTTATCTTGTAATCTCTTTAGTTCTTGTATAGTCTTTTTTCCTTCTATTTCTATCTTTTCACCTAGTCGTCTACATCCTTCTCTGATTTCATTTCTTATTATTTCCCCATTAGTCTTTCGTTTCTCTAATGTATCATCTATTTTATTTGTTTGCTCCTTCACTGTAGCTAACTCTTGTTTATGTTCATCCATTTTTTTCTCCAATTTCTGTGTCTGTTCATTAATTTTATCATCCATTTTTCTTGTTTGTTCCTTTATTGCTTTCATCATTTGTAGAAACATATCATATGTTTTTGAGTCCAAATTCTGCTGTTCACTCGCATTCTTCCCCTCTTCTCTGATAGGTTTTGTTTTTGATTCCATTTGATGAGTAGCCATGTCTATTTTGTTCAAATATCAACAAATTTCAAGTATATTCCTGCTAAAATTTGAAAATGTGAATACTGATTATTAAATTTGATATATTTCCTGAAAATAATAACTCAATGAACACCAATTTCCTATAGAAAACAAAGCCCCACGTTGGGCGCCAATTGTTATGAATCCGACTGTTGTTCTATTTTGATTAATTTTGATTTTTGAATTTTCAACGGGATCCAATAACAAAAATATAAAATTTTGATTTGAATTTTGCGCGGCTTTCCGAATCTTTCTCAGGAGGGTTCTATTCTATGAAATAATAATTTATAAATTTCTAATAACAATATTTAATGAAATGAATTTTAAGAAATTGACTTAAATGCCAAACTTATTACTAAACCTAAACTCAAATAATTAAATTTAAATCTAAAAAAACTTATGATGATGTCCTTCTCTCACCCACGGTGTTATTATTCTATGTCACTCTCTTGCTTTGTATTCTTCTATGGTTCAGATTTTCGAGATAACCTCTAAAGTTCCTCTTGTTTATTTATTGCGTAATGTGCGAATTCCCAGGGTTGACTCTTGAAATTATATTTATTTTGGCTCGAATTTTTCTCGTTTGGATTTTCCAACGGCTGGATTTCTTTTTCTGGTAAGTTAATAGGATTTTCTTCAATATTCCATGTAATATTCTGTTTTTCTTGCAGGATGCCAGTCACTTGATTCAATTTGATTAACTTTGGGTTTCTGACTGGAATATTACGATGTTTCGATAACTTTTTTTATGAGGAGCTGCTACAGTCTGGACGATGGTTAAAATTGGACTAAATTCTCTGTGTTCGAGCTTCGGTATTTATACCTTTTTGCAATTTTTCTTCACATCCTAGTATGCTATGTTTTAAAGATGTCTTCCAAAAATGATGCTTTCGCAGTTTTCTCTTCAGAGGTAAGTTTTCCTTCTTTGAACCTGGCCTAGAAAATTCGGCCGTATTTTTCTCCATATTTTGATGTGCCTCTTGCCTATATTCTAAATCTCTAATATATAAAATTTTTCAAATTTTTATGCCTAAATGTACAATTTTCTAAGTAAACAATTTCATTTGCCTAGTATTCTTAAATTTCTACTTACAACCGCCAAAAAATGCTTTCATTATATTAAATAAACCCTATTTCTAAAATATAGCTGCAATTTTGTTCCTTCGGAAACCTGGTAATTACATTATATGCAACTTATGGGTTGAGACATAACTTCTATCCTAAATTTACATTTTCTTTGAAATTCTACATCTAATTCTACTTATGATTGCTAGTTCTGTTTAATTCAAACCTATAATAATAATTTTCAACAAAATATCACTTAAGTTCCTCATAATTTCCTACTTTTTGACTAGATAAGGCAATTTTATAAAATTCAACGTATTGATACAAATTCTTATACTTTCAGATCATGAGAAGCCTGCTGAGAAAGATAATTTGGAAGGATTATGTGCCCTGAATAAACTATTGAAATGATGGAATGAATTCTCTAGATTTGTTACTGGATCGTGATTGATTTGGACATTTCTTATATCTTATGATAGAATTTACTATGTTTGAGGCCTGGAATTAATTTAATTATATATTATGAAAATAAATGATTGAATATAAGCATTTGTGTTCATTGGTAAGTTATTTTCTTCCTGTTACTTTAAATATCGATTTAGAAAAAACCATAACACTACGAACTAAAGAGTACCAGCTCCAGCAACAGCCGTCTTTCGAAAAAAAAAAATGTATCGATATTACGCAAATTACTTCACTATTCAATAGTGGGAGTCAGAAATAATGTTGAATTTTCGGTCCTTTCACTTTATGGCATTTCTTCACCCTGAAAGGCCAGACTGACCTATCAATAAATTTTCGAAGTGATAATAATGATCTTCTAATTATTGTAATAAAGAAATATGGAATACCATTGGAAAATACTTTTGAATTATTGCTTAAACCTAATGTTCTATGGAACAGCGCTATATAGTTTTGTCACAATGTCTGTAGTTTTCGAAATTTTGAGAAAATGGTCTTAGATTGGGTTGAACACCCTGAAATAGAATCTGTGGTCAAGTCCAATTCTGTCTGTCTGGCCGTCCGTCTCTATGTGCTGTGACTTCGGAGGGAAAGGACGTAGCGACTTAAAATTGTCAGATTAAATTTGGAGTCCAAGTATTTCTGTCATGTTTGTAAATGCGTGAAATCAGTCGAATAGTTGCGGGGTTGGTCCGTTTGAATTTTTTCCTCGATATCGCATGAAATACTGAATCAATCCGATCGAAACTTCGTAAACAGTTTTGGAATACCAACGCGAGCTTTGTGTGGATCCAGTTTTTCAACAAGTTTTTCAAATTTCTGATGAAAGTTTTTTTTCTTCTAAAAATATTCATTAGATTTCAACGAAGTTTGACGCAAACCTTAGAGTTGGTATTAAACAACAATGTTCCACATTTCAATAAGATTTTTACTTTCGAAGATAAAAGAGAAAAAAAAATTCTAAATTTCGTTGTTATTTTGGATTTTAACGTTATTTCCGCAATATCTCGAGTACAAATGTAATCAGATTGAAACTTCGTAGTCAGGAGAATAATAACGCGCAACGAGCTGCAAAAATTTCGTGTTAGTCTAATAGTTAGAATTTAAACAAGCGCGTAAAAGCTCGTGACCTCACGTCAGTGTTCTTCTGGAGTTTTGTTTTCTCTTTTCTGTCGTATTTAGAGCTGCGAATAAGTAGCACATATATTTTTCTCGAGAAATGTCGAAATGATTTCTCGATTTCGAAGTGATTTTCTCGATAGCGTCGCGAAAAAAAGAGTTAAGACTAGTCTCGAAATCGAAACGAGACGAGAAATCTCAAATTTCGAGAGTCTCGTGAAACCCTTATCAGCAAGGTATTGCTTTTGTATCTCTAGAGAATTATTTGGTCAAAATGAAGAATACTCGATCAACGAAGCCTCCACCTTAGGCAGTAACATTGTATTATGCCTTCAACCACCAATCAACGAAGTGTGCACCTTATAATCGCCAGACCGCAATCAAACACTGACACATTGAGAATAACAACTATATAATTACCCACATTCGGATGAATAAACGACATCTAACCTTCTTCAAGAAGAAAGATGCCATATTGTCATCGAAAATTCGATATCCGACAATACACTTCTGATTTTCGAAATGAAGATACAAAATATCCCAGAAATCAACCTATTTCACAACCACAAGGTGGAATTCCAATTGAATAACTGGAAAGAGCCAACATCAATACTCCAAGAAGCCAAAAATCTTCAAGAACAACCATTATACCTTCATAAGTTATGTGTTGCTTTCGGAATATTTTTCATTGTGAAAAACAGAGCAAGAACTCCTGAAGTACTCTTAAATCCCAGGAAGATAATCCACATTGACCTTGAATACAATGCCGGAAACCAGCTGTTAACGAGGAGGTTAGCTAATATTTTCAATGCATTCCTCTTCTGAGTTATTTGTTAATCCTTTTGGAGAAGACTTGGCACATGATGGAATATTTTGGCGTGCCAAGGATTTACTATTCCGCTATTGATTTCAAGTCCATATTGTCATTTTCAGTTACAAAATTAATTCATCATTTTATTTGAATTCGAAAAAAAGTTGAAGATTACCCCTTACCAAAATTTGATTTCACTCACTCCACATATTCCACAAATTCGCTCACCAAACACATGGTGGATGTACACTACAGAGTACAGTTAATTTTAGCGGGATAATGCCTTAGCTTTAGAATATACACATAGAAAACGAGCTTTTTTTTGGGTCCGTACAGTTTTAAGGGCCGTATTTATTGTTGTTCCTTGAGGCTTCCTTACTGAAGGCCGCCTTGAATTTGCTTTTCTATGTTTCTATGCAAACAAACCTCTATTTGTTTGCATAGAAAAGCAAATTCAAAGCGGCCTTCAGTTAAGGAAGCCTCAAGGAACAACTATAAATACGGCCCTGAACCCTCAATCAAAACGATTCTATGGATTGAAACTTCACTCTTTGCCCCATACCTATACGTAGACAAGATATTTTTTAAGATTTATATATATTTTTATTTGTTTCCTATGTTTGTACAATGTTCTTCTTTTCTACAATTATCAGTAAATATTTCACACCAATCCTCGACGGCGAGATGCACCTAGACAACATTGCCTGTATTGAGCACCTCACTCGCTCTTGGAAGAGCTGTAATAA
The DNA here is from genome assembly GCA_958510865.1 of Myrrha octodecimguttata. Taxonomy (NCBI): domain Eukaryota; kingdom Metazoa; phylum Arthropoda; class Insecta; order Coleoptera; family Coccinellidae; genus Myrrha; species Myrrha octodecimguttata. The sequence continues at coordinate 16,048,196 of OY294061.1, forward strand.
ACATTAATTTGAGAGAAGCATATTTTATATGAAAAAAATAAGTATAACAGCACGTACAAAGAAGCAAAAACCTAACGCTATTGACTCCAGAAGATACTTCCAAACATTCAAAGGGACAGAAGAGGGGACAGCAGAAATGAACCAAAGAAACCAAAAGAGGCATCTAGAAAATATCAAATAACGAAGGATTTCTGATGATATATTTTTTGAGGTCAGTTTTAAACTGCCTTATGTTGCTCACGCTTTTCAGATATGCAGGGAGCAGGTTGTTACGTTTTGAACCAAAATAAAAAAGGTTTTACTGTGTATATGCTTTCCCGAAGAGTGGAATTCCAACGTTTCGATTTTCGGTAGATCTAGTTTGAAATGTTTGAAAGCAATCAGCCTTTAGCAGTCGTTCGTCAAATTAAAACTTACCATAAATAAGGGAGCGTCAAATCAAGTTGCCACCCCACAATCTTCTTTACAAATTTTCTATCGGCTCCTCAAACAAGATAATTCCTTCCAAAGATAGGTTTTTGTGAGGCTGAAATTCAAGTTGGGATTCCTGATTTCATGGTAATAGTGTTAAGTTCAACTTGGTTGTTTCGGTTGCCGGTTTTCGAATATGTTAATATGAAATATTCGGTTGGTTCCTGAAAAAAAAAAGTTAATTACGGAATTTCATCGATGAAAAAGCAACCTTTCTGTCATCATGAGACATATTAAGTCTATGCACCAAAACGACAATCAACGTTTTATGGTTACATATCCATAGCATAGAACAATCTTTATTTACTTTATGATGCATAGACCATACGTAGTGATTTTTCCATTGTAGATTGCGATGATTCAATATTATTATATTATCATTGTTTAAGGATATTATTATAAGATCATCGGTTGATTGTTGTCTCTTGTATGTTGTATGGATGATAAAGTAAATAAAGATTGTTCTATGCTATGGATATGTTACCATAGAACATTGACTGTCGTTCTTGTGACAGAAGTTACGTTTTTTCATCAATCAAATTCCGTAATTAACCTTTTTTTCAGGAAACAACCGAATGTTTCATATTTACGGAATGGAAAACCGGCAACCGAAATAACCAAGTTTATTTGCGGAACATATCCTATATAAATTTGACACTATTAACATGAAATCAGGAATCCCAACTCAAATATCAGCCAATCAGAAATGATCTTAACAAAACCCTATATTGATAAGGAATTATCTTGTTTGAGGAGCCGAGGCATCTTTCACGGATATTTATAAATAACGCGAACCTTATCATGTGGAATTTGTCCTGAAATTCCCGTTCTCCAGTGATAGTAAATTTGTGAAGAAAATTGTGGGTTGCAACTTGGACCGAAGTCGTCTATTGGCGATATCGCATACGGATCTACCCGATTGTACATTCGATCAATGGTTTTCAAAAATGAGGATGGTTAGAACCCTTGCGTAAATTTGAACAAGAGGAGTGCTCCCGTAGCACCGGAAAACATAATGGAGATACCTATCCACGATCGAACAATTGATCGATTTCGTTTATAATCAAGACATACGGCCCAAGGGGATGGGTCCAGAGGGATTCTTCGTCCGACGAATGCCTGAATTGATGCGATCAGTAGTATCATCTTTGGAAAAATCGAAATGGCCCGAACTGAAATATCTTTGATCGAGGACTCTTATATAGGTGAAGAAGCCGATGACTTTTCAGCCTCTTTAGATCTCAATTCGATGTTATGGGGCAATTCAGACGTCAAGAAGAATGCAATGGATCACGAATAAAAATCATACGTCTGGGTGAACAGACCATCGAGTGTGAACTTCTCGCCGGGCACATAATTGGAGGAAGATTGTGATTGCCCAGAATAAAATCAAGGGTAAACATGGTATGTTGCCGGAAGAGATCGTATGTTTGCAATTCCCTATTCGCCTTCCTTACAGAAAATGACGATCACAAAATGGCAAGAGAAGACTGAATAGAATTGACAAATCGCTCATCCGAGAGAAAAGTATCACATCTCAAAACTCTTCAATTTCTATATCCTTCCATTGAATTATTCCAAACTAGTTGAATTTTGCACTGGAAAATTGTTACATGAAAGCTTGAATAACTTACCGATAGATGGTGCATGTGTCACTTTTCTCGTAAGACGAGATCGCTACGCGCCGATGTGGAACAGTGGCTCATTTAGCAGTGACGTATCCGCTGAGTGGGGACTACATCCCGTTCATGTAGAAAAACGTCATATTTCCAAAAATGCATCCAAATGGTCGAAATTGATCCGTACAAAAACGCGTGACATATTTCGAGTTGCGTCTATTCTTCGATGAATTTCGTGGTTTTTGATTCAACGAACATTCAGCAATAGTGACAGTTGTGGCAGTTCAGACATTGGTGAGTACTTATAAAAGAATTCAATATGTTTTTTAAATCCAAAACTCCGAGATCTTCACTTTCCGTGAAATTTTGTGGGGAGTTTTATGATTAATATTCGTGTTGTGTAATTTTCTTCCTCGAAATACAGTCAAATTCATCGTTGATTGTAACAAATATCATTTTTGCTCTTATTGATAATTGGATTTAATAAGATGTTCCAAGGTATTAATTTCTTCGATATTTCACTATGGCAAACCGAACATAACGAATTTTGGAGATGTCTAGAAGAATCAAATACGAGGAAACCAAAACAAATTCGAAGCAAGATCCAGAAAGCGATGTCTTGAATGATGGTTCTAAAACGGGACTATAATATTTCGATTATTTTGAGTTCGTTTTTGTTTCAGAAGCTTCCAATGTGCCTTCTCCACTTGAAACTGCTGATACCTTAATATCAGATGGCCCATATTCGAACAATAATGAAATCATAGACCCAAACGTAACTGAGAAGAACCCAGAAGATACAGAATGTGGTTAGTAAATAAATCGCACCAAGGATAATATTCCGACATTCGAATCATTTTGTTTCAGCGGTTCCTGGCGTTACATCTGTAATATTGTTGGTCGAACCTGAAGATGAACTAAAAGTAAGTGATGCATTAGCCAATGAGGGCAAAATAGAAATTGAAAAAATTCTGAGCAATTTTGATGAGGACTCTGATGATTCTGCTCGTGACAAAGACTATTATGTTGCCGAATATTCTACCTCTTCAGAATCAAAGGTGACACTTCGAGTGTTTATTATGTTTCGAAGCTAAATACATTCAATTTAACGATCTATGATATAAAGACCAATGATGTTACTTGCGAAGTGTGGCGTGAAGGTCAAGCCAACCGAGGAAGTTTTGAAATTGGGACTTGCGTTTTGAATTTTTTAGAAACGTTGAATGCAACGCTGAAGAATAAAATGGATTTTATTTTCTACTCGGACAATTGCACTGGTCCGCCAAAAATTAGGTTTTTGTTGTCTATGTACATTTATGCAGTTACACGTTTGGAAAACATCGATAGTGTTTCGCATACATTTGTGATAACTGGGGATACCCAGAACGAAGGCGATAACGCACACACGTTAATTGACAGGACAGTGAATAAATTTCTGAAATCCGGTACAATGTACGTTCCGGGACAATACAAATCTTTCAATAATGATATTTTGAATTCTGGAATTATTCCAGCTGAACTTCGTGCGGAAAAAGTAATAACAATTCTGAAATCTGGGAACCCGAGGAGTTATAGGCCCTTTCAAAATTTTAGAGAGATGATTATCGTTCAGGATTGTATCATCTGTTGAAGATATTCTGGGAAATTATCAAGGCGGTTTCAGGAAAAAAAGAAATTGTTCTGATCAGGTTGTTAATCTCACTTCTTTCATTGAATCAGGTTTCAAAAAAAAAGTTGAAAATGGGAGCTGTATTTGTGGAACATTCAGCAGCTCACGATGCGGTGTGGAAAGATGGTTTAGTATTCAAACTTCATAAACAAAGTGGAAAAGTAATTCGATTAATTGAAGATTGGTTATCTGATAGAAGACTCCGTGTTTTTGTTGATGATGTGAGTAGTAGGTTCAAAACTTTGAATAATGGACTCCCAAAAGGATCAGTTTTAGCTCCCCTTTTATCGAATTTATATTTATATGATATTCCTACAACTTCTTCACATATATGCAGATGATATCGCTCTGGCTTCTCCTCATTGTGATTTCAAAATTATTGATAACACTTTAAATACTGATTTCGAAATTTTTAAGGATTTTTTTCATTGAGTGGCGTGTATGTCAAGATCCTGATAAAACAGAATTTTCTTGTTTTCATTTGAATAATCAACAGAAGTTTAAAACTCTGAAAGTTACCCTCGATAATGCCGTTTCGAGACATAATTTCACTCCTAGATATCTTGGAATTAAATTAGATTAAATGAAGTTGAAATCTAGGAATAATACTCCTCAAAAACTAGCTAGTTCCTCATGGGGTGCTGACATTACCACTCTTCGAACAGCAGCTTAGGCTTTGGTTTTTTCCGCTGCTGAATTGTTGTGGGGTTTGGTTCAACTGCGCGCATGTTAGTGAAATTTGTGCACAGCTTAATGTTGCCATAAGAATCATTAGTGGGACCATAAGATTTACACCTCTACAGTGGTTACCAGTTCTTTCAAATATTCTACCGCGCCATATTCGTAGAAAGGTTTCAGTGCTAAAGTTTTGGGATACATATCATTCCTTTCCGGATTTATTCCCAATCATGCCTTGTATTCCGGATTCTTAAATTGCTCGATGGAAATCTCATAAACCTTTAAGGATTAACGATTGTCTTTTATCCAATAAAAGTGACAAAAAAATTCGGCGTTCGGAATGGAATTCGTGTAATGTTTTAAACAAAGGTTTGATCAGCGATCCTTCAGAAAAAGTTCATGGTTTTAATCTTCCTGGGAATATTTGGTGCATTTTGAATCGATTTAGAACCGGTCATGGTCGCTGTAACAGTTTCCTCTTCGAATGGAATTCGGTCGAAAGCCCAAGGTGCGAATGAGGAGAAGACGGGGAAACAATGGAACATTCAGTTAATAGATGCCCAATGACTGAAATTTGCCGATGGTTTCGAGGCAATTCATTCAGTGTCTGATTCTTTTTTGAGATGGATCGTAAACTTCAAATTAATTCAATGAGTAATTGTTTTAAATTGACTATTTCAAATATGGATCCAAATCTGCGCACTACACATTTTCGAAGATTCAGTAGTTTATATTGCAATAACTGAAACCTGATAACCTTGAACACCTTCAACGAACAATGGAGCACCATCCAGAAATTCACGAAGGTCGCGCTGCGATCGACAGTTGAGAAACCTGTTTTTCCGGTCTCGTCATCTTCCAATAATTATTAGTTCGTAAGAATTCAGGATTCCCGATTAACTCACTCATTTTTTATTATTATGTACTCACTCTCAGATTGTTTCATTTTTTAGGTGAACCCCAAGAAAAAAACCTGAATATTATGCGAAATCCTCCAACCAAGCTTTTAACGATACCCACAGATAAGTGGGTTCATTTTGGAATATAATTGAATAGAGAAAAATTCAGAAAAATGATCATAAGCGAGATACAGGGTGTTCAATGTGAACTTTGAGCAATATTCTGACAACTGTGGTGATTTAGCGACCTTTGAAATAACGGTTTTGGGTCAAATCTCAGTATTTTTTGGTGGTCAATTCAATTGTGATGTAGAATTCTGAAACATAAATTTCAAAATGGCGGAAAACGTACCAAGTTGGAATTTTTGTTTTCGATTGCCAAATCAGATAGAATTATTCCGATGTTCTCAATTTTCTAAGATATTCCGTGGAAAAATTTTTTCAAAATTCAAACTCAACTTTTTTTTTACATGTCTATGGTGGAAAAAAAATTCACCCAAAATTGTTGAAATCTTTAGGGGTTTGAACTCACCCTCATTCTGAACACTGGGGTGAAAACAGAATGAAAAAATATCCATCGGTCTTCATTTTATAGCCTTCCAAAGACTCGGACACCTTAAAAAAAATTTATTTAAGAAACTGGTGGCCCTAAGGATGCCAAAATTATGCTAATAGGCCTCCTGAGTGACCTGGATATTAATATGAATTCATCAAGAAAAAAAATATCTTCTGAAAAACTTTGGTGGGAATCGAACTCTCTCCGCATTTGGAAAATAGGGTCAAATTCGAATGAACTACCGTTGCTTGGTAACGGACGTCATTATTATCAGAATAAATTCAATTTATACGCGTTCCTATTGTCCGTAAGTGAAGAGGGTTCGAATCCAAAAGTTTTTCTTCAAGATAATTTTGTTTTAATAAATGCATATTTTTATCATTCTGGGGACCCATTAGCACAATTTTGGCCTCCCTAGGGCCACCAGTTTCTCGAATAAAAATTATTTGAATACTCCGAGTGGAATGTTTGGAAGGCTATGAAATGAAAACCAATGGAATATTTTTTATTCTATATTCACACCAGTGTTCAGAATGAAGGTAAGTTCAACCTCGAAAGATTTCAACAATCAACAAAAAATTTTTCACGGAAAATCTTAGAAAATTGAGTAAATTGAAAAATGCTATCCAATTTGGCAATCGAAAACAAAAAATTCCAACTTTGTAGGTTTTCCGCCATTTTGAAATATTTTTTCCAGAATTCTACACAATTGAATTGACCACCAAAAAATACTAAGATGTGACCAAAATCCGTTATTTCAAAGGTCACGCATAACTCGCCACAGTTATCAGAATATTGCTCAAAGTTGACATTAAACAGCCTGTATGTCGCTTATGTTTCGAAAACGGGGTATATGTCATGAGGCATATGACTTTCCCAATGTCATCTATACGGCTATATATGTTTGGCCAGTTGATGGTGAAACACCCTGTATATATTACCCATAAACTGCGGCAGGGACTTATATATGCATATGCATATTTTTCAATTACCCCACACACAATAAGACATGATAAACATATTACTCTTCTCTGCCAACACAAACGGAAGTTTTTCTACCTACAAGATCCCGATGAGAACCCGAACTTAATTCGTGTTTTGGTTTCATCGATTTTCTAGAACTGTTCTAGGATAGTTCAGAATCTGGCGTCAACAGTGCATCGATTCTGCGCAGTTCTAGAACTATCCTAGGATAGTTCTGAATTTCCGAACCGAAACAAATCTAATATTTCAGATCAGTTTGGTTCGATGTCAACATGGAGTTAGTCAATTACTGATGAATCAAAACTGGCTGGCTATAAACGTCAAGGGAGTGATTTTAGACTAGTGTTCGATTAATTGAACTTTATCTGACAATGACCCCTAGAAAAAGTGCAGAGTGGTATTTTTTCACGGAATCTGACGATGCAAAGTAATTCGTAAAATTTGCTCAACTTCTTACGAATTCATCGGAAATACATCCACTTTGATGAATCTCATGAGAAAAGCATATTGCTCAATAAAGTGAATCTCTGGGACGAATTGAGTCCAGGAAGAGGCGTGTACAACAGTGTCAATCCGTAGGAGTAGAATATCAAGATACTTTATCACCACCATCCGAAATTCCAAATTCCACAGAAATTAGTGAGTCAGCTCCGAAGCGAACAAGGCAGTAACGTCTTAATGTCCTAAGCAATCGATATGCAGCCCCTACAAATTGTTGAAAACACGCGTTTTAGGCGGTACACGGGAAAATTAAATCAATAACATGAATTACCATCATGGAAGAAATTGTCTCAAACGCTGGATATTAGGTATGAAAGTTGTAGTGCGGCGTTACAAAAAATGTATCGGGCATAGACAATAGCAAGCACGATCGCAGTATTTTCATAAACCAACCCATATACACCTTACATAAACGATACAAATATTTGTGTGATTCTGTCATTTACATAACGAAACTCATTTTCAGAATATAGGGAACAAATTCAAATTACAGAAATTAATTTGATGAAGAACGTTTCGACATACTGTGGCTTTGTCAGGTTCTATTAAGAGTTGCGCGAAAGTCCTTAATAAAAATAGCATTTATCAGGTAGGCTCGATTGAATTTAATATTCCTCTATATTGGTGTTTAAACATAGTTATTCTCAAACTCGTTTTGTCGGTTATCTATTGCAGGAGTTCTATAATACTGGCACTTCGGCGCACTGAAATCAACAGATTTAATTCCTTTCAAATGCAAAAGCAGATGTTGACCAATCAATGTTCGTTAGTGTTGAGGTAGCTGGGAGATAACAGCGGAAAACCTGAATATCATTTACCACCATTTTATCAAAAAAAATAAAAACCTGACAATACCACAGTGTAACGAAACAATTGTTGTTCCCGATCAAGTCTGTGGCAATGGAATATTAATAAACATTCAATGAATGAATTGCCATCCAACAACATCCGTATCTTTCAAATAATTGATAAAAATGTGTAATACTTTCATGAACTGTCTGAAGGACAAGATAAGTGTTAATACGAACATGTTAACTTCTGAAGATACTGTTGTACATACCTGCGTTTTTCAAGAAATTATCACATTCTCTTCATTCCAATAATGTATGCTCATTTTTCTGGTTGTTGAAAAAAGGATCTGTAATGAACAAAATATTTTGGTCAGCTTGGAACAATTTTATCAATTTGTGCAGACATATATGTACATGAATAATGTCAATCTTCCAAAGAAAACTATTACAGAATAATTAATGGAATTGATTCTCTGAGAACCAAAGATAATTTTATTCTCTTTTACAAAAATACGTGATAACCAATTCTAACATTTCCAAATCATACGTTAATTATTCAAACTTTTCTTCAACTTCAACTGAATATTCCCATGGGTAAAACTTTAAATTATGTGCTCGATTTTGATCCTGGTTTCTTTACAGATACAGTTTTTGGTAGTAAATCGATTGATACAACAGTTATGTTCTGTGTAGGCTCTCTTAATAATTCCTTGCGCTGCGTTAGGAACAGCACTGTTAATTGTTTACCCAACAGGGAAGGGTTGGGCGGCCCCCTGAAAACCGATCATGAGGCATGAGCTCAAACCACTGAGCTACCGCCATGGATTTGGCACAAGATTGGCACAATAGAATCATCCTTCTATAGCTTCTTTGATATAGCAAGGTTCACGATACAGAAGATGAAAGGATAACTCTTGTTCACAAATTCATTATATTGAAATTTGGAAGTTAGTTGGAGTATAACAAGTCGCAACTCTTTGCAGAATTTCGTTGAGATCGTAATGTCAGTAAAGTAAAAAAAAAATTTTTCGGGAACACTATCATATTTGGAAAAAAGTTTTGCTCAAACTACGGGCTCGATATTTCACTGCAGTGTACTAAATTACAGTTCGATTTTATTATAATTTTCGTAGATATTGTGAAAAAATATGTCAAATATCGTGGTTTTAGCCCAATATTGTGGTTTTAGCCCAATATCGTTCTTTCTGGAATAACTCCAAAAAAAACTAGAAGGCAGCTTTTGCGCGCATGTTTTAAAGAATACCAGTGGAAGTGAACATGCGCGCACAATCTGCTGACTTCACGTCAGTGCTTTTCTAGGTTTTCGCACGCATGTTTGGAGGGACAGCGTCCAAATGTTTGTTATTTTCGAATTTTGAGCCAAAAATGGTCTCAAACGACTAGGTTGGACTCACTGATGACGAATCCGGTGTCAAAATCGATTCTGTCCGGCCGGTACGAATACGGTCGTACGGAGAATCCTGTCGACCTGAAACTGTCAGGGTATGTTGCATTTAGAAATGCGACGGTCAAGTTCGTTAATGAGCGAAATCGCTCGAATAGTTTCGGAGTCCTAGCTGTTTGAAACTGTGTGGTCATTTTCCTGAAATTTCGAGAACAACTTGGCAGTTGGTTTGACTATAGGGACTCGCAACTTTTCGCGAAATTTTGATGAGATCGTGCTGTCAGTGAATTTAAAATAATTTTTTTTTCAAAAATTTTTTCGAAAAAATTCAATTTCCTTTTCTGGACTAAACTAAACTAACCTGACAAGGGACCTTAACTTGACAATGAGATTGAAGGGCACCGCCCTCTCGTGAATTGGCACAGTCCAAAATTCAACTAACCTAACCAAAAACCTCAACAACTCAGAAGACGGAATTCAAGGGCACTATTCTATATTTAATTTACTCTTCAGATTCAAACTGACAATGTCCTAAACTAAACTATCTGTCTAACCGAAACTTGGCTGAAGAGTGGCGTGCAATCGAGTGAATTGTTCAGTAGCAGATATCAAGTGTTTAGACGCGACCGTGGGGAATCTGATTCCCGAAAGATGGATGGGGGTGGTGTTCTGAAATCGTCGGTGGTAGCAGCGGAAAAAGTTTGTCAAACAAAAGAAGATCAAAAATTTTTATTCCAAAAAATATAACTTTTGATAACCTTGCTGCTGATAGTCTTAGTGGGATTTGTAATTTGTTTGCTTCTTATTTCAAAAGTACGTTCGAGGTTCCTCGAACCGTTAGCAATTCTCACATCCAAGATGCGCCGCAATTTCCGTTGGTAGTGGTAACAGAGGACGAAGTTCGTAACCTTTTGAATAATATTAAATTGTTTAAATCTGCGGGTCCTGATGGGATTCCACCTCTATTTATTAAGAACTGTATAGAAGGCCTCACCACTCCGCTCACTATCATATACAATTCATCACTCTCATCTTACTACCCCACGAAGTGGAAGTTGAGTCATGTGGTTACTATTCATAAAAGTGGTAAAAGAAATACGGTCACAAACTACCGACCCATCAGTTAACTTTCAATATTCGGTAAAGTTTTGGAGCAAATTGTTTACAAGATAATTCTGAGTGAAACTAAAAAACACATAATTTCTCAGCAGCACGGATTTTATTCCGGACGGTCAGTGGAGACAAACCTCAGTTTGTATGTTGAGTACATTTCTCAATCAATAGACGCCGGTTGCAAGGTAGACTCGATTTACACGGACTTCAGCGAAGCATTCGACAAAATTGATCACGTGCTACTCATGAACAAACTTGCTGATGTCTGTGAAACTGCGTGTCTGCCTTATTAGATTAGATCATACATAAGCGGAAGAACACAAAAAGTAATAATAAATGGACGCGAATCGTCCGAGTATACCAGCACATCCGGCGTTCCACAAGGTGTAGTCACTTGGGCCCTCTACTATTTTTAATATTTATAAACGATATTATAACGTGTTTCCAGTATTCATTCGTGTTGTACGCAGATGATATGTCAAACTTTTTCGTAGGGTGGAGGTACCGGAGGACTGTTGCAAAATTCAAAGCGATCTTGATCGATTGGTGGCATACTGCACACGGAACAATATTTTCATCAACATCAAGAAATGTAGCTCGATAACATTCACCAACAACGAAAACAAAATATCGCACGAATACAATATCGACACCAACAAAATAAAAAGAGTTCATAACGTGAAGGATTTAGGAATCGTGATTGATGAAAAACTGAGTTTCAGCGATCACATAAATTTCATAGCAATCGATTGCTCTGAAATGATGGTGTAGCGAATTCATCCGCTCCAACAAAAACGGAAAAAAGGGCGGAGTCGAAATACGAAATTCAAATCTCTGAAAAATCTCATAAATATATTTCGCTCCGCTCCCAAAAATCACTCTCTCCAATCCATCTGCATATCACCGCTAAGAAGACATTCGATCTAGACGCCGCATTCCTGACCGACATCTGCATCCCATCTTTATCTGTATCAAGACGAAGAAATTCAGCAAGATCCAACATCTGGTTTTTACCCCCCTCGAAGACGGAAGCTCTTCAGTACCGACAGGCGCCTAAACAACCCTTGGCTCCACGACCGACCACAAGCCGGCGCCAGCGAAGAACTACCTGACGGCCCTCGAGAAGATTTAAGCCGAAGAATTGTTAGCCTGTCTTGTCCAACAAAGAGAATTTTATTGCCTTTCGAATTCACTTTTGTTATAACACTCGAGAGAAAATAAACAGGCTAATCCCTTTTTTTCTTATTGCGTGTTTGATTTCACAGGACAGCACGACCCACAATGGGATTTATCATTAGAAATTGTAAAAACTTCTACAACGTTCGATCTTTGTTGCTGCTCTACTACGCATTCATAGACAGTAAGCTATGCTACGCCTCCGTAGTATGGAACCCATTACACGGGAAATATATCAATAGACTGCAGAGAGTTCAGAACAAATTCTTAAGGTTCATCGCGCACAAAACAAACCAACCTATACTCAATAGCGACTACTCAATTATTCAAAATCAAAACAAAATTCTCAATCTAGCCAAACGCAGAAAGCTAAACGATATGATTTTTATATTCAAAACAATTAATTCACATCTTGATTCGTCGACTTATTATCAATGCTCGAATTTAACATACCCTCCCGTGCAACTAGATAACAAGGAATGTTCTCGATTGCTTACAGAAGGACAAATAGGTTTTAATTCCCCACTGGTTAGGACACAGGGATTATGTAATTCACGCACTCTCACTATGAACTTTTACGGAGTTTCTTTGAGTTCTTTCAAGGGACTGATTAAAAACACTTTGATGTGATATGTCTTTGTTGTTGTATTTTTTGTTAGGTAAGAAAAATGATATATTTATTTGATTGTGATTGTTAACCAGAATTTATTTATGTTACCAAGTGGATGCTGTATTGGATTTTAGTCTGTTTGTATCCCATATTTGCTAAATAAATAAATAAATCAGTACAGTAGCTCAGTAAAAGGAAAATTTCTTGTCTGAAATTTTTTTTGGAAAACTCGAGTTGTGCCAAAAAAATTAGATACACCTGAATGAGGACTCATAAGGTTAAAATCAGAAACGGGTAGCGAAGTTTTGGAAACGCAATGTACAGGGTGAATTTTGAAGCTGCACAACCAATCTGAAATTATCACAATAACCGCGTATTTTGAAAAACATTTGAAGAATGTTCGAACTTGCTCATTCATAATGTGCTAAGTTGAAAATTTCTTCAAAATCGGATAAGCCACACCAATGTTATTTATGTGTGTTTATGTATAGTCTCATAAACCAAACATTGTTCGAAGGTTCATACAGAATTTAATGAGGATAATATGATAGGAAGATCACATAATATCAAATATGTATTCAAAAGAAAAATTTGAAACTTTTTAAAAATTGTTCTGACGACACGATCATCACGAAATTCTGTACAAAGTTGCGTTTCAGCATCTTCAAACTGGGTGCAAAGGTTCATCGTGATTGAATAAGTAGTTCTTGACTTATACCAAAAAAACAACGATATCGGAAAGAAAACCACGAAATCTCATATATTTTTTCCAATATCTCCAAAAGTAATAACCGTATCGAATTGAAATTTGCTACACTGCTGTGGAATATGGAGCTCAGAGTTTGCGTTGAATTTTTTTCAAATGAGATGAACAGTTCGCGAAAAAAAATTTCCAAAAAAAATGTGGAAAAAATTTTTTTTTTTATTTACTGATACTGTGATATCTACAAAATTTCTCGAAAAGTTGCGCGTTGCTGTACTCCAGCTAACTGCTAAGCTTCGATCCAATCCTTCCAGTAGTTTTTGATTTATCGCCAAAATAACGTCACTTCAAAACTCCGAAACCGTTTGGCCGATTCTGCCCATCAACGAACTTAACCGTCGTATTTCGAAGTGCAACCTACCCTGAAAGTTTCAGATTGATTAGATCCTCCGTATGACCGTCATCGTGCATACGGACGGCCGGCTGAACAGAATCGATTTTGACACCGGATTCGTCATCAGCGAGTCCAACCTAGTCGTTTGAGACCATTTTCGGCTCAAACATCGAATATTACAGACATGTGGACAAAACTAAAGCACGCTGTTCCCCAGATAATGCGCGCAAAAACTGATTACCTAATTGCTTTTATAATCTTATTAGATAATTATTCAATATTACTATAATCCAACACTTTTCACATCGTAAAGATAGAAAAATTACTCTGGAGAGAATGGATTTGTCATTAACCGAAAAATTCGGTACCCTTTTACCTAGATTTTCAGGCATTGAAAATTAATTGCATTCGTTCGTACGTAGTGCAGAAAAATTTTTCTTTATGTTTGGAAATGAACCGCAAATTATTTAAGATTATTGTTTCGCTGTTGTTGAATCGAAACTAATTGATAGAGCTTTAGCAGAGGTATCTAACTTCTGATACCTATACTAAATAATTGGGAAATTCTTAAGCGATCTTTAAACACTAAATTCGGAAATCAAAGAAACTTGATAGTTTGATACATCAATTACAATTTTTATCGAAGAAACCAAATGAACACCTGTTATCCTTCATCGGTAGAATTATAGCTTCAAAAATTCGTATTATTTATAGGATAGATATATAGATCATCGATATAAATTCAATCATTTTACTCCTAATAATTATCGAGGTAACAATTCAATTCAGTTCAATTTATTCTTTCACGATCAAACTATGTTTTACACAATTGTTATAGGCACATATTCTCATATAAAATACATAATTCCATCTGAAAAGGGCAGAAAACTTTTTCTAAATACTCATATCTTGCTGTTATTGACATAAAATTTAAATTCGTCGCCTGAACTATTGTTCGTGTGCGATCGAATTTACCTGGTTCAGATAATTTGTGTAAAAATGTGAATTTACGCTTGAATACTTATTTCTGACAATGAAAACTACCAAAACGAAACAAAAATAGCCAAAGAAAAAAAACTAAATAATCCAAAATGATCAAACAATAATAATGAAACAAGACACCTATAGAAACCGAGAACAAAAACTACAATGGAACCGAGGCTCTCTTCACTTAGACAAAAACCTTCATCAAATTGTTTCCATGAAATCTAATATAATCCTTCAAATGTATTTTAAATGATCTTGAACTTTTCATTTCGGATATTTTTTTGGGCAGAAGGCCATTGAGCTTTGGGCCGTAGTAAAGCACACTTCTTTGGGTAAAACTACTGTTATAAAGAGGGATCTTCGGAAGATCTGTTCGTCTAGTTTGATCTTTCGCGGTTCTCCTTTCTTGCCCACAGTATTGACCGATACACATATTTTTCGGACAGAGAAAACATTGGCTTCTTCATAAAGTAATTAAATTGGATAGAGGCACGTCTTCTTGAGTATGTCTCTCAGAATATTATTTTGCACCTTCTCTATTGGATCGAGGGCACGCCAGCGCACAATATCGGAGATTGGACTCAACAAGTGCCCCATATGTGTGAATTAACTGGTTTCAGTCCAATATACACCACAATCGATAGAACCTATAAACCACTAGTCTGAGTTTCTTGACAAGACTATAAACCTGTTCCTTCCAATTCAAATGCTGATCCAGTTCAACCCCAAGATATTTCACGACTTTTTCCCTGACGATACGCCTACAATCACATTCGGTGAAATTTTTGCATTTGCTGTCATGTACCCTCATGAAATCAATATCTGGTTGATCCGCATTTGTTGCTAAAATGTTAATAAATTTGGTTTTCTGTACATTCAGGCTCAGAAGACTCTGATTCAGGAATCCATAAATCGTCTGCATTTCTAGTTCTGCCTTCAAAAAGACCTCAGCCCACGATTGAGCTTCAAAAATGATAACAGTGTCATCGGCATATGAAATTATTTTTCTATCTATAGGTAACTTTGTCAGAAGGTTTATATACAACAAAAACAAGATAGGTCCTAAAATTGTGCCCTGGGGAACACCCATCGAAATAGGGAATGGTTCACTTCTTTCCTTTCCAACCTTGACAATCTGGAACCGCCCATGAATGTAGGTTCGAAATACATTCAAAGCAGTCCTCCGAAAACCGACTGCTTCTTGTCTATCCAGTAAGATTTTGAAATTGACGGTATCGAATGCCTTGGCCAGATCCAAGAAAATGGCCAGGCATTTCTAACTTCTGTATTTCACCGAAATGATTGATTTTACCAGTTCAAGAATCGCATCCTCAGTGCTTATATTCTTCCGAAAACCGAACTGATTTTCACTAAGGATCCTGGTTTTAGTTAAGTAAGCCACCAATCGAGACTTCAGACAGTTTTCATAGATTATCGCGAAATTATTTATTGAAGTTATAGGCCTATAATTGGTGGCTTCTCTTTTACTGCCGGTCTTATGGATAGGTACTGTTATTGATGCCTTGAATTGCCGTGGAGTTGAGCCTTCCGAAAAACAAAGATTTATTATAAACAAAAGCGGTTTCAGGAAATACAGATGACAGTGCTTTATTAGACGCACGGTTACACCATCTGTACCGGGGGCTGAATCTGTTTTCTAACAATTAATTATAGATACAAGCTCATTTTCAGAAACAGGATTGAGAAAAATAGAATTACCATCGGAATTTGGTTCAGCAGGTATACTTCGACTCACTTTCTGTATTTCAGCAATTTGTTTACCAATACTACCGTAAAAAACTGCCAAAACAGTCAGCGACTTCCTTTTCCATTCTCAACGTTTCACCTTCTTCATTCTCCAATATAATTTGTGAAGTTTTATCCTTTCTCCCGCCGTTAGTAGCTTAGTTAATTGTTTGCCAAACTTTTCTCAGATCATTTTGCGCACCATTGATCTTTTATTTTATTTGTTTATTCATTTGACCTTACAAACACTATGTATTTATAGCGCTTACTTGTAGAGCATGAAACCTAAAATTACTCTTCTTGCAGAAGAAGTTATTTTTTGTAATTTTTGTTAATTTAGTGACATAATTCCTATAATACTTATATTCTGGTAGTTTAGCTGTATTTGAATCATCTTTTGGTTGCCTTTTCAGGAAATCACAGTGACGAATTGAATTAATCAGTCCTTGTGAGATCCACGGCTTTAATTTCCGATTTTTGTTCTATATTATTTTTAATTCCGTATTTCTTTTAACATACATACCGAATTTTCGGATAAACCGATCATAACACAACTCAGGATTAACCCCATGAAAAACATCCTCCCATTTCTCATCAGCAAGATCACAATTCAAATTTTCAAAATTAATAGTACTCTGCTTGTAGAGCTTCGGTTGTTGCCTCTCTGATTTTGTATCGATGCCAAAACTTAAAAAACTTAAAAAGAGCATATTATGGTCAGTTACAGTGAATTTAATGACTGCAGGTATGACGTGGATATTTCCCTGATCAACTCTAATGAAATGCATGATCTAAAATGGACATCTCATAGAGCTCACATCATCTCTTTCAAGGAGATCTATATTGATATCACCAATAAAAAGTTCAACTCTCTGTTTTTGAAATTGGCTATCCGAAAAATAGTAAGTCAATTCCGACACATACAGGTTTTTATCCATAGATGGTGGTCTATATGAGGCTGATACACCGAAAGTGGTACCATATATAATAGCAAAGGTGAATCTCATTAGTTTAGTCTCGGTCAGCTCAATAATGCATTCGTCCTAATCAATTGTTTTCTTTATGTAAACTACGACACCATCATTCTGATTAATTTTAGAGCTATTATATAGAATATTGACATTAGGAATACTGAAACAATCTACCTCAACCAAATTCCATATTTCCGAGAGAACGATTACATCCTCATTATCTACACCAAAGTCATGCAAATAGATAAACAGTTCGTCAGGTCTTTCAATAATTCAATTTCAATAATCATGATGATCAACCGAGATTCGCTTCACAACAAATTCAATTCACACAACGTTAAGTAAATATGCGTTATCCGACAAATCAGGAAGTATTTAATGGACCAAGTACATCAAGAAATCACAATCAGAATGTTTTCAAACCAACTCCAAATCGAAGGATGTCTATTCAACCGCGGAATTATCCCCAAAAAAGATTTAATTATTCCACCAATTTCGAAATAACCACTAGAGAAAATGTTATAATAATAATAGTAACTCTCATTTCCTGGTCGAGGAATTAACTCATCTTGAATCGAGTTCCCCTAATAATAAAAATGTTGATAAAAAAAGTGATAGCAAGTGTATTGCTGCAAATTTTCAGAACCTAGCCTTAGAAGATTCATTGACTTTAATCATTCGCTAGATAATTAATACTAATCAATTACCATATATTAAATTTAAAAATCCTAAATGTAAGTTATTGATCGATAGCGGAGTTCCGTTTGCCTTATTGATCCAAAATATTTATCGCGAAAACACCACATTAACTGCGTGCATGAGGCAACAAACTTCAAATGAAAAAGTTTTTTTACCATTATTTTCCGAATTTCAAATGAATGATTTTCACCCTTTCATATTACAGTGAAACCTCTCCTTGCGGACATCTCTATTAAGCGGTCACCCCCTTCAACCGGACGAACTTTCTGGAACAAAAGTGTTTCCTATGTCTTTACATACAAAATCAACTCCTATAACCGGACACTCTAATAACCGGACGCCGACAATTTTCCGGTTTCCAAAAATACTGATACCTCCCTTGAACGGACGCGAACCTCTAACAACCGAGTTGTTGTACCCGGGGAATTTCCGTTTTCAATACGGGTATGGACTCTAGGATTCCAGTCGTATTCCATATTTAGTTCTGCACGACTAGCGAATGTTACGCATTTAATTTTTATTGTGGTAATAAATAGTGAGTTCCTGCTAAATTGGCGCCTGGGCAAAAACTTCTTAGTTTTCGTGAAAAATGGAAGTTATCAATAGTTCGGAGACGAAACATTTGTCAGTCAGAAAGCTCGCCGAAAAATTTAACATCGGAAAAACTCAAGCCGCTGAAATCATCAAGAATGAAAACAATAATCGTCTGCAATGGGAGTCAGGAAGCAATAGCAATATAAGAAGGGGTTTTTTAAGAGCTGGTAAATAAAGTTGACCAAGTGTGTGTTTCATTGGTTTTCTCATTTTCGCGCGATAAGTTTCAAGTGTATTTCCGGAGAATCAGCAGATGTCAGTCAAGATGACGTTAATCAGTTCAAAATTAAGTTGCCATCGCTACTCCTTGGATATCCAGAAGATGTATACAACGACGATGAAACTGGTCTCTTCTTCCGAGCCTTACCGAAAAAAACCCCTGCCTTTAGGTCTGAAAAATGAAGCGGTGGAAAGCTTTCCAAGGAAAGGCTAACAATTTTATTTTGTGCTAATATGGCAGGACAAAAAGTAGATATGTTGGTGATCGGAAAGGCAGCCCTGTCTAGGGCATTCAATAATGTATCAATGAAAGATATACCGGTTATGAAGAAGTTCAACAAAAAGCATGGCTGATTGAATGGTTGCTACAATTTGATTCAAAAATGAGGAACCAAAAGCGGAAAATGTTGTTATTTTTGGATAACGCAGTGAAGTAAAGCTACAAAATATCAAAGTTACCTTTCTACCTCCAAACACTACATCAATGAGTCAACCTCTAGATCAGGGTATCATACAAAATTTCTAATTCTTTTATCGAGGCTCAATACTAAAGCACATATTATCGAAAACGGATCAAGCAAGATTTAGAAGCAGTTCATTACAAGAAAACGGCCTGGAAAAATGTTTCGTCAGCAACAATACAAAATTATTTTAGAAAACCTTGAAAGTTATGTTGGCATCAACAATATAGCAGCAACTGAAATGTTTCAACTTTGACGAAGCAATTGAAAATATGATTTACCAGCACGAAAATTCACCAGAAAAGAAAGAAGACAGCGATCCTGAGCTTGACACTGTTGAAAGCAATAACACTATTACATCATTTAGTGAAGCTTTGAAAGTAATACATGATTTGAAGTCTTTTGCAAATGACGACTACAATGCAAAATATGCGTCAACAAAGCATTTTAGAATTCATAAATAAATAATGCCGATATAAAATATGTATGAAACATATGTAGGTATTTATAATTCTAATTAATGTATATGTTGAAATTTCGTATTTTTTACATTCATCCTTCAAGGATGACTACTCTAATAAGCGGACACTTCTAATAAGCGGACAAAATCTACGGAACC
This sequence comes from Myrrha octodecimguttata, assembly GCA_958510865.1. Lineage (NCBI taxonomy): Eukaryota > Metazoa > Arthropoda > Insecta > Coleoptera > Coccinellidae > Myrrha > Myrrha octodecimguttata. The sequence goes on from OY294061.1 coordinate 16,068,061, forward strand.
GTAAGTGTCCGCTTATTAGAGATTTCACTGTATATAAATTCCATAACAATTATGACAGACTCATATGACCAGACTTATAGCCGACTAATAAATATGCATTAAATTGAGATTTTAAAAACGAAGTATTAACGAATGATTTTCGTGAAATACCATTCAAATATCAACAAGTTTGTCAAAATCCTGTTAGTATTCTCATTGACCTAAGTCACTCAAAGCCAGAAATAAGTAGCCAATTATCCAAAAATTTTTCAAATGAATGAAAAAGTTCTTCACTTTCATGGTAAACCACTTAATTCTTCAACTCAAGGTAAACATACTATTTGAAATAGTGATGAAGTCCCTCTTCATGCCAAAATTTATAGATTGCCAAAAATTCATCGACAAGAAGTTCAAATTAAGGAAATGTTGGATAAAAAATCTTTTCCCGTTATTGTACATTATTATCCAGAACAAATCTAATATGGGATAGTATAAGCTCACAAACAAATTTAGACATGAAAAGTTTTCTCGATCTGATTAGATTTGTTCTGGATAATAATGTATGTGTATACCATGGAAGATATTACAGACAAATTAAAGGATGTGCAATGGGATCAAAACTCAGCCCTATACTAGCACAATATTGTCTGGATTATGTGCTTATTAAAAAAATACCAAAATTAAAATACAAACCATCATTTGTAAAAAAATTTGTAGATGATGTTATCATGGCAATTCTTGAAATAGAAATAGAAGAACTTATAGAAGTGTTCAATGACGGAGAAATAGATGGAAACTTAAAGTTTACAGTTGAAAGAGAAAACGAAGAACAATGGGTGCCATTTCTGGACACAAAGGTCATAAGAAAAGACAACAATGAAATAATTCTAGACTGTTACAAAAAACCGACAGCAACAAACAGGACAATCCACTACATGTCAAACCACAACATCAAAATTAAGGTGAACACGATACAACAGATGCTACAGAGAATACGAAAAATATGCCATGAATCACTCAGGGAGAAAAATATCAGAGCACTAAAACAAACACTGGAACAAAATGGGTATCCAAAGAAGTTCATAAATAAAGTGATTGGGAGACAATTACACGCACGAACGGATGAAGGAGGGGGAAGGGAACAACGGACTGAAAATGAGAGACCAGTTTACTGTTCTTTACCAAACATCGAACAACTAACTGAGAAGATAATAAGAGAATTCAGAAATGAAAATATTAAGGTTGCAAGGAGGTACACGCACAAAACTAGTGAATTATTCTCTAAAACAAAAGATAAAAAAGAGTTTCCTGAAAGGTCCAATATAGTTTATAAAATACCATGTGCAGAATGTGAAAAGGTGTATACGGGGCAAACATCACAACTGATGAAAAATAGGATAAAAGGACATAAAAGTGATATAAAAAATCACCCTGAACGATGCGCTTTGGCAAAGCATAGCACCGAAAGAGACCACCGAATTAATTTTGAGGAAACGTCGATAATAAAGACGGAAAAGAACAACAAAAAACGTCTATTCCTAGAAATTTATTACATAAACAATGAAGAAAATCCAATGAACAAAAAGACGGATACAAATTCATTAAACAACATTTATACATATTTAATCTCACAAGAATGGAGAAGAGAAAGAGAAACATACATGGGACCGGTAGACGAATAAAAATAAAAACAAAAAAGAGACAAACAACGATGGAAAGAAGAATAACTCGACAGAAAGGTTGACACAGCTGACATGACAGATGACATGACAGAGACGAATGAAGGATGATTGTGAAGGTTGTATTGTTTTATTATTTTGAACGTTGAAAGAGAGAAAATTAAATTATAAAAAATCTGATGTAATCCAAAACACCAATGAAAGGGAGTAAAAAACCTCAATTGTGTAAGTTGTAAGCGTTTTGTATGGAACTTAATGTCTGATTGTATTTTGTCATTTTATAGTAGACCCTGAGGAAGAATAAAATATTGTTCGAAAGCTCGGTCAAGAAACAAAAAGAGAATCTACATTACTCTAAAACCCAGTCTAATTTCCCTGAACAAACCCTACATATTAGAGAAGACTGTAAACAAACACTGATATATATATAAAAGTAATAATTCAATAAATAAAAAAAGTGACACACAAAATTTAAGTAACACTTACAGCTATTTGTTGGATGCAGTGACGTGAAAGAAGACGAGAAGAAGAAAAGTGACATTGAGAGGTGACAATCTTTGGGAAAAACGCAATTAGACAACTGAGATAGACAAATCAAAATAAAAATTTTATTATAGAACGTAGAAAGATAAAATTTGAGAATTTTAAGAATGTACAAATTGATATTCATGAAGTTCGAATTAGTGTCTTGCAATTTAAGTAGAATATTTAAGTGTTAAAAACGTATTGTGTCATGATTGTTGTTGCTGGTTTCATGTTTAACCTCACTTTCGGTAGGAACCATGCAATATTGTGAATGTTTTTAATTTATTGATAGATGTTCTGTATTATAGAAACCCTGAAGAAGCAATAAACAAATTGCGAAAGCTTGGTTTAGAAAAAAGAGTACTTCCTTTTACTCCAACAACGAGAGTCGCTATACCCTGAAAAAAATACATTATCAATACTACAGACTCTGATACTCAATTTATATGAATATAATGGGTTTTTATGAAGATATGGGCAACAAATACGGACCAGAAACAGCTTATAAACTGAAGCAATGGAGATCAAATACCACCAAGCTAGCGGCAGCAAGAAACAGACGCATATTTTTGCTTGAATGCAAAAGACAAGGATTAGTTCCTAAACATATATCATCAAACATCAGAAGTGTTATGTCACTTTTCAATTACGATAATAAGAGATTAAATAGAAATATCAGAGAATTCAATGAAAACACCATCAAAAAGATTATGAATTTAGAAATATGTCAAGTAAATTGTAGGATAACTAAACTGGAAAATGAAAATATCCAAATTCAAAATGATATGCATCAACTAACGGAAATGGAGGAATACATTCGTAGAACAAACATTACATACAATAAAGCGTTTTATAAAATTCAGAGAAATAACTTAAAGAAAATTAAAAATTTGTCTCACGGAAAGAACAATCAGGTGGAAATTCAAGAGAGATGGCTAAAAAACTTAACTAACAAAGATATTCCCGAAGATGTGAAAAACCTGCTTTCACTGGGCTCAAAGTTTTCATTGCCTCCAACTAAAAAAGAGATGAAAGTAGAAAATATAATTGCTGACATAGAATACATATTACTAGCTGTACCAGAAAAAAAGAAGGACATACAGAGGGCACAAGCAACTAATGTACTAACAAACTTCATCCACGGAGATATCGAAATCAATTCTCCCATAAATAAGTGGTATCACGAAACAAAAAAATTTCTAAAGAACAATGATGACCTGATAGTACTTAATAGCGACAAGGGAGCAGTTACAGTCATTATGGATAAAGCAGAGTATGAAGAGAAAATTCAGGCAATACTAGACTCGAATGATTTTAAAATATTACCCAGAGATCCAACATCAACTATACAAGGTGAATGTAATAGATTCATAACTAGGCTTCAAAATAAGAAATATATATCCGAACAAAAAGCAAAGGAAATGAAAAGTTATAATACAGTGTGTCCACGAATATACGGGAATCCAAAAGTGCACAAACCAGGTAACCCGATCAGGCCTATAATATCAAGTGTAAATAATCCAATGACATCACTATCACAATTCATGGCAGATATATTGAAATCAGCTTATGATACGAACAATGATTATTATATACAAGACACATTCCAATTTGCAGAACAAGCTAACAATTTAAAATTACCAGACGGATACAAGATAGTATCTTTTGATGTCATTAACTTATTTGGAAATTTAGAAAAAGAATTAATAATAGATGTATTGAAGAAAAGATGGAATGACATAAAAGAACACACTGAGGTGGATCAAAAATTGTTTTTCGAAATATTAGCTTATTTGTTAGACAAAAATTACTGCACATTCAGAGGGAAATATTACAGACAAATATTCGGTTGCGCAATGGGATCAAAATTAACTCCCATTTTAGCTCAGTACGTAATGGATGATTTGGTAGCCACCGCAATATCAAAGCTGAAGTTCATAATACCACTGCTAAAAAAATTTGTAGATGACATCATAATAGCCTTGCCAGAATCGGAGATTGATGAAACATTGCAATGCTTTAACTCTTATTGGAATAGTTTACAATTCACAATAGAGATGGAGGACATCGACCATGGAGTTCCTTTTTTAGATACAAAGGTACATAGAGAAGATAATTCAATAAAGTTGAAATGGTACAGAAAAGCCACTAGTTCTAATAAATTCATTAATTTTCATTCAAATCACAACATCAACATAAAAATAAATTTCATCAAAGAAATGAAGAATCGAATTATGGAGATTTGTCACAACACTTTTCAAAAAGAAGGAATAAAAAATCTACATGAAATATTACTACAGAATTCATATCCGAATAGTATGATAAAAAAACTGTTGTATTCGGCAAATGCAGTAAATGAAGAAAACCAAAACGAAAAATCTACATCAAAACAACTTTATGCATCCCTACCAAACATAAAAAACTTAACAAGAAAAATCAAAAATATATTCAAAGAAGAAAAAGTACAAATAGCGACATATAATCAAAAGACAGTTAAAAACCTATATAGTAAGATCAAAGATCCAATTCCAATACCGAAAAAAAGCAACGTGATTTACCAGATAGACTGCCAGGATTGCGAACGAATATATATTGGCCAAACATCACAGTGGGTGAAAAATAGAATATCTCTTCATAGATCTGATATAAATACAGGTAAAGATAGATGTGCCCTTGCAGCACATGCGCATACCATGGACCATAAAATAGACTTGAACAACATAAAAATACTGAAAACAGAAAAAAACTACCAGAAACGGCTGATACATGAAATGATAGAGATAAAAAAAAGTAATAATTCAATAAATAAAAAAAGTGACACACAAAATTTAAGTAACACTTACAGCTATTTGTTGGATGCAGTGACGTGAAAGAAGACGAGAAGAAGAAAAGTGACATTGAGAGGTGACAATCTTTGGGAAAAACGCAATTAGACAACTGAGATAGACAAATCAAAATAAAAATTTTATTATAGAACGTAGAAAGATAAAATTTGAGAATTTTAAGAATGTACAAATTGATATTCATGAAGTTCGAATTAGTGTCTTGCAATTTAAGTAGAATATTTAAGTGTTAAAAACGTATTGTGTCATGATTGTTGTTGCTGGTTTCATGTTTAACCTCACTTTCGGTAGGAACCATGCAATATTGTGAATGTTTTTAATTTATTGATAGATGTTCTGTATTATAGAAACCCTGAAGAAGCAATAAACAAATTGCGAAAGCTTGGTTTAGAAAAAAGAGTACTTCCTTTTACTCCAACAACGAGAGTCGCTATACCCTGAAAAAAATACATTATATATATATATATATAGGTTTGCTTTTTTTAAGGGAATCGATCAAGGTTTACACCAATAAGTTACTCTGTTTTCGTTGCCGAGCTTTCGGATTTTATTCAATCCATCCTCAGGGCTTCTACAAGATATTAATTAAAATTATCAGTTACATTGAAGAAGAAAAAACATAAAAACTATAACAAGGTTTTGTTACAATGAACAAACATTTATAAAATATGCTCGAATTACACCTAATATAAAACAACTAAAATTTACTCACTGAAATCGAGGTTAAGGTGTCATCAAATATATGTAAATCATGAAGTTATTATTAAAATGCATAAAATCTTTCAGGAATCTCAAAGTGACAATTCGGTATCTTATGTCAACATCGGATAATAATATAATGCAACTCGCAGAATGAGATGGTGGTGTTCGCACATGCGTTTCAATAATTTAATATAAACACAAACCTTGGTCGATTCCCTTAAAAAAGCAATCCTTATAATTCGGGACCATTACTGTACCTAAGTTATATATAGTTAGGTAATACCAACCCTTCTTTCCTATAATACACAATACTTATTTCCTAATAAGAATCTACATATGAGAACACTAGAGTTGCATAGTTGCAAATATTATTTCCCACATGAATTTATGCTTGTTCAGACAAACCGATGTATTAAATACGATAAGCCAGTGAATCTCGAGGAGATAGTAGTCAGAAAGTAATCAGATAGATTGTAAACGCTTCCTATAGTTAATAAAGTCGATTTTTTAAAAACAAGGTTTCTTCCCTTAAAAACATAATTGGCGACGAGGTGATGGGATTGTGCCAGTCTTAAACAGAAGAAAAGTGTGACCCGAAAATTCAAGAGATCCACGGAGAATCTTCTAAGGCTAATAGTTTCAACTGCGAAGGTACAACCACGAACAAAGGAACAGAAACCAGAAGCCCCGATCGATTGAATAGCGCCCTTCGACGACTTCAACGAAAAATCTTCAAGGACTTCAGGGAGGTGAGAAAAAGCAATTTCCTGTACTCTATTTCCCCAGTCATTAACCTGGCCCAAAGTTAAAAAACCCATAAAACCCATTCTTTTCCCTACAGTTTTGAGAGTAAAACTTGTATAATTTTTATGGCAAATACCTAGTTTATAAGTTTTGAATTTTTAATCGATCAAGATTGGCCCCGTAAATATTTTAATTGATTCAATATCCAAATTAAAAATTAAAGAAACCAGAATGACCCAAGACGGTAATAATGTTTTTGAGAAAATGAAACTAATAAATCTTTTTGCCCAATCAATCGTTCCATTTGATGGTAGCCCTGCAAATCTTACGCGATTTATCAGTCATTGCGATAGATTCAACAGTAGATTCTCATCAAATGATGCAATTTTGAATGAAGCAGTTATAGATATCATAAAAAGTAAATTAATAGGAAATGCTAGCGAAATAGTTAGTAGTAACGAAAGAATTACTCCAAATTGGAGAGATTTGAGAAAATTTTTAAAATTAAAATTCGAAGAAAAAATTAGTTTAACCGTACTATTTTGGGATCTCCAAAATGCCCAACGAGTACGAAACGAAAATGATTTGGATTTCTTAGAAAAAATCGTCGATTTGAAAAATAAATACGATTACCAAGTTGAACTATCAGAATTGAGTATCACTGAAAAACAACAAGAGAAAAACATCGCTTCTAGAGTAGCAACGCGAGTTCTTTTGTACAATATCAACCCGGAATTGAGAACAGCCCTTAGAGATCACGGCATAATGAATTACGACGACATGGTTAATTTCATCAGGCAAGATTTCTATTATTATCAACAACCTTTCTTACACTATAAAAACCAAATTTCACAAAAACCAAATACTCAAAATTAGAGACGTCAAGTCCCAACTAACCATACAAACCCCACCTGAGAAAATGTCTATTCAGACCAGGAACCATCCACAAGAACGTCAAAATTATTCGACTCAATATCAGGTTAACCCACAAAAGAAATTCCAAAATTACAATCAAAGAAATAATTATCAAAATCCCAATTTCACTTTCGAAGAATTAACCCATATTGAACCAACTTCAGAATCAATTTGTACAGATAATTATGAACCAACTTCAGAACAATTGAATACCGATTATATTGAACCACAAAATTATTCAGATGAATATTTCGAAAATTCACAATTAAACCCAGATAGTTATAATGAAGAAAATTTTTTAGAACTAGCCCAGAACGATTCATTGACCTAAATTCTGCACTTGACAATAAAAACCAATTACCCTACATCGAATTTGAAAATCCAAGATGTAAACTTTTGATAGATAGCGGATGTTCAGTATGTTTAGTAGACCCTAAATTTGCCTATAATAATTTTCCAAACAATATTTTCAATGAACCAACAACTTTATCCGCGTGCATGAAACAAGAAACATCAAACGAAAAAGTTTTAATGCCTGTATTTAGAGAATTTCAAGTAAATGATTTTCACCCATTCATTTTGTATAAATTCCACAAAAACTACGACGGATTAATTGGAGCAGATTTCTTAAATAAATACGGATTAAATTTAGATTTCAAAAATCAAAGATTAACTAATGAATATTGCCAAATTCCCTTCAAATACCAAAAAGTTTGCCAAAACCCCTCGAATATTCCCATTGATCTATCTCATTTAGAACCGAAAATTAGAAGTCAGTTAATGAAAATACTTCAACAAAATGAAGATGTTTTACAGTTACAAGGACAACCCCTTAAATTCTCAAGTACGATAAAACACACAATTCGAACAACCGATGAAATCCCTGTCCATTGCAAAATTTATAGATACCCAGAAATACACAAACAAGAGGTTCAAAATCAGATCGAAGATATGTTAGAGAAAAAAATCATTAGACCCAGTAATTCCCCATGGTCTTTTCCTGTCGTAATTGTCCCCAAAAAACAAGACCTATCCGGAAAAATAAAATGGCGCATGGCTATAGATTATCGAAAACTAAATGACAAAACTATAGACGATAAGTATCCTTTGCGACAAATTGATAACATACTTGATAAATTAGGAAACAAAAAATATTTCACCACAATCGACTTAGCCTCCGGATTTCACCAAATTGAACTTGATGAGGAATCAATCGAAAAAACGGCATTTACTGTGGAAAACGGACACTACGAATTTCTAAGAATGCCTTTCGGACTCAAAAATGCCCCAGCAACCAAAGACAAATGAACAAAATTTTGAGAAATTATATAGGAAAAATTTGTTACGTTTACATGGATGACGTAGTAATATTTTCTGAAACCGAAGAACAACATCTAGCCCATATCCACAATATTTTAGAAGCAATTAGAGTTGACAATTTAAAAATACAACCGGACAAGTGTCATTTTTTTAAAACCGAAATAGAATTTTTAGGACGCATAATTACATCATACGGAATTAAGCCGAATCCAAACAAATTAAAGGCTATTATCGATTTTCCGATTCCAAAAACTCAAAGAGAAATTAAATCATTCCTTGGCTTAGTAGGCTATTATAGAAAGTTCATTCCAAATTTTGCGAAATTAACAAAACCTTTTACTTCCTGTCTCAAAAAAGATGCAAAAATCAACATGATGATCCAAATTACATTGAAGCATTCAAAATTTGTAAACGAAATTTATTGAATGACCCCATATTAAGTTATCCCGAGTTCAATAAACCATTCATTCTCACGACAGACGCATCAGGTTACGCGATAGGTTCAGTGTTATCTCAAGGTAATCCTCCAAGTGATCTACCGATTGCATTCGCGAGCAGAACTTTAAACGACGCTGAAACTAGATACAGTACGATAGAAAAAGAATTATTAGCTATCGTCTGGTCATGTCAACATTTTAGACCCTATTTATTCGGAAGAAAATTTACCATTTACACAGATCATAAACCTTTATGTTGGTTATTATCTGTGAAAGAAGCAAATTCACGTTTAATGAGATGGCGAATCAAACTAGAGGAATTTGATTACGAAATTAAATACAAAAAAGGTTCCACAAATAACGCAGATGCCCTTTCGAGAATTAGAATTGAGGAAAACAACATTGAAATTAATGGTATAGAAGACGATTTAGTTTCCATTGCTAATCAGGTGACAACAGAAGAATTAGACGATTGTTTAAATTTATTAAATTCAAATAACCCAACCGAAGATCCAAATGAACATGAAAACGAAAATATTATTGATTTCGAAACGGAAAACATGACTGTTCACAGTAATATAGAAAATCCTATTTTAGAACTACCATTTACAGAAAGAAGTTTGAATTCCGCAACCCTTCAAATTATTTTCAAAACAGCCCCAAATTATAGAGTAACGAAAACAAAAATTTTTGGAGATAAACTTAGATTCAGAGTTTCCATAAACCAAATTGAAAATGACCTAATCAAGTTTATCAAAGAATTCGTTCAAAGAAAAGATCGTATACTTTGTATTTCATTTCCGATGAATTAAAAATCAAAAACAGATTGCTGTTATAGTTAACGATCTTGAAAATAAATTTATCAATAAATTCCAAATGATGTCCGAAAACCTCAAATTGTTTCAAATTGTACCGCAATTAGAAGAAGTACAACAAATGCACCTTTTGATGTTCGAATTGAAAGAAATTAAAAATGTTTTAGATGAAATACAGACAGCTGTAAGTTTTGCAAGGTTACATTTGTTACATGAATCAGTTTTACCATATTCCAAATTCTCAAAATTGATCAGGAACGAAAATATCATACCAGTTCATCATCTGAAAGATTACTACCAATTGTGTCATACGAAAGTTATTTTCAAAAACAAAACTCTATTATTTTTGATATCGATTCCATTAGTTTATAAAGAACAATATGATTTATACAAGTTTTATTATATCCCACAAAATAACGAATCCCTTCCTTATACCAATCCCTATTTGCTCTCACGAGAAGAAGAGTTGAAATGGTCTACCAATCATTGCCATCCAGTAGAGAACGACTACCTATGCGATCAAGACTCATTAGAAGAAATCCCGAAATGTATGAAGAATATCCTCAAAAATCACACCGAAAATTGCCCAAGAGTTAGAAGAATTCCACTACGATACTTGAAATTATTGGAAGATGGAAGTATTCTCTCAATCAAAAATGAGAAAATCAGAGAAAAATGCCCTCAACAGACAAAGTACCATTTCATACCAGAAATAGCTATTTTACGAACTGAATGTACCATTAATAACACTGAAAAAGAAATTGTTCCAGCCATTTCGATTAGTGAAGAAAAATAGATTATTTTACCAAAATTCACACGACTTTCCCAGGACCACACGAAAGAAGAATTGATGGAAGAAGACATCCCAGATATCAAATTAGAAGAATTGGACCAATGGAGTCTTCAACCAATTGCATTTTCATATTTTTTCTATTTTATGATAACAATAATAACAATAATTGTGATTTATTCAATTTTCAAATTTCTTAAAAATTCAAAAATTTCAATTTTAAAGCTACAACACAAGGTGATACCTTTAACCAAAATGGGGAGGAGTTAGGTAATACCAACCCTTCTTTCCTATAATACACAATACTTATTTCCTAATAAGAATCTCCATATGAGAACACTAGAGTTGCATAGTTGCAAATATTATTTCCCACATGAATTTATGCTTGTTCAGACAAACGATAACCCAGTGAATCTCGAGGAGATTGTAGTCAGAAAGTAATCAGATAGATTGTAAACGCTTCCTATAGTTAATAAAGTCGATTTTTTAAAAACAAGGTTTCTTCCCTTAAAAACATAATTATATATATATATATATATATATATATATATATATATATATATATATATATATATATATATATGACCTCACAAGTATATCACTAAATTTCAAAAAATGAATGAAAATCTGAAATTGCTACAAATTGTTCCACAATTACGTGAGTTCGAACAGATGCATCTCATGACATTGGAAATTAAAGATATAAAAAATACCATTGATGAAATTCCTATAGCAATAAATTTTGCTAGTTTACATCTTTCACATGAATCGATTCTACCCTATATGAAATTCGTCGAATGAATTGGAAATGTCACGAAAATACCTATTCATCATCTGAAAGACTATTTTCAAGTATGCAATGCAAAGGATACTTTTCAAAATAAGAAATTATTATTTTTGTTATCAATTCCCACCATTCATGAGAAAGGCTATGATCTATACAAGTTTTACTTCCTATCTCAAAATAACACCAAAGATTCACAAACCGATTCTCACAAGAAGAAATGGTCAACTAAACAATTTCACCCTTTTGAAGAAGACTTTTTATGCGATCAAGAATCTCTAATCAAACCCCCAGGACGCTTGAAAAACTGTTTCTCACTCAGATTATTGGAAGATAATATCCACAGAAAACCTGAAAATTCGAGAGAAATAACCCCAACAAATCAAATACTTCTTTACTCTTTCAAAGGCACTACTGCATTCAAAATGTGCACTAAGCAACATGCAAAAAGAAATTTTTTCTGTAACCATCATCAATGGAGAAAAGTATATTATTTTACACAAGCCAGCCTATTTGTTCAAGAATGGCTCAAATGAAGAAATTACCAAGAAAGAAGACATTCCAGATATTGTGTTAGAAGACTTATACCAGTGAAATGTTCAACCCATGGAATAACCCTTTCATTTATTCTAATAATTCATTTCAATAACTAGTACGCGCCCAGATCTACCTAGCGATAGATCAATCTTTACTGTAGATCTACTTAAACGATACCTACGTAGGAAGCGCCCAGATTTACCTAGCGGGTAGATTTGCGTTTTTGAGTAGATTAATTGGATAGTTGACTGAATTATTAAAAACGAAGCACACTGTTTATAAATTTACAAAAAATCAGTAGCTAATGTAAAATTCGATCACAGTTATCGTCTATCCTCGAACTGAATTTTGACCAAATCGTGTATGTATTTTTGTGAATATTGAGATGATGGAATTTCAAATGCGTTCGTCTACTGAACCGTTTGGCGGATTTTGTTCATTCCGAACTTAACCTTCGAATTGAACAAAATCTGCCAAACGGTTCAGTAGACGAACGCATTTGAAATTCCATCATCTCAATATTCACAAAAATACAGACACGATTTAGTCAAAATTCAGTTTGAGGATAGACCCTAACCGTGGCTCCACATGCAAACATAAAATTGACTATAAAATGAAAATTCAATTTCTCAAAACGACACCAATAATACTAAATAGATATATCATCGCATGAAAAATTCATATTTCAACATTGAACAACGTTAAAAAAAATTTCTTGGATAAAATCCGAAAATGTTCACTATTCCAATTCAATATTCACTAAACATATGCATGTGCATTTTACAGGAATTTCCAATGTCTCAAATTTACTGAATTTCAATATTTCTAATACATCATTCTTCGACCGAGAATCACCAAAGCATGAAGTAATATTCATTTTGTAAAGGAATTACGGTATTATGAACATTTAAATTTTCTGTTTCATTAATGGAGATGACCAAATCATAATTGACATATTAAAATATGATTGAGTAACCAAGATATCATGTTTTCCAAACAGGACAAATGCAAAACTGCATATTGAAGTAATTTTTTATTTATCGATTATTGATAATGATAATAAAGTATAGTTCAATAGAATACATTGGGTGATACAAAAAAATTCCAAGAAAAGATAATTGAATGAATGAGTTCAAGTAAACTTGTTCATTAGAGAAGTATTTCAGGGGTTTATGTGAAGAATTCATCAGTTGATAGCCTTCATACGGTATGTTGCATATTACGATTCAAGACGTTTCACATTGTTTTCAAACAATATCTGCATAAGCCTCTATATACCATCTTCTATCTTGATGTTGTTGGTGCAACTTCATTTGTAATTTTTATCAAAATAGTTTCAGAAAATGGCAGATATCCTGTGAACTACACGAAATTATCAAGATTACCTTGCAGAATAGATAAATTTCACTTCAGAATATTTCATCTCATCTCATATAACGCATACATTAGAAATTATACCCATATACAGAAAAATTAGTAGTTACTTGAAGGTGGTATGAATTTCAACTTAAAAAAGCTTGATTCTCACTATACATTCTGTAACCTTTCCATTTTGTCTAGGAAAAATATTATAAGTTGTAAATTAATTGATGTATCCTTCCCGGTTATGTTCCATCCCCATGCCATTTTTGCCAACCAAATTTTGATGTAGCAATATGGAAGGGATACATGAGTGTTACGGAACATATACTGAGGCTCAACCGTAACTCCCTATTGTGAAGATAAAATTTCATACGTTTCTTGATAATGTAATCTTCTTACTCACACTTTTCTATCATTTCTATTATCAATTGACATCAAATGTTACATCGACTTGTCATTTTTGAAGATTAACCTCTTGTGAATAGTAAGAATCTATTGAATATTCCTGTTTCATTCACAATTATGAATAAATATATCAGGGGTACAGTATCATACAGTCTTGTCCCACACCAGCTGTATATTATTGAAACCATCTATAGATTACATAGTATTTCTGCAATTTCCACTTCTCAAAATCTATTGAGTTCCCTTTTTTTTTCATAATGATGATAGTCCATCTTCTACAAAGTATGCTTGATTAAACCTAGGAATGTGATACATAAATTTGCCATGATCAAGTTTCCAATTTATCAGAACATTAGATATGATCCATATCACCATTCGATTACTCACCATAAAACTCAAATGGTTCAACATATATTGAATTCTCAGGGGGATGATAGTGAGATTTTTGAGAGATTCATAAAACATTCTACAGTCCTTTAAAGGCTTTCTTCCTTTGTATATGCTTAATGCTTGGATGGCATTTCACTTCAACAACACGACCTCACATATCTCAAAACTGCAAAAATATCATACTTGATGCATCTGCTAAAGGAAAATAACATAATAATGTATACCTTTGAAGTCGAGTTAATCTCCACCATGTTTTTTCGACGAATTCTGGATTAGCATTCTGATTCTTATCGTAGTCTTGAACCCATTCTAAACATTCTTCACTTTATGACTTCAATGATACAGAAACTTTCCAATGTCCAGTTCATTTAAAATATCTGACTCATCTGAAAATAAATATTTCCTCATGATATTCAGGTTGGAAAAACCTGTGATAAGTTAAAGTATCTTCAATTGTAGGTAATACTTACTGTTTCCTCTCGTGAATGTAGCATAAGGTTATAATAACTTGCTAAAATTATACCGATAACTAGACTTTTTCTTGAAAAAGTCATTGTTAGAGTTGGAATTAGGCAGTATTGACCATGATTGATACTTCTAAATGCATTTCCATTCGTTACTAACTTTATTTTCGTCAATTTCAATGTAGCTTCCACATAGGATGCTATTTTGACGGCAAATTAGAATTGATGTTAATGACAATTGACATAAACATAACACCGGTTCGGCTTGAAAATATTGACGGAAGTACCCGATCTTTGCAGACGGTCAAAGCCTACGATGCTTAAGTTTTCGGCGAAATCGACAGAAATTCGAGGTTCGACGTTGCCATATATTCACTGTCGCAAGAAATTCTACCTCCAAAGCGAGCCCGAAGGCGGCGGAGATAGCCGATCTCGGCCGAGTCCACAGAAGAATATGAAATGGACAATTTTTACCGGATTTTCTTAGAAATGTCACTTTTTTCCATCATTCCTGCAAGAATACGAAAGTGGGAATCAAAAAAAGAGGCCCGCTACGCCACAATTTCGTCTTTCGTCTTTCTGTTCGTACCAAAAAACTCTACCTAGCTTGAACCCAGCGACCAAATGCTTTCCTGTGGTTTTGCACCTTTGGGAAATATCGATATTTTCGTTATTTTTCGGGAATTTTTTAAAAGTATCTCTCGATTTTTCCGGGATGAAAGATCAACAGTACGGGAAAATTCGAAATTTCCTCTTTCTAATCACGTTCAGATATCACACCAAGACTCCCCGGAAATGTCAGAAAAACTCTCACGAACATAACCCTTTCTTAGCAAAAGTTTTTCTTGATCTCCTGCAGTGGTTTCGGCGGTGTTGCCTGTAACGCGTTTAGTATTATAGAAGATAATTATTATTGCATTTGCTTTTAGACATTTCAAGAAAGATGTATTTCATAAAGCTACCCCTTCAGATACCTTTCTCCAAGAAGGGGAGGAATTACATTTTATTAACCCTTATCAAATAAGTGGATGCTTTATTTCATCCCCTAACACTCGTTCAGAATTAAGATAAGAATATCTTATAAATTGAATTGCACATGGTTATCCAGCAGGAAGTTAGTTAGAGCTTAGACGCATTAGTGTATCGTATTCAAAATGAATTATTTGTTTTTAAACAAGGTTTTCAATCTAAAAATCATATTTATATACATCTCTTACTTATACTATACTTCAATATAAACAAAGCTCACGAAATTCCTGCCAAATGAGCTTTCAAGAATTATTTGACAGCTCGAACTTTCCTATTGGAACATAACCCAGATAGCACACCCAACCTCATTCTCTACTCCTCAAATCTAAAGAACAACTTACTGGATGTGGAGTTGCTCCCAGACCATGGATCAAACCACTTATCCATGATAAAAAATCATTTGAATCAATTATCCGAAGAAATACCTTGAGAGATAAAATACAGGTTCCACAGATGCAACATCAATCAAGTGAATAGAGAGGACTTCATTAAGGAAAATGACCCGAAACTTAAACAAGTAGTAAACACCTATAGCCCAGCATCAGATGGTTCCCCACAAACTTCCATCATACATAATAAACCTCGTAAAAGTAAAGAGGAATATGTATAGAGAATACCTGAACCAACCTCATCCTGAATATAAAAAAATCTAGAAAAGCACTGACGTGAAGTCAGCAGCTTTTACGCGCTTGTTCATATTGCGAAATGGTGAAATTTTAATGAAATATAAAAATTTTCAAAAAAAAATTTTTTTCCGAATTCTGGATAATTCTTCTTATTGACACTGTTCATCTTCCAACCAAGTTTCGTTTCGATCAGATAAACATTTTTCGAGTTATTGAAAAATCAAAATTTCAAATGGCTGTAGCACAAAAACCATTCGGCAGATTTGGCCCATTAACGAACTCAACCTAGATATCGAGGATCTTAACCTAACCTGAAAATTTCAAGACTCTTGGTCTTTTCTTTCGAGAGTTACAGCGCACACGGCCGGACAGAATCAATTTTGACCACGGATTCTTCATCAGCCTGACGGCCGACTGCGTAAACACAATAACTTCCGAAAGAAACAACTTAGAAACTCGATATTTGTAGAGAAGGTTTGGACCTTAAATACGAAGGCCGAATTCGTGAATGGGTAAAATCCACCCAATGATTCCGTAGATATACCCAATCAAAAATTATTTTTCCAATATTTCCAAAAATACAGATCAGATCGAATTGAAATCCCGTACTTCATCGAAAATAACAGTTCGAAGTTTCATACAGAATTTAATGAGGATGATATGATGAGAAAATCATAGAAATTTTTTTTTTCAAATTGTTCTAATAACACGATTATCACGAAATTTTGCATAAAGTTGTCTTTCAGCATCTTAAAACTAGCTGTGAAGTTTAATCAGGACTGAATCAGTATTTCTCGAGTAATACCGAAAAAATCAACGATATCGAGAAGAAAACCTCGAAATTTGACATATTTTTTCCCGATATCTCCAAAACTTATGATCGTATCGAACTGAAATTTAGTACACTGCTGTGAAATTAGAAAGTCGAAGTGTGAGAATAATTTTTTTTGGATATGATTAATGGTTTCCGAAAAAAAAATTTTTTTGTAAAAAAATTTCGAAAAAAATTTTTTTTTAAATTTACTGATAAAATGATCTTGACGAAATTTGGCTCGAAGTTGCGCGTCGTTATACTCCACCAAACTGCCAAGTTTGAATCCAATCGCTTGAGTAGTTTCTGAAATAAAAAATAAATAACTTCAAAACTTCAAGTGCCTATAACTCCGAAACTATTCGACCGATTTGGCCCATTAACGGACTTGACCGCGGCATTCTGATGCGCAACCTATCCTGAAAGTTTCAAGTAGCTAGCTTGCTTCTGTCGACAGTTATCGTGTCTACGGCCGGCCGGCCGGCCGGACAGAATCAATTTTGACACCGGATTCGTCATCAGTGAGTCCAACCTAGTCGATTGAGACCATTTTTGGCTCAATCATCCAAAATTACAGACATTTGGACAAAACGATAGCACGCTGTTCCCCTGGAACATGCGCGCAAAAATGTCAGAGAAGCAAACATTTCGTGAAGAAATTAACGATATCACTGTTGGAAGAAACCCTGACAGCACAGTGCAAATTCCAGCCAAGACCGACCAAGTAACCTATGTAATTCAAATCTAGAGCAATGGCAACGATAAAACTTGTAAAACGATTAATAAAAAATTACAATCTTCAGTTCATGAAGGAATACCAGAAACTAGGACATATGGAGGATGTTGACCCCAGAGACTTACACAATGGAAATTACCATGCAACACACAAAACACTCAACTGCCACAATAGCACTACCCCAGAACTTCGAGTTAATGTTGATGCTTCATACAAAACTACAAACAGAATAAGTTTGAATCAAACCGTGCCCGAATTCCCACTGAAAATAATCGACATACTATTATGATGGAGAACAAGAAAAACTGCCTTCACCGCCAACATCGAAAAAATGTACTGGAAGTTAAAACTACAACTGGAATTTATCCAGATGTTCAAATCAACTGGATTTACATTGAGTGAATGGTCTAGAAACACCAAAACACCCATTAATATTTCACAAGTCTGCAGCAAATGAATTTCATCATTCAATAAATGAATTTCCATCAAACAACTACCGCACCTATCACATATATGATAAAAGTGGAATATTTCATATTTCAACTATCAGAAGAACAAGGTAAGTGTAAATATGATCATGTTAACTTCTGAAGATACTGTTGTACATACCTGCGTTATTCAAGAAATTATCACATCCGCTTCATTTCATTATTCAAAATTTTTCTGGTTGGTGGGTTCACTTTGTCCTTGTATGGTTCATTCTCAAAGGGATTTACGTGATCTGTCTTGATAGCACACATCTTAGGTGCATCCACTCTAAGGGCTACTGCAATACACAGAATACAGTGAATTCGCTGACACGATTTTATGATGAATAAATCTAGTTTAAATTTTATATGTTAAATACAAGAAATGAAATGAAAACTAGCAGATGAGGTCTGATAAAAAAGTATTTATATAGCTTTATTTAGGTCTGAAAAAAATCGCCCTTTCGAAATTTTTACCTTATCAACAGATAGGTTTATTTGGATACTTGTTTTGTTTTACTAGTGAGATAACTATCATAACTAAATTTTCTTTGAATTTCAAGTCATTCTTCACCATATTGGTGATTCCAAGAGTTAGCCGTTATTGAACATAAAGTTTCAGCCTTTACTCAGAATTTTAACGTCCACTTACTAAAATCAAGAAACTCTACATTGGTGCAATGAAATCTAAGTGAAAAGCACTCGAATTTTCACGTGATTCGGTATAAATCAGAATCAATGCACATTTAAACCATCGTTTTTATATAAAATAGCAACAAAATGGGGCAACTTACTGAAAGAACGTAGTTGCTGTACAAGAAATGTGAAACCAACTTCTGAAAACTATACTTTCAACATTTGTTTTGGTAATTTTGAGGTCCTCAGACATAGCAGTTATCATCGTTAAGAAAACACAAGAAAATATATCGATTGATTACTCGAAAGGACATTAAATATGCACATCGTGCTCCAACTTATTTTAGGTTACCGGTGCCACAGACCAACAAGACAAATCACTTCATCGTTTGCGGGAATCGCGACCTTGAGAAATATAACAGACATAACCACACTTTCTTCTTCCTCGAAACAGCTGTCAAATTGAATACTTGATTTTGGAATATCTAAAATCGAAATGTAAAAACGGATTTGTCGGGATTCAGGAATCACAAAATCAAAATCAGACTAAGATTTTTCGATGAAACCATTGGAAAAGCAAATTTCCAACACCAAAGCGAGTATTTTGTCACACCTCAAACTCCTGTAGAAGAACTCTGTTGGAGTAAATGAAAATTTTGGAAAAATGTTATGGAAAACCCGTTTACCTTAATCAGAGAATCTTTGTAGTTTCACATCAAATGAGATTCATTTCAATATAAAACCAAATTATGAATAGACCAACTTTGTTCGATTCCAATCCTAGTGTGCAATCATATACAATTTTATAAGATATTCCATCGTTTTAATTGAATAATGGAGGTTGTAATGCTTTTACTTCAGTTGCAATTCCTTTATATTATATAAAATGAACATTATGAATGAGTCCACCTAAGTTCGATTCCATTTCTTGTTGTATAATTACAACATTTAATGAGGACTGTCATCATAAAATAGAACCTCAAAGATGTCTAAACAATTGATTTAGTTGTAAAAAACTGTTTGGATTATATTCTTAAATGGAACAGATACGAAATTATTCATCAATTAATAGGATGAAAAATTCATTTCAGTTTGTTTATAGAGATGTGACGGTATTTAAATACCGCGATTTTGGAGCGGTATTTCTCTGGAACCGTCTGTCGCGCTCCAAAACAGAGAAGTAACGCGTTCCAAAGTAACCGACGTTCCAAAATACCGTGTAACTCTCCAATCGTTCCACGCTCCAGTCGCGACCGATACCTATCTCGCTCCACGTTCCAAAGTAACCGACAGTTACTCTGGAACCGACGTTACAAAATACCGTGTAACTCTCCACTCGTTCCTCGTTACCTCGTTCCTCGCTCCAATCGCGACAATATATATCTCGCTCCACGCTCCTCGGTTCCAGAATACCGCGAACAGAATCATCGCGATGCGATTACGTCTGTTACAGGAGTTACAGCTCCAGTGCGCAGTGCGTCCCATTAGAAACTGTGGATGTTACTACTTCGTTATCAGCTGTTAGATTTCCGATACGGTGTTACATGGTTTACTTTCAGAAGGTGATATTGTGACAAGTAGTTCACAACACTCAATCTGATGGAAAATAAGGTTATGCAAGTTATGCTTTCTTTTCGATAATAGGCGCTTTCTTTTTGGCGTTTGAAGCCCCAGGGTAGCTGAGTGTTTGTTGCACTTGAGCTACTCTCAAATCGAACGCAAATTAGTGGTTTGGTGCAATGAAAACTCACAGCACATGCGCGGTTATTTACTGTTTTGATTGATCAGCTGTGATCTACACTACACTTGCAGACGAATATTCTAAATAGTTTCTGACTATTCTGTATTTTCATTATTATTGTACGTATTTTTTACTCCTATAGTGGAGGGATTTTTGAATCCACTAATTTTGTTAAGAATGTCTTATTCTGAGGACGAGCATGTTATAAATGCTGTAAGTCCTTTGATTGTCTGAATCATTTATTAGCAATTCCTTGTTTTTACTCATTTTGCAAAATTTGCCTTGATTTATAGCCAATATATATTAGATTATCTATATTAGATAATCACAGACCATCACAGACTGTAGTGGTTTGATCAACAAATGTTATTGTAAATATAAACTGTTGGGGAAGTATACTTCCCCTCTCTGCTCACTCATGCCTCCGCACAACTGAACCACGGTATAATAAACCGTCAACTGTCATCTATGACCGAAATATATCCTACCAACAATCCGAACAGTATTCGATGAATAACCGGCGGACTGTGTGTAAAGGTTATATACAGTCAAGTTAAACAAATGATATGACGTAACCCAAAAGAGCTTGCTGCCCCTTGTCAGAGGTTGGTGCATGAGGGGACAGGGGGAGGTAGTCGGAGGAGCTCAGATGCACGAAGCTCCAATCAAAAAGAACGCGTCAACGTTAGGGTTTCATGCACTTGGGCAGCTCCGAGCTCCCCAAATTGTCAAATAGAACGCTCGTAATAGAGCACTAGCAGCACTCTATGGTTCAGCAAGATGAGACGTCAAAATCAGCTGTTGGGGGGACAAACAAAGAGATTTCCCATAAGAGCTAATGTTAACGTTTGGTGTATTATCTGAGTGGAAAAACATTTTGAGACTGTTTTTTTCAGTTCATTTTGATCATTGAACCTTTTTGAATACTTTCGGGTAAGAGAATCGTTTGCAAGGGTGATTTGAATAAAGATTTTTCCAGTTTGAATATACGCACTCCTGTTTGTTACATACATTGTTATGTCTCCTTTTTCAGATTAAATTCAACTATGGAAGTTTTTTCAGCTGTGAGCTGTAGTCATCGGTCCAATAATGATAATCACACCCATTTTTTTAAGATTTTTGTCGTTGAAAACTAAATAGAAGCAGGTAGAACCTGCCAAGGTGGAAAGAGGAACTACGCTTGCTTTTATCTCTACATGGGGATGACTTACCCGATGCTAAAGTGAAAAATTCTTTTATTTTCTGCATTATCTTCAACAGGTAATGAACTAACAACGTTACTTAACATATTTATGGATAAATATCTTTTCAGGACAACCTTTAAACGAACTCGGTATTGGAATGATATTCAAGATACAATAACGATTATAAATTTATATAGTTACCAATAGCATGGCATTGTGAAATCATAAACAGAAGATAGATGATAACAGAAGTTAAACACACAACTGTGAACATTTTTGGCATTATTTTCTTGATGAGAATATGTCTTCTGACAGGAGGCTCACGTTGAATCTATAAATCCTAATATGATTCCAGTATTCTCTAGGAAAATCCTAGACCTTAAAAGTTTGTGAAAATACAGACCTAGCATAGGATATTGCCACATATTGCAAGTTGATGTCAAAAGATTAATATCGGCAAAGTCTCAAACAATCAGTTAAGCCTCAAACAGACATTATTGAATGAAAATATTGACTACACTTCCTTTTATTGTATTACAACCATTGTGAAAATAAATACATATTCATCTCATGTTATTATTCAAATATAAAACTCTCAACAACAAATTGTGTTTAATCAAAATTCACTACTTGAAGATGTGAAATCATCTATTTTCCTGGATTTTGTTAATCTCAAGCCTCCTATGTTTACCAACAACTTAAATTTCACAGACAAACAACCCAAACTCATAAAATGGACAATAATCTGCAGCAGCATAACAAATGTCAGTTTACAATAACAAACTCTTTGTTTGTCCCCCCAGCGGCCATGTTGTGACGTCTCCTGCTAGTACTTGTAATATCCATAGAAATATGTTTAGACATGTCAAATGTAATATCCATAGAAATATGTTTGACAGGTCATTAGATTGAATAATGGTGGTAACAGGTGTTAATTAAAGAGTTTGTTTCAATCCGTTTATTAATAAAACATAATAAAACATCATTTTCAAAATATTACATTTTGGCGACGGGACAACGAATCACGCAGGGAAGCAATAAAGCAGTTTTTCAGAACAAGACGAACAATGGACATAAACAGTATAGAAGTGCTCAATCTCCATGATGGAAATGCCGGAGTAAAATGGCAGAAATGGATAAAAAGATTCGATAATTTCTTAATAGCGGCGGGAATAACAAACGACGAACGAAAAGAAGCCATGCTGTTGCACTGTGTCGGCGAGGAAGTTTTCGATATTTTTTTATCATTGCCTGAACCTCAAACAACCGGAGGAACAACCAACCAAGCAACGAATACATCAAAATACGACAAAGCAAGACTGAAACTGGACAACTACTTTTCCCCAAGGATCAACACGGAATTCGAAATATTCAATTTCCGCCAAGCAAAACAGCTAGTCAATGAATCAGTTGATGAATTTTACGCTCGTCTTCTCAAACTAAGTTTAAACTGTAATTTTTCGAACAAAGATCAAGAGATAAAATCTCAAATCATTCAAGGAACATCCTCAACAAAATTAAGAAGGTATGGTCTAGTAGAAAACCCATCACTTGATCAACTAATCGCTCAAGGAAAAGCTTATGAAGCAACTGAAACACAGTTGAATGAGATGGAAAATTCAACCCAACATGAAAACGCAAACAGAATAAGAAGATATACCAACAATGAACAAACTGAAGGCAACAAGCAAGTCAAGATGTTCAATCAAGAAAACATTTGTAAAAATTGTGGCAATAAATGGCATATAAATGGTAGAAAAAACTGTCCAGCTCTCAACGTAACATGTTTTAAATGTTCAAAAAAGGGACATTTTGCCAAAGTATGTCTCAGAACAAGTCAACAAAAACAATCAAATTCAAACAATCAGCAAAAATCAAGTTCAACGATGCCAAACGATGGTAACTCAACAATCAGTATCGAAAAAAGAAAAAATGAATCAGCAGTGAACTATAACCAACATAATGAAGATTCAATGTCAGAGAGTTCGTTTAACCTAACTACCAGCAGAACACCATGTCTACCATATATAACGTTGTCAGTAAACAAGAAGAATATCAAATTTATTGTTGATACAGGCACATCTGTAAATTTGATAAGTGAGAACACCTATCGGAAAAACTTTTTGTCACCATTACAACCAGATACAAGCAAAATCTTCCCATACAACCAGTCAGAACATTTGCAGGTGCTAGGAAAATTTCAAGCATCAATACAATACAAAGACCGCACAATCATTTCAGATATACATGTGATAACAGGAGACAGCAAGTCACTTTTATCTTATCAAACTTCCACTGATTTAAATATCGTGTATGTTAACACAAATTTTCTGAAGAGCAACATAGATGTTGAATATGTGAATAAGTTTTATCCTGCATTAACAAAAGGTGTGGGAAATTTAAAGAATTTTAAAATCAAACTGCATATAGACCCAAATGTTCCTGCTATAGCACATAAACATAGAAGAATACCATTTCACGTAAGAACACAAGTTGAAGAAGAATTAAACAGGCTGGAACAACAAGGCATCATCGAAAAAGTTGATGGTCCCACTCCCTGGGTGTCACCAATTGTTGTGGTTCCCAAACACAATTCAAACGCAATCAGGTTATGTGTGGACATGAGAAATCCAAACAAGGCAATACTAAGAGAACGTCATCTAACTCCTACAATCGATGAGTTGATTGCACAAGTAAATGGATCAATAATGTTTTCAAAAATTGACTTAAAAGATGGATACCACCAACTCAGTCTTTCGGAAGAATCGAGATACATTACCACGTTTTCTACACACATTGGGCTGTTTCGTTATAACCGTTTAAGTTTTGGCATCAACTCTGCTTCTGAGATATTTCAAAATACAATAAGTCAAGTATTGTCGAACATATCAGGAGTAATTAACCTAAGTGATGACATTCTGGTTTTTGGAAAGAATAAAAATGAACATGATCACACCCTAGAAAAAGTTTTAAAACGATTGCAAGAAAATAACCTAACCATAAACTTAGCTAAATGTTGTTTTAGTGTTAACAAGATAAAATTTTTTGGATACGTGTTTTCTGAAAAAGGGATTCATCCAGACCCAGAAAAGGTAAAGAGCATAGTCAACCTAAAAATCCCTGAAAATGTGAGTGAAGTTAGATCATTTTTGGGCATGATCAATTATGTATCAAAGTTTCTTCCTAACTTGGCGAGAAATACACAAATTTTACGTGAACTCACTCTTAAAAATGCTGATTTCAAATGGACAGATGAACACGAAGAAGCATTCAAAGCAATCAAAAATCAACTAAGTAATACCAGTAACTTAGCCTACTTCGACATAAAAAAGACATCACACCTGTATGTAGATGCTGGTCCAAACGGTATTGGCTCAATCTTGGCCCAACAAGATAGAGAAAAAAACATGTACATCGTTGCATATGCTAGTACAACATTAACAGCAACTCAGAAACGTTACAGCCAATTTGAAAAAGAAGTACTGGCATGCACATGGTCAATCCAACATTTCCACAACTATCTTTATGGTGCTGAATTCATTCTACATTGTGATAACCTACCGTTGGTAAGGCTGTTGCAGAACTTAAGATCACCACCAAATGCCAGAGTTGAGAGGTTATTGTTAAGAACTCAATCTTACAATTTCAAAATTGAACATCATCAAGGAGCTACAAATCCGTCTGACTATCTATCAAGACATCCATTAGCATCAACCTCAGAATTTGAAACCAAAAGCAACAAAATAAATGACTATGTAAACTTTTGTATAAGAAGTGCCCTTCCCAGAGCTCTAACCATTTCCATAGTGCAAGAGGCGACAAAACATGACACAGATCTGCAGCTACTCAAAGAAGCAATTGGTTCAAATAAAACAACCTATTGGAAGTTACCCCAACTTCAGCCATATGCCAAATTAAAAGATGAATTTACTTATCAAAGTGATGTTATTTTAAGAGGACACAGAATACTTCTACCAGTATCTTTACAAAATCAAGCAATCGAATTAGCGCATAAAGGACATCTTGGAATCACGAAAACTAAGCAGCTATTACGAACAAAGGTTTGGTTTCCAAATTTAGATAAAAAGACAGAAGTTTTCATAAAATCGTGTCAACCATGTCAAGCTGTGACCAAAACCAGTCAAAGGAATCCTATTACCTCAACTCAATTGCCAAGTTACCCATTTCAAGCTATTGATGTTGATTACGCAGGACCATTTCCTAACAAGAAGTATATTTTTATCGCCGTAGATGAATACTCAAGGTACCCTATAATAGAAATTGTCAACTCAACATCTTTTTCTCATATACAACCAATTCTTCAAAACATGTTCACCACATTTGGATTTCCTCGATCATTCAAATCAGATAATGGCCCTCCTTTTAATGGCTGTGAACTAAAAGCATTACTAAACAATTATGGTATTCAACATAAGAAAATAACACCATATTGGCCTGAAGCCAATGGATTAGCAGAAAGACTGGTGAAAACAGTCAAGAAGTCACTTCTTTGCTCTCACCTAGAATGTGGTAATTTTGAACTTAAAATCAATGATTTTCTTATGAACTATCGGAGCACTCCACATTCAACCACTGAGAAGTCTCCATTCGAGATATTTTTTGGTCGTCCAATGAACAATTTGTTACCTATGCTTACAATACCAACTCCAACACCCTCAAATGATGAAAAGATTTTTCGGGACACAGATGAGAAAAATAAGCTGAAGCAGAAGATATATGCGGACAGAAGGAGAAGAACACAATATCATACATTCAAGGAAGGAGACCTAGTTCTCTGTAAACAACCAAAAAGAGACAGTTTAACTCCATATTTTGACCCACAACCATACAAAATATTACAAATCATGGGCTGCACCATAAAAGCCATGAGAAATAACAAAGTGATTACAAGAAACTCGTCATTTTTCAAGAGATATTCCCAATCAGAAAATTCTACACAATTTGAAGACACAAGACCTGAAGCTATCAAACCCCGAAGGGAAGAAATCAAGAAGAGAGAGTATAGACGAGTATACTGGAAACTGATTGATAACTGTATTTCCACCAATCTTGATGAATATCCTTTGCCTTTGACTCCACAAAGTCTTAATACGGAGGCATTACAGGAAAACCAAGACCTTTTAGAAGATATTGAAGGTAACTGGGGGATTGCAAGATTGTTTGAAGACTCCACCAACCCAATAGAAATTGTAGAGATGTCAGGAGAGAGCGACACTGAAATCCCTAGAAGAGTTTTAGTTGAAAGACCCCGAAGGGACAGCAGACGCCCAAAGCATCTCGCAGACTTCATCGAATAGTGACCCGACCTTTTTAGTGCTTTTACATTTATTTTTATTTAAAACACTATTATTATAAAGTTAGGGGAGAATGTAATATCCATAGAAATATGTTTAGACATGTCAAATGTAATATCCATAGAAATATGTTTGACAGGTCATTAGATTGAATAATGGTGGTAACAGGTGTTAATTAAAGAGTTTGTTTCAATCCGTTTATTAATAAAACATAATAAAACATCATTTTCAAAATATTACAGTACTCTATTCCAGCTATCTATGGTTCATCGAGATGAATCAGCTGATGGGGGGACAGCCTGTCAAACGTTGAAAGTAAAACAACACAACCTCACTTTCCCGATTTGTTTATGTTATGAAGTACAATATTTTCAACAATTTCAGGATAAATTCACAAGTTAAAATGATTTATATTAATAGAATTGGTGAATAACTAGGCCAAGTTATTGTTTCGTTGTGAAATACAACATAAATACACCGAGAGACGAAAGAATCCGATGTTTCAGATATATTGTACTGTAGACTTTATATTTGAATATTTGCATTTTTGACCCATTCCCCTACATTTTATCTGGTATTGGAAGAAATAGAATACTATGTGAACTATCCCAGAGAAGGCAATCATACTATATTTTCGCCATAAATTGAAAAAACTGTTCTGACAAAGTAACAAACTATGGTAGAGTTCGTTGGAGACGTTTCCACACTGGTGAATGAATTATGTTAAGACTATCTATTCAATTTGTTCTGTTTAATAAGTTAAATCATGATGAGATAACCATGATAAGAATATTTCGTGTTTATTATACAGATTTCAAGAATAATATCAACCTACGATAGCTGGCGTTATGATGGACAAACCCATCCTGATTGTTTACCACTCACATCTCTATATGTTGTATAAATTGTATGTATTACAAATAATAATGAACCAGATAACTTCCTCTGTTCTCAACCGAACATATTCCGACGTGGCTCGACTACCCAAGGATGGAACTTCTACATTTTGTTGTTTGTTAACGTTGCATCTGCATAATAAAAAACATTTTATATGGATAGTAAAGCATTTTTTGAGGGTGAATCGAAATCGGTGTTCAAGGAAAAAATTTCATATGAATTATTTTATTTGTAACATATATGTAGTATAATAAATATATGATTGAATATTATGATAGCACTGACATAGCAACTGCAGTCCAATATTGTAGTAATTTGATAATTTGCAACATATAATGTTATTTGAAATAGTACTGAGAAGTTCTCTGGAACCCATGTATTTTCCATTCCATACATTTGTTGGATTTCATTCTGCTGTTTATTTTCAGGAATAAATGAGCCAAACATTTTACTGTTTCATTTTCAATAGTTATACCTATAATGAATGCTATCTCTGATGTTGATACTCTAGGCTTTAAAAGACAAGAATAAATACTGCAATTTTCATTTACATCGTTTTGAATGATTATCATCTGAGATTGAATATCAGTTAATCAGATCCATTATCACGAAATTTCACTTGTGAAATCACTAAAATCTCCAAATAATCGCTCTTCGCCAATGTAAACAAAGGGAATGTATTCCTTCGTTTCTCGGTGTATTTATGTTGAATTTCACAACGACACACTAACTTGGCCTAGTAATCCACCAATTCTATTAATATAAATCATTTCAACTTGTGAATTCATCCTGAAATTGTTGAAAATGCTGTACTTCATAACAGAAACAAAACGGGAAAGTGAGGTTGTGTTGTTTTACTTTCAACGTTTGACAGGCTGTCGCCCCATCGGCCATGTTGTGACGTCAGCTGGAATTGCTCTATTGCCATATTCTTCAATACTTTATGCATATCCGTAGATATTATTTTAATCTGCTGGTGGAAGTTATTGAAGGATAATATGAATTGAAAATTTATTATGCAAAACATGTATTCATGTGAAATAAGTTATTCAAATAATATTGATTCAGTTTGCGTGCTTTATAATGATAATGTCTATTGTAAATATGTAATTTTAAATAATAATCTTCTCAATTGAGAAGATATTAATCCTCAAGGCATTCTTTCCTTTCAATTGAAATGATATCTCGAATGTGAAGTAAATATGGAAATGCACTGGGAAAAAATCAATTATAATTTGAAGATACGTCAGGTTTTGAGCGAAAATATTTTAGTGGAAGAAGTTCTTGGGAGCTCTGAATCTGAATACAATAGCTATAAGTAGAATAGAAAGAGAATTTATATCATTTGAGAAATAGATTGCCGTACTAATTCATTTTGTTTCAGCGTTGGAACGACGGTTCCAAAATCGCGGTATTTTTCTGGTACCGTCGCGAAAATACCGCGACACGGGTGGAACCGGTATTCCCATCTCTATTTGTTTACATGTTTATAACCTCTTCAAGCGAGTCCGAAAACGGAGAGAGTGACGTAATCCTATGCCTGCAATCTGATTGGCACCCCAAAGCACCCCAAACGCCTACTAAAATTCTGATTAGCTCGATTCAGGGTCATATCTGCGTTGACATAGATTTCCTAAGTAAATGACGCGAGCGGTTTATCTGGTTGATCTGTGCCGGTGCGATCGCGCCCATGGCGGGAAAAGTGCCGATCGCCAAATTAGACAGATGGACCACAGAATAGTCGTAATGATTTGACATGCCACAGAGACAGGGACCTGATCTGAATGTTGGAATCAGCCAATGAGGGATAGCGCTGAATGGCGGTAATTTTGAATTTCGCAACGTGAATGATAACTCTTCTATATGGTGTGTCTTCGATTCGATACAGTATTTTATCTCGAAATGGTATGTTTTTCATTGATTTTGATGATATTTTAGACGAAAAACTGGATATACATGTAGTCGTATGTTTATTGGAAAATTTTCAACATGAAAGTAGGTCCTTTTTTAAGCGCTTGTTGTAAGGAACGATTTAAAACTTCATCATTTCACCAGCAATTCTGCAATTTTCGAATTACGAACGGCGAATAGCAAATCGCCTGGAACGACTAGGTTGGACTAAAACTGATGAAACATCTATTTCTAAATTAAATTCTGTCAGTCAGGCCATAAACACTGTAACGAGATCCGACAAATATCGGTTCACGTAGGCTTATAGCCGCCGATTGTAAACATAATGACTCTGAGAACAAACAACTTTGACTTGAAAGTTGTAGAGCCAGGGGATTTTGGAACTCAAGTTAGAATTCATGAATGGGTAAACCCACCTGTTCTCACCCACATAATATATTCATTAGAAATATATTATACATATCTGATGAAGCTGAAATCTGGATCTGGAGTTCGAGATCAAATACTGTTGGTAACCAAAGACACACCATATAGAACAGTCATCATTCACGTTGCGAAATTCAAAATTACCGTCATTCCGCGTTTTCTCTGATTGGCCAATGCCAACTTTCATGTCCCTGTCTCTAGTCTTATGTAATAGTTTGTAACTTCGAACAAGGAACCACAGAAAAATTCCTATTAGTTTGGCAGTGGCGTAGTGTATTAGGTTTGTGTAGGACAGGAACCTGATAGCATTAAAAATTAAGACCATTACTGATGGAACAAGATATTAAGCTCACAAGTTTTTTTTAGTTGTAGTTAAAAAATGCAAGTAATGTTGAAATAACAAATTATTATATTATTTCCGAAGAAAAGGACCTAAAGTATTCAAATTAAAAAATAAAACAAAGCGAACTGTAACGTTTCAGAGTACAAATATGATTCCTTTATCAGAAAAACGAGAAAATTTGCAGTATTATTTTCGCCCTTGTCTGATGAAGGAGTCAGACTTATACTTTGAATTGTTGCAGTTCACATTGTTGATCGTTTGCATTGTTCTGGTATTGTTCATTGGGCAACCGTTTTCATAGAAACTGACCTCGAGGAATAGTTTAATCCTGCAATCCGCAACGGCGTTTTCCATAAATAAAGCAATTTTGTTTAATTTTAATAGTTCTGTTCAAGATATTGCGAGTGAAAACCCAAAAAAACTAAAAAAGGAACAATATATTACGCTTGCGAGTATTTTATTTGTAGTTGAAAATTTCAAGTAATTCTACGCCCTTTTTCTGTGGAACAGCTAGTTATGATTTTGTGAAATGTTCTAATTTCAAGCCAGAATTGGTCTTGATGGACTTACAATAATAATAATAATAATAAATTTCCTCATTTCACTAGAAATCTCAAGGGGAAGGTGCTCAACCACTTAACCCTTACATACATTTGAACTTAATCAGAAACTGAAAAAAAAAACGAAAGCATATAAAGAAAGGGGGAAAAAATATGAGCACATCAACAAGCCAAATTCACAGCGACAATCAAGAAATCATGTTGATGAGGAATCGAGGAGATAAGTTTTGATCTTTTTCTTGAACCTAGTTTGATTTAATAGTTTGAACTCGTGAGGAATACTGTTGTACAGCTTGTAAAGATTGTAACTGAAACGTCTTTTCATGAGTGGATGTCCTGTGATGATGGACACGATAATATATTTCGGCGACCTATATTGATATGAACGTCAGCTCTGTAAACCAATTTATTGTAGAGATAAGGTGGGCTTCTCTTCAAAATGATATTATGATAGGTAAAGAGGTCGTAATGCTGTGATGAATAGTTCTCGAAAAAAAAATTTTTCTTGAGAAATTTCGAAAAACATTTTTTTTTAAATTCACTAACCATATGATCCTAATCAAATTTTGCAAGTGGTTGCGCGTTAGTATGTCCCAACTAGATATGATGTTCAAATCCGATTGGTTATATAGTTTCTGAAATATTCAGGAAATAATCTCGAAAGTTCCAATGATTATTACTCTGAAACCATTCGGCCGATTTGGACCATTTTTAATTTATAATTTAAATGTGAACCTTATAGTATTGAAGAGTTCATCTAATTTTGTAATCTTTAAATGTACTACTGTTTTCACTTGTTACACATTTCTATCATAGAACGTACTGTGTTATAGTTGAAATGAATGAATGCTATCACTATAATGGAGAAGGGGACGCAAGAAACATTGAAGGAAGCTCTGGTGCTCAATAAGGAAGTTTTATTTTCTCAATATTTCCAAAAATGCAGTTCGAATCGGGTCGAAACTTAGTACTCGATTGAAAAATTATAGCTTGAAGGTTTATTAAGAATGTCGTGAAAACCATATGAAAGGAAGATCGACAAATCTTCCCATCACGAAGTATAGATGTGTATAATCCGTTTCCAGAACTTTTGATGAAAATTGGCGGAACACAAAAATTTGGGTAAACGAATCATTTTTGAAGGGAAAAACATTACCTGACAAAATTTCTTCCAATTCTTTCGTATCTTCTTATCTTCCTTTACACAGAGATAACCAAATTTCAGCTCTTCTGTTTTTTTTGCAAGAACTTCTACTGTATATGGTACGATTAAATGTATTTCTGATAAAGGATAAAGATTATGTATGACCAAATCCTTGATTTTCTGGAAAATAATGAAGATAAATAATGGCCTACTTGATTTTTTTTTTGTACATACTTCTTTTAATTCGTTTGCGACATTTATTTAATCGTCCATTCCACAAATATTGTATTCACCGGTTTCGCCACAAATTACATTTTTGCTCTTTGGTGGCTTTGAAGTATCTGAAACTATATCATGCGTTATGATTGAAGATGAGTGAGGTTGGTTTAGCTTGGTTGTGTTCTACACTATCTATATTATAAAAATAATAAAGTTTATAATATACTCAGTAACATCCAGAGGGATTAACAGTGCGAATTTCTCATGGCGACCCTGTTCACTGGATTTATAGCCCATTGAATATGTGTGGGATATGATGGGGAGGAGGCTGACCAATTTTGAACAACATCCACAAACTTTGGCACAGTTAATCCCCCAGTTCGAGTTGCAGAACAAGCAGAAATCAACCATCTTATTTTGTCCATGTCTAAACGTCTACCAGAGTGCATTCAGCTACGGTGTAATCAAACACATTATTATTTTTTTGCTCGTATGTTTTTCAATTTTCTGAAAATTATACCCTCTTATTCTCGATGTAAGACAACCACAGATTTTTCGAGTCCTCAATGGAATATTTGAGTCATATCATCGACAGTAAAGGAATGAGACCTTATCATTCTGAAATTGAAGCCATCAAAAGTTTACAATTCGCAATAATGTTACAAAACATAAATCATCTTCAAGAAAGTTGAAACTCTGCTCGCATCTAGTGAGGTATTAACTGCTTATATTTCGTTACTACCCCCAAAGTTAGCGGTCGATTTATCAGAATATGGTATCAGTTCTATTTTGAGTCATATAATGGTCGTTCGCTATTATATTTGGTCTTAAAAATCTAGAAAAGCACTGACGTGAAGTCAGCTTTTACGCGCTTGTTCACATTGCGAAATGGTGACTTGAAAATTTCAGTGAAATTTCAACGAAATATAAAAATTTTCAAAAAAAAAATTTTTTTTTCCAATTTTTCCATGGATAATTCTTATTGACACTGTTCATATTCCAACCAAGTTTCATTCATATTTTTCGAGTTATTGAAAAATCGAAATTTCAAATGACTGCAGCAGAAAAACCGTTCGGCAGATTTGGCCCATTAACGAACTTAACTGAGATATTCAGGATCTCAACCTAACCTGAAAATTTCAAGACTCCTTTCGAAAGTTACAGCGCACACGGACGGACAGAATCAATTTTCACCACGGATTCTTCATCAGTGGGTCCAACCTAGTCGTTTGAAACCAATTTCGACTCAAAATTCCAAAATCACACACATTGTGACGAAATGATAACGCGCTGTTCCTCAGGCAAGCGCGTAAAAAA
Organism: Myrrha octodecimguttata; assembly: GCA_958510865.1. NCBI lineage: Eukaryota > Metazoa > Arthropoda > Insecta > Coleoptera > Coccinellidae > Myrrha > Myrrha octodecimguttata. The sequence continues at coordinate 16,102,114 of OY294061.1, forward strand.
TTCAGTCAGTACCTGAAGGCTAATAAATTTATATTAGTAACCACAAAACGTTAGTTCACATATTTAATCCTTAAAGAAATTCATTTCAATATTCTGCAAACCGAATATGCAGATGGGCTGCACTTTTATCCAATTACGTATACAAAATAGAATATGTCAGAACTGACATGAATCTTGCAGATTGCTTATCACAACTACCATTACAAGATGAAATGAATTTGACAAATGTAGATTTGTAATTCTGAGCTAAATATAAACATAAAATATAGACAAGCAACTCAAGTTGATAGATTTCTTCAGGAAGTTAAAGCTTTTGTCCCAACCAATAAAAGGCAACCAAAGTCCATAAAGAAGAATGGTATAAACCATTTTCACATAAAAGATTTGAATTATCAGTAGAATCTGGATGTTTACTATGGAATAATTGTATAGTTATACCTGAAAAATTACAACAAAAAATTCTCAATCAAATTCATTCAACACATTTAGGAATGAAGATCATCAATGCCATTCCAAAAGTCAATATAATGATTGAGGAAGAAGAATACTATGAAGTACCAACGAAAAGTTAGAACAGCGCCCCAAGATCTGACTCTGTACCAAGGAGAATCGTCAAGAAACTAAACAAGGAAATACATACAAAAATTACTCAGATGTATGAACACCCTACAAGATTACTATTTGAAAAAATCAGTTAAAAAAAACTCGAGATCATCCATGACATTCCAAAACTCAATTTGGATTTTGATACAAAAATCTATAATCTATCCTCTCAGCATACTTTTATCAAACACAAAATGCCCAACGAATCCAAAGAAAAACAGCTGCTATTAGTTTGGATATCAACAGGGCAACAGCGTGTGACACAAGAGCCTGCTCTTTAAATTGCACACATTCAATACTCCAAATTATTTGATAGAGATGGTGAAAAGCTTTTTGGAAGACGGGAAACTCTCTGTGAAAATCAACGGGACAACATCTATCGTATTCTCCCCAGAACAGGGCACACCACAAGGTCCTCCACTATCCTCTTTTCTCTACAATATTTTTAGCTGTGACATAATTCAAAACAATAACAAGGAACAGTACCTCCTGCTATATACGGATGACACCATTTTAATTTCGCACAGAAAAACCGAAGCCAAGTACATAAAGGAACTACAACTGTACATGGACAGATTGATAACTTGGTTCTATATATGAATGACGATTACGTCCCAATACTGAAAAATCCAAGTTTATAATTTTCAACCACAAGATAAAACGGGATTCACCTATGATCCAAGTTGATAGCAGAAATACCCTCAATAAAATACCCTGGCATACAAATTGACAACAAAGCAAAAATAAAACTTCAATCAAACCTCGCAAAGAAAAAAACAATTGCAAGAGCAAAACACTTCAAATGTCTGACCTACAGGAACGAAGGAATCAGTATAGAAAACGCCACTAAGATATACAAAACGGTCTGCAGGCCAATTCTCGAGTATGGACATTCACCCTATCCAGATTCTACGAATTCGGTATTACGGAACCTAGAGGTAGGAGAGAGAACATCACTGAGAGTAATAACATGGCTGAGACACCCCCTCAATAGATTGCACAACCTACCGAATGAACTGCTATACAGAAAGACTAAGAAAGATACAGCCAATATCAGAAAGAATAAAAATTCTAAATGAAAAATTCTTAGAAGAGCTTCAAGAACTGAATGACGTATATTGAATGTTCCACAAAGATGCAGTGACCAATCCATCCAGAAAGTTCCCAACCCAGACTGTCATAGACAACCTCATAAACTGCTAGAAATACTCTTAATTTTTACTCAATTTTTACAGGGCTGAAGGACTTCGGTCTATGGCCTTTGACTGTGGTTATTATTATTATTAATTGAAATGGTCAATATAATAACACGTGCAAATGATAAATTGGAATTAAAAAAATGTTAGGATTTGGAAGAAAGAGTATGCCCCGACGAATGAAAGATGTCAGGGAAGCAAAATTTTGTGAAGAAATTCACGATATCACAGACTGAAGAAACGCTTATGGCACAGTGCAAATTAGAGTAAAGACCGACCAAGTGAAACTATGTAATTCTAGATCTAGAGCAAAGCCAAGGATAAAACTTGAAAAACAATTAATAAGACATCACAACCTGGGACAACTTCACTTTCAGTTCATGAAGGAGTATCAGGAACTAGGACATATGTGTTAATATTATAGTGTAAATGGCCCCTAATTGTTCATAGTGTCAACAGGGCTTTATGCCACAAACCACCAAGTTGTGCATCGACAACTTTACTCTATGGTATATAGGTTAGCTTGAGTTTTAAAAGTATGTTCTAGAATATCGAATGTCGTCATGTAAGAAACAAGATTGTAGTTTGTAGTAGTATGTTCTAATTAATAAAATATAAAACCAAGAATTTTGCTTCAATTCTAACAAAGGTTATGGGCCCAGAAAAGCGAAATTCTTAAAGCAGTTGAAGGAGTTGAATATATTAACAAAAATAAGTTTGGAAGAATAACGACGACCACGTGGAGGACAAAAAGGCAAGCTATAAAAGTTCGTAGAAATGGAGAAAAAGGTGGAAAATAAATATGGAATAATTCCGTTTGCTGGGAAAGCGTTTGACAATTGGAAATTTCGACTGGAGACAGTATTGAAAGCCATGGAGGTTGAAGAAGCGATGAAATATGTTCCTGAGGATAAAAGAACTGATTCCTGGAAGAAAACCAACAATAAAGCTGTTATGGTCATTATACAGAGTGTAGCAGACTCTCATCTGGAATATGTTAAAGGAATCGAAAATGCTGTGGAAATGATAGCGAAGTTAGAAAGCATCTTCCAGAAGAAGGGTATGTGTTCCAAATTTTATCTGCTTGAAGAACTAATGAAACTAAAGTATGACTGTGCATCAGATCTACAAGATCATTTTGCGAAATCAGATAAAATATTTAGAGAATTGAAAAATCTTGGAAGTAATTTTGATGAATGTGAAATGGCATGTTTTCTTCTTTTGTCAATGCCTCCAGAATATGAAAGCGTAGTAACAGCTATAAGAACACTATCAGAAGACAATCTAAAAATGGAATTTGTAAAAAGTCGACTGCTAGAATTCAATACAAATAAAAATATCACCAATAAAGCAACATCCTCATTCTTAGTAAAGAAAGATATCAAATGTTTCAAATGCGGTAAACCAGGACATGTTAAGAGTGTATGTGGAATCAAATGCCACAGATGCAATAAATTAGGCCATAAAGCTTCCCAGTGCAGAGTCAACAAGGATCGACAAGCCAATTATTCAGCGAAAGACAGCGAGAATATATCTACTGAAGATGGATCGAAATGGGACCAAGAACCAATTGCCTTCTGTGCTACCAGTTCAAAAGCACTTACACGAATGGAATGGTATGCAGATTCTGGTGCTACTCATCACTATATAAACGACGAAGGTGTGATGCATAACAAAAGGCCATTCCCGAAGCCGAAGATCATACATTTAGCCGAGGAAGGGAAGACAATGGAAGCAACATGTGTAGGTGATGTTAGAGTCCTAAGCAAGGTGGGAGAAGATTTTTTAACTATTGTTCTCAAAGATGTATTATGCGTTCCAAAATTAAGAGTTAATTTAATATCGATTTCAACTGTTGAAAAAGCAGGATTTAAAGTTGTTTGTTTCAATAGCTCCATCAAGGTCAAAAGAAATAAAGTAGTATATCTTGAAGGTCAGAGATCAGGTAATCTATATAAAGTTTATTTGTACCAAGATTATAATCACGGTAGAAGTGCAAATCTAGCTTTTGACCGGGATGAAGAAATATGGCACAAACGGTTTGGTCATCTTAACTATACAACTCTTTCAAATATGAATAAATTAAATTTAGTACATGGTATGAATTTTAATACAAGGTCTGAACATGAATTATGTGAAGTTTGTGTTTTAACGAAACAAAAATGTTTACCTTATCATTCAAGGAAGTCCAGGTCGAGTAGAGTTTTGGAAATTGTTCATACAGATATCTGTGGACCTTTAACTCCTGAGTCAAATAGCGGAAATAAATATATCATCACATTTATAGACGATTTTTCGAGATTCACAATTGTATATGTCATTAAAAATAAAAATGAAGCATTGAATTGCTTAAAAAATTATAAGGCTAAGGTTGAAGCTTTACTAGGTAGTAAATTATTGAAAATAAAATGTGATAATGGAGGAGAATATTGTTCAAAGTCATGGCAGGATTTTTGTTCCGAAGCAGGAATTCAGATATTATACACTCCTCCTTATTCACCACAAGTAAATGGCGTAGCCGAGAGAATTAATCAAACTCTGTTAAATAAAGCAAGGTCAATGGTATTGCAAGCAAAAATGGAGAAGTCTTTTTGGGAAGAAGCTGTATTAACAGCCACGTACATAATCAATAGAACTCAATCTTGTTTAGATGAAAGTAAAACACCTTATGAGTTGTGGCTAGGAAAAAGGCCAAATGTAATGAATATGAGAATTTTTGGGTGTATTTGTTATTCTAGAATCCCTGACGCTTTGAGGTCAAAATTAGACAATAAAGGAAAAAGATTTAGATTTGTGGGCTATACAGAAAACGGGTACAGGCTGTGGGATTTAGAAAATAAAAAACTTATTCACTCTAGAAATGTCATCTTTAATGAAATGAATTTTGATGAAGTTGAGACGTGCAAGAAGTGTGATGAGGTAGATTGCGGTACAAAATTTGACTCGGAAGATGAAACAGAAAATTTTGAAAATAGTCAAGATAAAATTTCTCAGAAAAATATGTCGACAGAAGGAAATGTAGTAAATACCGGAAGACCAAAAAGAAACATAAAATTGCCAACCAGATTTGAAGATTTTGATATTGATGTAAGTGGTTTAGCTTTATTAACTGAATTAAGTAATTCGCCAAATTCCTATTCAGAAGCGACAGCCAGCTCTGAATGGAAATGTTGGGAAAACGCGATAAAAGAGGAATTAGATGCTTTACAAGAGAATAATACATGGGAATATGTCGATAAACCAGTAAACAAGAAAATAATAAGTAATAAATGGGTTTTTAGGACTAAAGGAAATGCGGAACAACCCATTTATAAAGCGAGGTTAGTAGCTAGAGGTTTCGAGCAAAACATACACGATTTATCATTGTTACATGCTCCAGTAGCAAAACTGTCCACTGTAAGACTTTTATTATCAGTTGTTTTGAAATACAATTTGCAATTAGAACAATTAGACGTTAAGAATGCCTTCTTAAATGGCCCCTTGAATGAGGAGGTTTACATGACAATACCTGAAGGTATAGAAATAAATGAATTAAATGAAAACAAAGTATGTTTATTGAAAAAGTCAATATATGGACTTAAACAGGCCCCAAAGGTCTGGAATGAAAAATTCAATGAGTTTATGCTAAAATCAAATTTTAATCGTTCAGGGTCAGATTATTGTTTGTTGTGGATGGCTCATTAAGATTTCGTGAACATGTGGCGTGTTCAGTTCGGAGAGCTTATGGGGCCCTTAGGATGCTGTACCAGCATAGATCGTATTTGCCCATCCCTACAAAAAGGGTTCTATGTGAGAGTCTTGTCTTGTCTAAGTTTAATTATTGCTCCCCTGTTTATAGCTTTTGTCTTGATCAAGAGACATTAGGTCGAATTCAACGTGTTCAAAATAGCTGCATTAGGTTTGTATATGGGATCAGAAAATATGAGCATGTTTCGCATAAGTTGAAGGAGTTATGTTGGTTGCCTATGAAAACCTGTTTTGAATATTATGCCCTGTGTACTTATCACAAAGTCATAATTGAGAAGTGTCCGCCATATCTTCACAAGAAACTGAGGTATAGAACTGATATTCATAACTTGAACGTGAGGCATAGGAATCTGCTTTCTTGTCCCCAGCACAGAACATCGATCTTTCAAAGAAGTTTCTCTTATAATATAGTGAAGTTTTACAATGAGGTTCCAACCGAATATAAAAAATTCACAATGGTTAGATTTAGGAAAGAAATCAGGGCTCATCTTTTCCGTACGATAAACGTGTAAAGTTCCTGATTGTCTACAGAAACTATAGTAGTACTCAATGTCTTGAATGCTTTTTTTCTATTATTATCTTAGTTCTGCTTTATTTTGTTCATTTCCATTATATTCTCCTTTTTTTGTTTTTCAATGATCATTCGAGTTCAATTATTTATGTAACAAGGGTTAAGTGGTAGAGCACCTTCTTGGTGAACTTCCCCTTGAGGTTCAATTTGGTGAAATAAAGACAATATTATTATTATTATTATTATTATTATATTTACCATAAAGATAATTTAAGATGTTATCTGCTCTTATATGTGGATGATATTCTATTAGCCAGTAATAACATTTCTTTCTTGAGAGGTTTCAAATCCAGTTTGTGTGAAACATTTAGAATGAAAACTTTTGAAAAGATATCCAGCTTCTTGGGTCTGAATATAACTTTTAGACCAGAAAAAAATCTTATATCAATTGATCAGATACCAGCTATCCAAACTTTAATTAAGAAATACAATGTTGAAAATTGTAAAAACTTTAAGACACCTATTGAAAAAGATCTTAATCTTGAAAGAAATAAAAATGATTCATTAAAAACAAAATTACCATATAAAGAACTTTTAGGCAGTTTGATGTACATTATGATAGGATCAAGGCCAGATATATGTTATAGTGTAGGCTATTTTAGTAGATTTCAGGATCGTGCTACAGACGAACACTTCACATATCTCTTAAGGGTATTGAAATATCTCAAGTCAACAATTAATTTCAAATTACATTTTTCTCAGTCCAATGAAGAACTAATTGGTTATTCCGACGCAGATTGGGCAAATGATAGAAATGACCGAAAATCAATAAGTGGTTATTGTTTTAAGCTATTTGGAAACTTAATTAGTTGGAGTTCAAAGAAACAATCAATAGTTGCTCTTTCAACAACTGAGTCAGAGTTTATAGCAATATGTCATGCAATGTGTGAATTATTGCACATTAAAAATGTTTTAAATGATTTAAGTGTTCAATGCACAGTTCCATACACTTTGTACGAGGACCACCAAAGCACAATTAAATTGTTGAGTAATTTCGAAAATAATAAACGATGTAAACACATTGATATAAAATTTCATTTTGTATTAGATGTATTAACTAAGGGCTTTGTGAAGCTTGAATATATATGTACTAATAAACAGTTAGCAGATGTGTTTACGAAACCGTTAGGTTCTGTAAAATTTGATAATTTTGTCAAAATGCTGAACTTGGAGGTTTGAGGGAGGGTGTTAATATTATAGTACAAATGGCCCCTAATTGTTCATAGTGTCAACAGGGCTTTATGCCACAAACCACCAAGTTGTGCATCGACAACTTTACTCTATGGTATATAGGTTAGCTTGAGTTTTAATAGTATGTTCTAGAATATCGAATGTCGTCATGTAAGAAACAAGACTGTAGTTTGTAGTAGTATGTTCTAATTAATAAAATATAAAACCAAGAATTTTGCTTCAATTCTAACAATATGGAGGTTGTCAACCCCGGAGACTTACACAATGGAAATTACCATGCACCACACAAAACACTCAACTTCGACAATAGCACTACCACAAAACTTGGAGTTGATTTTGATGCCTCATGCTAACTACAAATAGAATAAGTTTGAATCAAACAGTGCCCGAATTCCCACTGAAAATAATCGACACATATTGTTACGATCAATGATCTAATAATACACTAGATAGCGCCTAGAGAGAGAGGAATCGATCCAACCGCAAGAAAGAGACGCGATGATGGTAATCAGCTGATTGGAGGACGAATACTCTATTTATACTGTTGTTTCTTATGAGAATTCAACGGTGTCAGTGAAATATCTCTGAAATTTTTAGTGTTATTGAAAGAATATCACAGTTTTTGCTCTAGTGAATCTTATGATAAGTATTTGCTGTTAGGATTAGAAACATTTATTTGTGTTTTTATCTAATTTTGTTACAGAAAAATGGTGACTTATTGTTCTGCCTTTGGCTGTTCCAACAAATACCAAAAGGATAAGAAGTTATCATTTCATGGGTGAGGTATATGAGTCTTTATAAACAATAATTTCAATATTTTATCATTCAGTTTTCCCAAAAATCCAACTCTGCTTAAAAAATGGTTAGTTGCTCTGAGGAGGGAAGGCTTCATTCAGACAGGTGCGAGATTATGCTCTGAACATTTTCTTCCTGATGATTTCCTGATCAACTTTGGAAAAACAACTTGTGGAGCGATTCCTAGTATTTTTAAATTACTAAGTCATTTGATGAAAAAACCTGTCAAGTTGAGGTATCGGAGGCTAATCAATGAAGTTGATAATCCAGGAACATCTTTGTGAGATATTCTTTAATCCTTGTATGCTGTCACGAGTTTTAATTGATTTTGACCTTGCAGCCCTTCTACAAGTTGTGAAACATTAGGTACCAGTCAGACTGTGACACAAAGCAGAGAGGTTCAATGTACTGAGGATATTGTACAAGATACTTCATTCGAAAATGCTAACGTTAACACTACATTATCTGAAACTGGAACATTACCAATCAGAAGGTAATTACTAGGCAGTTCTTCAATTAAGTGGGGGGACCAATTAAAACACCCTCTTTCTTTCTCTTCAGGAAACGAAATGTACCTGTATATATGGATGACATAGAACCATGTGATCTGGAAAACCAAAAAAAAAATTAAACTACTGTGGCAAATTGCAAATTAAACAATAGCAAGGCAAAAACACACAATGAAATATTTACGAAATAAAATACAACGGTCTAACGAGAAAATACAGACTTTGTATGACCTAACAACTCATCTGAAAAATTCTAATGAAATCTCCCCAGAATGCTTTCCAATTCTTGAGGTTTGCTAGTAATTTGAACATGAAAACGAGCAAGCTGCTGAATTTGTTTTTTTTTTGCTTTTTTTTAGTTGTGACGTTATCTGTTGCTGGTTTACCTTGACACTACACATTATTACATCACAGTGATTTGGTAAAATTCAGTAGGTACATACTTCTGTCTATTCAAATTACTCCTCTTAAAATGGATTGGCTTTAAATTTTTTTTTATTGCAAGACATATTTTTTCGGCAACCGTCTATTGTACACTGGGAAGAATTCCATTACTGTGTTCATTGTACATAATGAGCAATATTATGAAAATATGTGTGCGTATGTTTCAGAGGAATGAATTCAATCATGATTATAGAGAAATGTCCGCAATTATAACAATAGATAATGGAAAGGTTCAGTAAGGTTTCAATTTCCAATGCAGCAGTTGCTGCCACAGTAAAAGGAAACTTTTACTCATTTTATTTTAATTTTAGGTAGCCACCGTTATTGGGGCCAATAAAAGAAACCACATGAAGCAAACAATCAACATGAGTGGAACATCTTACTTTCAAGTTCTAATTTAAGGGTTTAATTATATTTCACTGCGGGATTCACAAAACATTAATGATTTGCAAATGCATAGGCAAATAAATACTATTTAGTTGATTTTTTTAATGAAATATCAATGCAATCAACGAGTTGATTGACCAATCAAAGTATTGTGAAACCTTTCCCATAAGTATCTCGAACAACTTAGTTCCCTTTGATATCATTATTTTAAATGTGATAATCTGATACTTCTAAAACTCCTAAACAACTGAGAATGTTGTAATTTTTTTCTACAAATAAAGATCTATAAGAAACATGCATAATTGGTTTGATGTTCAACATGGTTGCCGAAAAAAGTATTCCCAGCATACCCATGAACTTATATAAATTTATATTTTTAGGATTGCTTGCCAAATGAAGAAAAAAAAAATGTTTCTTAGACAGCAATATATATATGTAAAGAAAGTACTTTCTTCATTTAAATAAGATGGCTAGCAGATTTTGAAGTTTCCAGAACAATACGTCAAAGCAGTGAATCAAAAATAATTCGTTAATCAAGTGAATCAAAAGATAGATAATAATAAACTTTAATTGCTGTTTCTTTCGTATTACAGAGAGAAACAAAACTGTTTTATTGTTATCAATAAAGATTTGACATCTTTATAAAACAGCAATTTTGTTTATGATGTCCAAACTACAGTTTGAATTTATGGTAGTGGCCTCACCAAAAGATGCTAAAACCAATGTTATTGCCATAACCTCAATTTGTACAAAGGATGGAAAAAGATATGTATTGCCAGAAGAATTAAGATATATGGGAGATCATGTAGAACTGAGAAAAACTAACAATTTCACGAAACTAGCTCATTCGTTAAAGGAAAGAAATCATAAAAGGAAAGTGTGGATAACAATGACAAAAGAATTACAGGAGACATACATAGATGAAGATGGAAATTTACAATTTGGGGATCAATATTTAGAGGAAATAAATGCAGGGAATACAAACCAAACACAAGATCATAATCTGAAAGAAATATTAGAAAAGCTGATAGAAACAACACAAAATAAGAATGAAGAGAAAAACTTAAAACAAATATCAGAAAAACTTTTGATAGGAAAATTTTCAAGCAATAATACTAATTCTGAACAGTGGATGGAAAGCTTTGAAAAAGAGTGTTCTAGATTTCAAATAGATAGAAGTGATGACAAAATTGAATTATTGAAATTATTTTTGGATAAACCAAGTTTAGATTGGCACTCATCTACACTCATTAGGTTGACAGTAAATGCTGGTTGGTTAGAATGGAAAAAAAGATTTTTGGAATGCTTTACAGATAATGGATGGAATAACGTTACTTATGCACTATCATTTAAATATCGAGAAGGTTCGCTAACTGACTATGCTTTGAAAAAAGAGAAACTTTTGATAGATTTCAATAAAAATATGGATATTAAGTCACTTATAGCATTAATAGCAGTTGGGTTACCAGAATTTATTTTGAACAGAATTGATAAGTCAGAACTAGAAGAAACAACAGACTTATTCAATGTATTGAGACAACTCGAATATCTAGTGAACAAAAACAATTCTCAAAAAAAATTCACATTACATTCTCAAAAGAAAAAATATGAAGAAAAGAAACCTTGTAGGACGTGTGAAGATTTGGGTAAAGGTGTGAGATACCACCCTAATGAAAAATGTTGGTTCAAGAAAAATGAAGAATATAGAGAAAAAAACACTACAACAAAAAAGGTGAATAACAATTCTATTTTAGATGTAGAAATTTATGCTGAACCAAAAAACGAATAAACACACCACTAATTAAGTTAAATATTGTATTGGAAGGAAAGATTAATATAGAAGGGATCTATGACTCTGGATCTCAAGTTTCATTGATGAATAAAAGAATAATAAAAACTATCAATAATAATATTAAAGATAAGAACCCAATACAATTGAAAACAATTAGTGGTGTAACATTCACAAAAGGATTGACAAAAATAAAATTGCAAATTTTCAATATTGAAAAAGAAGTAGATGTGTTCATTGTGGAAAATGAGGATTTTCATGATTTTTTGATAGGCCTAGATATAATAAAAGAATTTAGTTTGAGGCAAGATGAAAATCTGAATATAAGCCAAAAACCATCGCAAAGAGAAGATAAGATAGAAATAAATTTCAATGAACACATTGAAGAAAAAGATTTTAAAATAGATTTAAATCATTTAGATGACAATAGAAAAATTGAAATAGAACAATTGATAGAAGAGTATAAAGGAATATTTGCTAAAGACAAATATGATATAGGAACTGTGAAGGACTATGAAGCAAGAATAGATATCTTAGTAGATAAGTTCTGTTATAAACGACCGTATAGATGTACAATAGAAGACAGGAATGAAATAGAACAACAAGTGGCAAAACTATTAGAAAAAAATTTAATTGAAGAGTCATATAGCCCATTTGCTGCGCCAGTGACTCTAGCATTAAAAAAAGGCGAAGGAAAGACTAGATTATGTATCGACTTTAGAGATTTAAATAAAATTGTGACACCACAAGCTCAACCTTTTCCACTTATTGATGATCTAATAGTAAAAGCTAGAAATTGTAAGTGTTTTACATCACTGGACATCAACTCAGCATTTTGGTCAATACCACTAAGGATAGAAGATAGAAATAAAACAGGTTTTATAACTCAAGAAGGACACTATCAATGGACTTGCCTACCATTTGGTTTAAAAACAGCACCAGCAATCTTCCAAAGAATTCTATCAAGTATACTAAGAAAATATAATCTTAAGAACTTCACGGAAAATTTTATAGATGACATCTTAATATTTTCAAAAACTTTTGAAGATCATATCATGCATATAAAACAAGTTTTAGAAGCCATAATAAAAGAAGGCTTTAGACTGAAAGTAAAAAAATGCACGTTTGCATCCAAGTCAATCAAATATCTCGGTCATATAATAGAAAATAATACAGTAACACCAATCAAAGACAACTTAGTATCCATACAAAATTTTCCTACTCCAAAAACACAGAAGAATATCAGACAATTTCTTGGTAAAATAAACTTTTACCACGAATATATACCGAAAATCTCAACAATACTAGATCCATTACATAGACTGTTGAGAAAAGATGTAAAATTTCATTGGTCTGTAGATTGTGAAAAGTCATTCACAGAAATAAAAAAATTATTATGTTCCCAACCAGTGCTAGAAATATTCGATAAAGATTTGCCTATTAAGATATTTACAGATGCTTCAATAGAAGGTATGGGTGCAATACTGAAACAAACACAGCAGGATGGAAAGGAGAAACCTGTGGCCTATTTCTCAAAAAAATTAAATGAGGTGCAAAAAAGAAAAAAGGCTATATATTTGGAATGCTTGGCAATAAAAGAAGCAGTGAAATATTGGGAACACTGGTTGATTGGAAGAAAATTTGAAGTTTATTCAGACCATAAACCTTTAGAGAACCTCAACATAAAATCAAGAACAGACGAAGAGTTAGGTGATCTAACATATTACCTGTCTCAATTTGATTTTAATATTAAATACATACCAGGGAAACTCAACACTGAAGCAGACTGTCTTAGCAGGAACCCGGTATTGGAATCAATAGATAATACTGAAGAAACATTGAAGATAGTAAATGCAATCAAAATTCAAGAAATAAATAAAGATCAAGATGAAAACATTGTATTGAAAGAACTTAAGAAAAAAACAATAGATGAACTCAGAATCGGACCTTTCAAAATAACAGAAAAAATATCAAATACCATATTTAGAATTAAAACCGGAAAAAGAAACGAAGAAACAGGACTATTTCACATAACAAAATTAATACCAGAATAAAGTAGCTAATGAAAATTCTCATAAGAATTTTCACAGTGAAGAGGGGAGATGTAAAGAAAGTACTTTCTTCATTTAAATAAGATGGCTAGCAGATTTTGAAGTTTCCAGAACAATACGTCAAAGCAGTGAATCAAAAATAATTCGTTAATCAAGTGAATCAAAAGATAGATAATAATAAACTTTAATTGCTGTTTCTTTCGTATTACAGAGAGAAACAAAACTGTTTTATTGTTATCAATAAAGATTTGACATCTTTATATATATATTTATAAATTTTGTTAAAGCAGCTCACCTTCGACAATTTTTTAATAAAAATAATTTATTTTCTTTGTACCTAAAAGTATAAATGTTATGGTTTTGTAATCATTTTTATATAATTATATTACTGTTAAAAAGATTTTTCATATCCGTTCATTTTTTCTTCTTTTGGTTTGGTATACTTTCATCGCTCAAAAAGCGGGTAAACGCTGATAATTTTTCGGATTTAGAAGCAGAGAAGTTGCTACGCAATCAGTTTTACTCGCGGTCAGCTGCTTTGAGCAAATAATATCGACCCAAAACTAAAATAATTTTAATCCCTGGTGTTTGTAGTCCAAAAAAAATCAAAGTTGCGTTAGGTAAATTTGAAATATTTTATCAAATGTGGCACATAATGATTGAATAACATGAAAAATAATTCATTGTCGACTATTGTTTCTTCGGGCAATAAGTATTTTTAATCATGATACCATTTCAATCACTTAAAATTCGTAAACTGGTAATATTCCTCATAAGCGTAATGTAAATCCATCCTTCGATCATGTGATCATTTTCTACCCATCTCAGTCGCACATGACGGATAGCCTATAACTCTTTCTCTCTTGTACTGTGGGATCGATGCTCAGCACTGCATGCTAGCTCAAAGGTGCATCTAGTATATTATTAGATCATTGGTTACGATGAAGAACTATAAATTGTGCCTTTATTGCAGATATTGAAAAAATATACTGGAAGATAAAACTATAACTGAAATTGATTCAGATGTTCAAATCTACTAGATTTACATTGAGTAAATGGTCAAGAAATACCAAAACACTCATTAAAATTTCACAAGTCTGCGGCAAATGAATTTTACTAAAATTCAATGAATTAATTTCCATCAAACAACCACACCTATCACATATTCGATAAAAGAGGACGATATGACATGAAATATCTGAAGGACAAGGTAAGTGTTAATATGATCATGTTAACTTCTGAAGATACTGTTGTACATACCTGCGTTTATCAAGGAACTATCACATCCGCTTTGATTCAATAATTTATTCTCATTTTTCTGGTTGGTTAATCCTTACAAAGACGTAAGATTATGAAACAAATGGTAATCGTAATATATCGATAGCATATAGCATTTTCACGATAATCAAAGTGATTCATTCGTAAATGCTTTATTATCGATATATTCGATCACCGTTTGTTTCCTTCTAGAAAACAGATATCGAAACTGTGTATATAATGGACAGCATTTTAAATTTTCGCGGGCATTTGTTCCGAAAACCACCGCCAGAGGGCAGAATACTTCCCTAATCACCCGCAGGAGGTCACTTAGAACTGTGCCGAATCGTAGCATGGCAGTTTCCATTCTATCTATACTTGTTCTATGGTAGTGTCGTCAACTCCAGATCAGTACAAATGCGACTTATGTAGCATGTCGTTTCCGAAAAGGAGGGGTTTAGGCCAACATCGGCGTCATAGGAATCCTGATTCAGTTATTCGGGAAATAAAATTCGATCGGAATAGATACTCGGAGATCAGAGTTGTGGCAGCAGAGGAAATGATCATCCTTAAACGCGGTCACGTGGATCGCGGCGGGAGGAAAGTAAGGTACCTCAACACTTGTTCATCGCGGGAGGTCTTACCTAGTAAGGCCCCGGAGGAAATAAAGAAAACGAGGAGGACGCCGTCCTACAAGACAGCGCACCAAAATCTTGTTGCTGCTTTCACGGAGCAACCTGATCCAAATTTTAGAGATTATTTCACAGAAAGCATAAAAGCCACCTGTTGTGATGCAGGAGCTTCCTCTTACTTTGACGAGGCCATCAGGCTACTGCGAACCTTGGACCATTCCAAGGATCGTGGTGACTAGGTATAGAGAGGGATGGTTAGTACCTACGCTAGCGGGTAAAGCTTATCCCTTGTCATAAACGAATGTCTCAATATCACACTTGGCTCGTACGGTGTGGCTAGAATAAAGGAGGGGGGCAAAGCGAAAGCTAAGCCAGGTTATAATCCGAACCGAAACCGAGGGAGGTCATAGATGTCATGGATCAGACTATATATAATTTTTTATATGTAAACAATAAATGTTCATTATCTGGTGTTCCGTCCTTACTTTCTCAACGCTTGTGTCTCTGAGTAACTACAAACTTGTTCACATTGACCAAATTTGAGACACCTACGCAACAATTATCATTAGTCTACCGAAGTTGAAACTACTTTCAAAACATATTACTTTCAACACCAAGCCAAAATGAGGGGGAAAAAAGCAAAAAGACAAGTTTGTAAACCCGGAATGTACCTTGTGCTCTAACATAATAAAAATAAGTAAAAGTTCTTACAAAGGTTTAAGAACACATTTCAGAACAAAGCATTGTATTTGAATTGATCAAAGTTCTGGAAATGGCCACTTATTACGCCCGAATTCTGATTCATTCTCTACACCATCAAAAACTCATTGAACCAATATTGTTGTGAGAAGGAAATACCCGAGAAAAAGTCTGAAACAATTGACAATTATTTTAAAAAGGAAAAAGATAATCTCTAGAATGGTCTGTTAAAACAGTGTGCCCCTCAGATTATTTTGTACTTCGCAAGATTTGAGATATTTGTTTTCGAACAGCGGATTTCAAATTCCGTTATATCAGATTTTATAATTGAGTTCGAATATCTTATAGAACGAGAAAAAATATTTTCTTCGAGTTTTGAGGACAGGACTTTACATCACAAAGAAAAGCACTTTAAACTAAATATATACATGTATCACCATCTGTACTCAACTAACTCAACTAAACAGAATTGATGACAGATAACTACAATATGCCGTTAGGACGACTGTAAACACAATAACATCCAGAAGAAACAACTTAGAAACTCGATATTTGTTGAGTAGGTTTGGGGCTCAATTACGAAGGTCGAATTCGTGAGTGGGTAATCTGCCCAATTATTCCGTAGATATACCCTTTCGAAATTTTATTTTCTCAATATTTACGAAAATACAGATATAATCGGATTGAAATTCAGGAACTGATTGGAACATGACAGCTATATGAATAAATAAAAGGGTGCAATTTGAAAAAAAAATATATGGGGTAGTTTTTTAGGGGTGTTGATTAGAAATAAAATTTTAACGACGGATTCTGATAGAGTTCTTGATGCCATTTAAAAATCTGTTGGAACTTTCTGCCTTGTCTGAGAACCGAAATATTGGCTGTATGGAACATCTTGGGGCACCCTGTAGTCATGAATTGCCATAGCTTGTTCATTTTTTGTTGATGAATTTGCACTTTCAAGTTGATGTTCCCTCAAAGAGTTGTAAGAACTTGTTATTTTAGTGTTCAAATATTTAATTTGTAGAAATAAATTGGTTTGAATACCAATGTTCAGTTTTATATTGATATTATATTGAAATATGAATGAAGATAAAGTTCGCAGTTATTTCTCTTATTTATTGTTGAGCAAATGCACCACCTCCTCAATAACTTTATATAATAGGTGCCTCAAATAACCATAACAGTAAAACTCAAGATATTGATGATAGCGAATTTCAGAATATAATCTGAAATCTGCAATTTTCAACACAATTACCTGTTCCTGTTCAATTAATCATATTTATTGGAAAAATATGTTTCTAGGGAAAACATCGAATCACATTGATTTGTTGCTCGTGGTTCAATGAAAATATAGGAATAATTTTTATTATTCATATGAAATCTTAATATTTTGTTTATCGTTCATTATTTGATGCAAACTATCTTTCTTTACGACTAATAAACTCATTTGATGAAAATATATCAATTTATATATTAAAAATGTTTTTTATCGACGAATCAACCTTTTATTCGATATAAATGAAATCTATTTTCAAATGATAAATAGTTATTTATATAACTCAAATGAATGCATTATTTATGGCAAATAATAACGCATTACGCCATATACGTATCAGGGGGTTATTTGATATTAATAAACTTCATTATATATATATATATATATACATTGTTCTCTCAGTGTGGCTGATTAATTTGACGTGAAGATGAACTACCAATCCCACAGAAACAAGGCCAAACAAAACGTCAACAAGCCAGTATTAATTTTGGTATTGAGTTTAACTTCCCAGTTGAAAAAAAATTTTTGTTGAGCGATTATTTCTTGTGAAATTCAGGAATCGAACGGACCAAATTAAGCAACGAGCAAAAAATTTTATTTTAATTTCGGTGCAATATGGGCAACTTTTTCCCACATGGCCCATCAGAAAATATTAGAAAAATTGCTGCTAAACTCAATACAAGAATAGTTTTCAAATCGAAAAATGACTTGGGATATATACTAACTGAAACCGAACCAATTGACGAGAAACAGAAATAAAAAAATTGTGTTCATAATATTCTCTGCATTTATGGAGACATATACAGGAGAAACTTCACGGCCGTTAGATATCGAAGGACGAAAACACTGAAACTACCTAAGGAACGGAGATATACAAAGATGTCATGTATGTTCGAGCATTGGAAATCAAATTATGGAGGAAAATAAAACAAAGATACTGATGTAAGAACTTTATAATCTAAAAAGATGAATTAGAGTATTCTGCTGAATGCAAGAAATAAGTTCCCAATCGTTTTACAGAAATGGACCAAATTTGGCTGAATTCAATGAAAAACGGAGTAGTATTGAAAAATTGTCATATAAAGTTAGTCTGCATTGCTATGTCAATTTGACTTGAGTCTTGAATCACGAAGTTGTTGAAAGAAATTGAGTTTTGCTAATTTTCTCCCGATTTTCTGATTGAAGAGTCAGACTCTGAAACGTTACAGTTCACTTCATTGATCGTTTGTATTATTTAGATATTGGTCATCAGGCGAAATGTTTCCTATAAACTGCCCTCGACAATAGTTAGAGTCTCGCAATTCACGAAGGCGTTTTCTATGAATAACAATTTTCATTTTATTTCGAATTGTTCTTTTTCAGATATTTGCCGAAGGGCTAGAGTGTCGAGTATAAACATATTTATTATACATAAGATTATACAAGCTGACCACGAAAATCTAATTAATTCCACCTGAATTCAGAAAGAAGGTGCAAATTTGGTGCGGAGGATAGAGGTACCACAAGTGGCCGTCCCGCCAGAAACTCCACAAGTTTGAAACATTTATTTCAAATTTTACCAATAGGCCTCTTGAATTCATTATTTCACTATTGAAATGATGAATCCATTATACTAAAGAAATCGATCGCTTTTAAACATTTCTTATTTCATGGAGAAAACTATCTCTAGAATTCGATCCCACATATTGGCTGTTTAGACGGTCGGAACTTCGCGGCGGCTCTGTGACGTAAAGTGTCATAGCCATTCTTCTTCTACTGGTGTACCATCCTCTGAACCGAGCCGATGAACAGCCTCACCTGCATCGATCATAGAATCGGGCTGTGACGAGTGACAAAAGAGGTGTGTCACATTACATTCTTGTACCGAAATAGATTCAGAACAACATAAGAATATAATATTTCGTGTTACATGCAATAGACCTATTGCTATATGGCCGTGTAATTTTACTAGCCTATACCAATTTTCCATTACATACACATAAGGTTTATGAGGAATTTATCTACCAGAATGTTTTTTCATTCTATACAACATTTATTAGACCATAAGTGCAAATTCGATAACTCCAGAATAACAAACATTCGAATGAAATGTATCATAAGAATAGTGTGGACGGCACTCCCAAACGGCACTGCCGTCAAGAAACCTTAGACGGCGCAGAAAGTGTTGCCTTGAACCATTGAACTATCCCTGAACTTGCCGCTAACTGGCGTATTCTGTTTACGAATTACACACATCCACCTGGACGCGGCTCATTGTAATGTTGTTAAACTCGTTCGGCGAACAGATTGAGCGAGACAACCAACGAACAAGTGTCGCTAGATCACAGAAAGTGAGAGTATACGTATTTCACGGTGACTAGAACAAAAATTCTCCCCGCTATCGAAAATATATACGACATAAATCACCTCATACCTTTATCGCCGTAAATTACCGTCACGATGTTGTTTGAGGTGAAATGTGTTAAGCCCACAATACCGATTATTCGATGTCACTTTCTGTTGTATAAAACGGCACATGTTCTTGGTTGGTCTCATCCAATCTGTAGAGTGCGAAACATTCAATCGTCTCGATTTTTGTACGGCAATGTTTAGCTTTCGTTACTTCTGAAGGAAAAAGTTGTGGAGCATATACCAATATGCTGGAGTGTGAATCCATAAAATGCGTTTGTGTGAATTATTTGGAGAAACCAGATTAGGAAACAATAGATTAGAATATTATTATTAGCTTAATCTCATAAAACCATGTGAAGAAGTAATGGAAAATTTTAAATAGGCAGAACAATATAAAAATAAACATTAACGATAATACGCTCATTCGAAACGGAAAACTTTTGTCGACAACCTTAGTCGGAAAATATCATACACCATCGAGATACCCCGAGTAAGCTGCTCGCTTTGAAAAAACTCGTTTTGATCATTTGGGTGAAGTCAATGCGAGAGGTTGGCATCGTTCCGGTGAATTGAATTCGATAAGTCTTGTATGGATATATCCCAGAAATACTTTCTTTGTTCAACTATAACTGGTTACAGTTTTCTCGCGAAGCGAGAAGCCAACTCGCGGTATCGCAATCTGGAGTTTACTTTGGCCGTGTCCTTAGATCGGCTGAATGAAAAAAATATCTTTTCTGATGAGATTGGGATTTCTTATACCTACGAGGGATTGTGAAGTTCAAACAAAGTTCCGCTGTGAATTGCGCCAATTATTCACAACTGGAAAGCTTGAAGTCATAGAGCATATCTACAGTTGATCAAAAATTCCAATTTGTATATCCTACTTATATTTTCTGATATTCAAGTGAACAGATTCTATGCGCGCTAGGGGAAACACCCTTCTAGATGTAGTATATTCACAATGATGTTTATCTAGACCGAACTGGCTGAAGTGAAAAGATGTTATTAATATATTTTAACGAGTACCATTAATGAAGGATTCATCAATTAATAATGAGAAAGTTTCCAATTTCTGAATTCACGTTGAGAGGAAATTTCCTTAAAGAATACACATTTGTTTTTTTTTCTTCGACACAATATCAGGCAGATAGCGAGATGTTATCTGCAGATGACAAGGAACTTCAGCATTTTCGCGAGTGTTCAATAATGTTACTCATTCTGTTCATATTTAAGAGAAAAAAAAAATTAGAAAAGTTTTGAATTTTTCGAATGAAAGAGATTTTAAGGAACTTGCAAATCTATCAACTGTTGGGTCGAAGACGGTCAAACGTAGTCTTACTTGTAGGTAAGAAAGCTTATTCAGGCACATGCAAAAAAAGGCATCAAGATTATATTTGGAAAAATTCGAGGACTCAAAGTCTTTTTTTTATGTTCAATTTTCAACATTTTTCAGCAAATTATTGATTTCAACTGGACATTCGGTCCTTTCTTGAATTCTGGCTTTCTAGTCATTATACAGGCTGAATTGAAAGTATGCTGTTAAATCCAAATTCTGAAACATCCTGTAGAATAATTTAGTAGTCAAATAATTTCGAAATATATATATATTCTTTTGAGAACGAGCATTACAATTCTAAGATATATCACAGTGTTAGCAGAGGAAATGTAAACGGGGTACCATACATATTTGCGTATGATACAAGAGCACAGATAAAAACCTCAGGAAAAATTCTGTCTCCCCGCATAAGTGTAGTAATTTGTTTATAGAAGATGGATGGCATCTTTTTCATTTGAAAATAATTTTTTCGTCATCTTGAATTCATTTCGACAAAATATCTTGACATAATATCTGAAACAGAAAGAGGGACAGAAAACCAGAAGGAAGCAGTAAATAATATTACCTACATTTGCTCATGACCGAGAGGGTCTTTCGACCAGGTTCAGTCCTCCAAGCGATGATTTTCAGATCCTCAGATAAACGAAGAACGCTACAGGCCCCTTTATTGGGGAATCATCTCCCATAGATCCATAATTGTTCATTTCGAACTAGAAATCTAATGAAATATCGGGAATAAAGTGAAAAACTTGTGACATGTATTATGTCAGGATGACAATTCGTATTAAGAACCAATTCTTGTGAACATTTTTTCTGATGATTCATGTCTTTGAATAAAACTAGTGTATTACAGAAAAATCTATATTTTCAGCGATTATACAGGGTTTTTCAACAAGAACTTTGTTTTTCAATGTGGTAACACCGGCACCAAATGACAGTTTTGACATTTAGTTTTTCGACGTATTCGCAGTATATGCTTTGGCAATTGTTACAATGAATTCAATTTCGCTCGAAAATCGCATTAAAATAATTCAAATCCACTATGAAAATGGTCGTTCTGTTAAAGTTACATTTCGGAAAATTCGTGATATTTTCGGACAACATAAACGTCCTTCTGAGACCGCTGAATTTTGGCCTATTATTGATGACACGGATGTCACTGAAATGTGGTTTCAACAAGACGGTGCCACATGTCACACAGCCAATGAAACGATCAATTTATTGCAAACCAAATTTCCCGATCGCATAATTTCGCGAAATTCAGCTGTTAAGTGGCCGGCCAGATCGTGTGATTTAACACCTCTGGATTATTTTTTGTGGGGCTATGTTAAAGACAGAGTTTATACGGAGCCAATCGAATCGATTGCAGCCTTAAAACTCAAAATCCGTGATGTCATTAACGAAATAGACCCTCCATCTTGCCAAAAAGTGATTAAAAATTTTGATGGAAGAATCAACGTCTGTCAGCGTGGTCGTGGTGGACATTTGTCAGATATCATTTTTCATTCATAATTGCCGAACTTTTCTCTTTGTAATACAATAAAAATTTTATTCATTTTCCACTTAATTCTTTGTTTTATCTTGTTTTCAAAAACAAAGTTCTTGTTGAAAAACCCTTTATAATTCACATATCTGTAATATCTGTAACTCGGTAACCGATAGGCGGATTTGACCACGATTTTCCAGTGAATTTTGGGCAAAATAAAAATACTATCGTTTCCCAGAATAAGCAAAAATGGCTTTCCACATGAAGAGATATATCTTATGTGGATTCAACATAAGAGAAATATGGTTCCTCTAGAATATATTCAAACGAACTATTATTTTTCATAGAGAGAAAGAGGAGGAAGGTTAATGAAGAAACTGAGGAAACATGTTCTGGGAAAAATTAACGAAGAATAGGTCAAAAACTGATGACTAGCGACTGATTTGGACCATTATCGGACTTAACCACGGCATTCCAATGTGCAACCTACCATAAAAGTTTCTAATGGCTGTCTCGCTCCGTACGACAGTCAAGGTGTCCACGGCTGGCTGGCTGGACGGACAGAATCGATTTTTACATTGAATTCCTCATCATATCCAGGGAAATCTCACAACCGCAATCAAGCTCTTCACAAGTGGAAAAAAGACAGCTACGACATCTCGAGTACCGGATGTATCGTCGAAATCTGAGCAACCATCAGAGGCACCCAGAACAAGACGAAGACACGCGGTCGTTACTCACCGTCTAACATACAGGGATGGGATTACGATGAGGCCAGATCAATTGGAGGTGCTCTGTACGCAGTATCACAAATGTGACAACCTCACAAATATATGCAAACACTGTGGGGTTCTGTTTTTCACACAAGAAAATACGACTAGAAGTAACGACTATACTTCATGTTGTAATAAGGGGGCATACACATTGCCACTCTTGCACTCATGTCCCAGAACTCTCAAGGATCTATAAACTGGCAGCGGTCATCTGGCTACTCAATTCAGGAAAAACATCAGATATCTGAATCGTTTATTTGCGATGGCTTCATTTAAAACATCGAGACCGATGTCCGAGAGGAGAGGTCAAGGCCATTGGAGTTTCGCTGTCTGTAGTCAAATTTACCATTTCCTAAATCCTATCCCGAACACTCAAGATTTGATTCGTCTCAAATTGAATCAGATATATTTTCTAGATGTGGAAGAAGCTCTAGAAAGAAGAACCGATTTCGCTCAAGATAGGGTTGATCCTCAACTCGTAAGATTAATCGACAGTTGCTTGCGAGCAAATAACACATACATTCAGGCGTATAGAACGATGATAGAAGCGCTGAATGAAAGGAAACAACAAAATCTGGATGTCGAGAATATGGTAATTGGAATGACCAATAGACCTGTCAAAAATATTCTGGCAGCTCAACAGGATCCTAATTGGAGACCAGGTCGTAGTTATGTATAGCGGCTATTTTCGAGGGCTCCGAACCGCCGATCGATGTGGATATGGTGTTGTATCCCCATAGAGAAAATGATCCTGATCCTCGTAATAGACACAACGAGTTGAAACTTCTCAATCCAATGGCGGATCCGATGTTTTATCCGTTACTGTTGCCTTGCGGTGATGCCGGATATCAGACTGGTATCCCATATAATACTAGAGCACAAGGACGGACGAGAAATACAGTCACCATCTTCAGCACTATAGCTATAGACTACAAGTACGGGATACATTTTCGACACTTCATCATGGGGGAAAATTATTCCAACAGTATATAGTCGACGGTTGGTTGAAGAACGAAATGAATCGACGATGGTACATAAGGCAACATCAGAACGATTTCAGACGAGAGACGAGAAGTTCTAAGGCGTTATAATAGGAATAGACAAGATGGACATGTTGGTCGGGCAGTCATCCTACCTTCAAGTTTTCCGGGCGGCGAACGGTACAGATACAAAGAGTATATGGATGCCATGGCCATCGTGGCTCGATTTGGAAAACCGGATCTATTGATCCCGTTTACATGCAATCCTGATTGGCCAGAAATAATGGAAAATTTACTGCCTTATCAGAAATGGGAAGATAGACCTGATCTGATCTGTAGAGTATTCCAGATCAAACTGCAACCATTTATGGACGACGTCGTGAAGGAACAGCTCTATGGCGTAGTGATAAATCATCAGTATGTCATCGAATTTCAGAAGAGAGGATTACCACACGCTCACATCGTAATCACATTGCAGGATGACGACAAATTAAGAGATGTGCAGGCCGTCGACGATATCATCTCTGCCCGTATACCTGATAGAGAGAGACAACCCTTGTTTTATGCACGTGTGAGAGATTTTCACATTCATACACCGTGCGGTACGATAAACCCCGGTGCTACATGTATGCAAGATGGCAAATGTACAAAGTTTAATCCAAAACCGTATAGGGAAGAAACAGCGTTCGCCGTTGGACATAACAAGAGACCGAAATATAAACGACCTGATGACGGCAGAGAGATCTTCATCACCAAATATAATAGATCAGTAACTAATCACCGGATTGTACCATATAATGCCATGGCGTTGGCTAAGTACAATTGTCATATCAACTTCGAGACAGTTGGTTCATTGAACACAATCATGTATCTTCATAAAAACATGAATAAAGGACCAGACTCGATAACTCTATATGTTGATGAAGCTGCAAACGCAACAACGGGAGAACCACAGAACCAACAACGCCAAACAGAAAGGACCGACGAAGTTCAGGACTATATCGATAGGCGATATGTGAGTGGAATGGAGGCCACATGGAGAACCTTCGAGTTCAAGATGCATATTCGATCGCATTCGATCATGTTCCCACCTGTGCATCTTCCAGGAGAAAGGGAAATTTATTACGAAGAGGACGACGATGTCATGGACGAAGGCTCTCAAAACCTTCTAAACTCGAAGCTTGGTTTTCATTGAACCAACGAGATTAAGACGCCCGACTACATAAGTATGTGGACATACCGGAATATTACGTATGGGAGGACAAAGAGGCACGCTGGAAAAAGAGTCAGCAAACAATTTGGTCGTCTCGCTCAAATAAGTCCCTCCGAAGGACAAATGGAGAAATTCTTTCTACAGATATTGTTGAAAAGAGTCAAAGGAGCAACATCATTCGATGATCTCTTGACCCTCGACGACGGATATAGATGTGAAACTTTCAGAGAATCTTGCAAACGAAGAAATTTGCTCACACACGAGAATCATGAATTCAAGACGTGTATGCAGGAAGCTCAATTGATTTATCTAGCACGTAAGTTGAGAAAGTTGTTCGCTCTGCTTTGCTGCGTTGCTGTCGACGAAGATGTTGCACAAATAAAATATTATACTTATGGCTATGATTTAGAAAACCGATGATAGCAGATTTCAGACGTATGAATAGATACGATGCGACCGTCTCATGTTTGAATAACTTGAGCGAAATAATTCTCCGATGTCGTCCTGGAGTTACTCTAGCGGAACAAGGAATAATTATGGATGAGGAAGAGCATTCAAACAGCGAAGAGGAATATGATGATCTCGACGGAAATAGGCTAAATGAGGTAGATGAAGAAAAAAACCAGAGAGTTGCAAATCTTAGACCAGATAATTCAGTGAGATCGCTGCGCGCGTACAATGAAATTTCTCATTCCTGTTGACATAATTGAACAGCTCAAAGAAAACGATGACGTGACGAATGATCAGATAACAGATCGCACGAGATAAAACGTTTTCTATTTGGATGATGCCGGTGGAACCAGTGAAACTCATCTCTACAATACAACCACGGTTCATAGATCTTTCAAATCACAATAGTCGCATATAATAAAACAGGTCGCACTCATTATATGGGACGAAGCACCCATGACTCCAAGATTTGCAGTCGAGACCGTCGACCGATATTTAAAAGATATCATGAGGAGATACGAACCTACGGGAGGAAAATTTGCTCTGTTCGGAGGTGATTTCAGACAAATTCTGCCTGTTGTTATTAGCTGAGGAAGAAATTAAATTGAAACTCACTATGAATAAAAGAGTAGCAACTGATCTCCAAATGGCGATATTGCATACGGATTTATCCGATTGAACATTCGATCAATGGTTGTTGAAATTGGGGGATGCTAAACCATTCCTACACGATTTAAAGTCTCAACGATCGAACAATTGATCGATTGGAACGATTGGACTAATGGCGAAGTTGCTTTTTTCGACGACGCCAGGATACCGTACTATCACGCTGAGAAGCGCATATGAAACCGATGTCATCATCGGCCGAATGTTGACGAAGATGGGTTACACTAATAACGATCAAAACCACCCTCTCGCCGTGGTGTCACCGCGAGGAGGGGGAGGAGTGTGGTTAGAATTAGAGACCCACGATGTAGACGGATTAGGATGGTGTAACGACCAAACAAATGGATCGTATCAGATTATGGATCCGTTATATAACGGAATTAATGAACTACCTATATATGCTGGACTAGATGGATTTATCGAGGCGCAGGATTTCGTTGATTATAACGATATTCCGCGGCCTCCAGTAATGAACGTTATGATGAGGTGTTTAACCGACGCAGCGCGAGGTAAGAGCAAGGCTGATGCAGTCCATGCTCTACTCACGTACATTTCTAGCAAATGGGCGCAGTTCTTTCTGAACCTAAACCGCTTCATCGTTTTATATGGTGAGACGGCGTTCAGACTGGACGATAATGCAAGAATGGCAATGGCGATCATTGGAAAGATTGAAATGGCCCAATCTAAAACATATCTGAGCGAGGACTCTTGGGTGGGTGATGAAGAAGATCTTTCATCGGCTCAATTCGATTAATTCACCGTCTCTGCCACCTCACGAGTTTACATCGAAATCTGGAGCGGTAATGGTGCTATTGCGCAATTTAGAAGTCGATGAAGGAGAGTGCAATGGATCGCGAATGCGAATTTTACGTCTGGGTGAACATACTTTCGAATGCGAACTTCTCACTGGGCACAGAATTCGAGAAAGACTTTTATTGCCCAGAATAAAGATGAAGGCTAAACATGTAATGTTGCCGAAAGCTGGACTGACGATAAACAAATCTCAAGGACAGACTTTGAAAAGAATTGGTATATGCTTGAAAAGACCATGTTTCACTCACGGACAATTAGATGTTGCGTTTTCTAGAGTTGGAAGTATCGATGACATTAAAATTTTCATCGAAGATTCTGGAAAACAGGGTACATTCAAATTCAGAGGAGGACAACGTTTTACCAGCAACACAGTGTTTCCCAGCGTACTGAACAATAAATTCGATCAAGATGGTCGCAGATTACGACATCAAGTGACTACTCTGTCAGCCCATGAGTCCGACTCGGATAACGAACAACAACACTCATCGCAGCTTCGTCCGATTTTGAGAGAAGATAGCGATCCGGACTATAGATCGGAACATGATGATCTTTCCGGTGCAGAGGAAGACGAACTATATCGTAACATAGAATTGGAAGAGATAATTTGACGTTACGACGATAAAGATACTGTATACTAAACTGCTCCTTTAAGAACTAGAGGCCAAATCACTTCGTTAGATCGACCCGGACCTTCTGGAATAACAAAACCCAGCACGGTGGATGGGCGCACTTACTATGAAGTACTCGATACTTCGGACAGTGATTCGGATTAAGGCAATTACAGAGTCTCTCGCTCCTCCTTCTGGTACTCCCTCCCTTATTCCCTTCCTTCCATCCTTCTCCGGAATACAGCAACGAGCAAGTCAGATGCCTGTTCTCCCGGGTACTGATCCATTAACCCTTCAGTAGGTCACCTTCCCACGCCTCTAAGTCTCCCTCCTATCTTAGGGAACGGAGTAAGGGATGAATTATCCCTTCCTCCGTTACCAGGAATGATGGACATGCCAAGTTCACTTCCGTCAGGTCCGTCATCAATATTCTCTGCATCTTCCCAGGTAGTAGATACCCTTGTCAAATGTACAAACCGCACGGGTATATGCCAACACTGTAGAGCTCTGTTTTCCACTCAAGAAAATACGACTAGGAGTAACGACTATACTTCATGTTGTAATAAGGGGGCTTACACATAGCCACTCTTGCATTCGTGTCCCAGAACTCTTAGGGATCTATATACTGGCAGGGGTCATCTGGATACTCAATTTAGGAAAAATATCAGATATCTTTTCTAGATGTGGAAGAAGCTCTAGAAAGAAGAACCGATTTCGCTCAAGATAGGGTTGATCCTCAACTCGTAAGATTAATCGACACTCTTGCGAGCAAATAACACAGACATTCAGGCGTATAAACCGATGTGGTACTCATTTCTTCTGGAAATGTAATTTCATATACATAATTACGTATAGAGTGAACAAAATCCTGTTCGGTAACATGGGAATCTCTGAGTGGCGCCATCCATCAGAAAGTATACTATCTATTCTCAGCCATTAATTGTACAGATCACTAACTTGATAGGTTTTCACGAATCTCATAGAAGTATTAATATAATAAAATCTTATCATAAAATATGATTTATGCACGTAGATTAAACGTTATTTTCGAATTTTAATGATCACAAAGAGATCCTTTAATATAATTTACTATTTTCCCATTTAGGTTCTCCTGTGATGATGAAAGTTCATCGAATATTTTTTGGCGCCATACTGTCTTATCTTACTTTCGTTTAATAATAATATGAAGCTAATTTTCTGATACGAAGTGTTCGTTATTGACTATATCTAGTACGAAAGCTTACATTATATTGGGAAAATCACAAATATACTGAATAGTTCTATCAAATTCATTGGATTTTTGGTGAGTTGAAAATACAGAAATAAAAGTAAACTGGGTATGTTTTTTCCATGATGGTTCATTTCACATTGTTGAAAAGCTAAGATATTCTGTGGTATTGATAAGGTATGTTTAATGATTGATGCATATATAATAAATTCATACTTCTCTCATATCTTCGAGATGTGAGAGAATTAAATACATATATTTCAGATTTAGAGTGCATTTCGCAATTATATTTTTTTATTATAGATATTTGACTGATTTTGAAATAATTAACCGGTGGTAAAAATACAACGTTGAAATACCCAACACAAGAAGTCATCAGTTCAGTGGAAAGAAATGACATTGCCAGTATTCTCCCTCCTCCTAAAATAGATCGTAGAGGCAAAACAGTTTTTTCTGTGCTATTTTCGGATTACAGTATATGTTGAATTCAAGCGAACGTTGCTCCTGAAAGCGATCTCAATTCTAATTAGTATTTTTATAAAAAAGACTTTCGACAACAAAGAGCTCTGGGTTAACTTAGTCAGTACTTATAATTACTTATTGTTATGAAAAATCTAATTTTGTGCGTTTTTGATGGAGCGTGTTTTCAATGAATTTAATCATTATTTCAGGAAAAGACTTTTTAAGCGCTTGTTCAGGATTAAATGGAGTTCATTGATGAGTATTATTTTCCCATTATGGTTTTTGTCCCAACTTTAGTTGATGCAAGACTCGATAACAGAACCAGTTTTGGCAGGATTTGAAACTTTCTAAAACCAGATTGTTTATTAGGAATTATTCTTTTCGGCACACTACAGAAATACTTCACTCATGTCAAAGGATAATATAAGTCGATAATGCACTCCCCTATATTGGCGGGGCAAGTGTGTAACACGGACTTGAAATTATGTTTTGGGAAATGTCATATTCATTTTTTCTGGAGATTATTTGGTTTGAAGATAATATAACAAAATTGAAAGTATATATCACAATGAGAGAACTTTCGAGATATCTTTGAAGATGAACTACACATTTCATGTGACGCATTTGCCCCACTCTACCTTATATCAATCTGTTCTGATATTCGCAGGTCAACATAAAGACGTGAAGAAATTATGCTCCTTCATATTATTAATTTTAGTCCTGCTTCTTTCAACTGCTGCATAAAGCCAACGAATCCGCTCTATATCGACTATTCGGAATAAGAGCACACACGACACTGGATTACGACCTCAGGTTTGAAGAGTTCGACATAGAAAACGAAGATGACGATAGGAAACAATCATCACCGCTTCGTCAAATTTCGAAAGAAGATAGCGATCGGGACTATAAAAAAGAACACGATGATCTTTCCAGTTCAGAGGAAGATGACATCTATCAAAGTACGATTTGGACGAGATTTTTCGACATTATGTCGATTCAGATTCTTTGAATGAGACTACTCCACTGAGAATTAGAGGATTCTAGATTCATGTGAAAAATGATTTCCGATGTATTTTGACAGAAACAAACATAATTTTTCAATTTTTTCTTACAACACCTATGATTCATACCATTGATTGCTAGGTCAATTTCAACTTTCACCCACGCTCTTTAAAATTCTGTAATTTGAAAAAGACCAATGTCTTGAATTTGAGCATATGAATTTTTCATGACAAATATTGAAAAACAAAGATAGTAAGCAACCTGATGTAATTGAATTTCTTAGCGGCGGTGCACGAGTATGACATTTTGCTCCTGTATAGATTCTCAATAAGCTGAAAAAATTATGATTTCATAATGAAATGAATCCATCAAAAGCAATAATTGAAAGGATGTATTCGCTACTTATTTAACGTTAACGTTTCAATCATCACTTCATCTTCATTAATTATTAAATTCGATTGCTTAGGGATCAATATATGTAGGACAGATAATTCATTATTTTCGGGCATGAGCTACCGTTCATTCGTTTTTAACACTCACATAATAAACTCGAAACTTATGATTCGAATTTTTTCCTCTTCAAGCACCTCTATGTTGACCTCATCCTCATCAGAACAATTCTTCGTTTTTTTCAACGTTTTTTTCAACTGACTTCTTCTGAACTTCATGAATGTTATATTTTCTATTCGGTATAGTCTTGTTTTTCAATGAACTAGGGCTTTCTCAGTATTTATTTTCTCAAAGTTATCTCGTTCTTCTATAGAATACCTTCCCTCCGAAGGAGACGTCCATGGGGTCATCGCGCGAACCAGGGTAATATACCAATACCCTAGTTCCACACCGCGGACGAAAGTCGTGATCAGCGGCCCAGCAGTGCTCACAAACGCTCTGCTGGGACAAGGTCGCGCGTTCGGGCACTCCCAAAGAGCGTGTAAGGTCCCGGAGGAAAGGCACACATACCTTCAAGGTGTGCACGGACAAATAGGCACCAGCAGCATGTGCGAACTGTCACAGCCGTGAGTTTAAAGATGCCTCGCATCCTTCGGTTAGCGACAAGTGCCCTGTATATGCTATACAAAAGAAAAAATACAGAGCTAAGGTTGATACCTCAATGCTCTCAGCTTGAAGATCATGCAATTGAACGCTCAACATAAGCAGCTGAAACAGCCGAGATATCAGAACTAGCAAGCTCAAGGGAGATATGTACAGTTGCAGTCCAAGAACCATACCATGCCTTTGGTGACGTAAAAGGCCTGGGACTGACAACTGAACTTGTCTATGCTGAACAAAACCCCATGGCCATTTTAGCCATTTTTAATCCGTCACTGAACGTGACTCACATCAGAGACTTCTCCACGTCTCATATCAACGTTACAAGTATTTCCCATAACGGAACCACCACATATCTTGTCAACGTCTATTGTCAGTTTAATCAAGGTATAGACGGTTACCTTTGCCACATCGAGAAAATCTTAAATTATCTCGATTATAAAAATCAAAGCATCTTAATTTCAATTGATTCTAACGCCTAATCCCCGCTCTGGTTCTCTGATATCAGAGACCAGCGTGGAGCCTTACTCGAAGACCTTATCTTCCGATTTGAACTTAATGTTTTAAATAACGCGGGTCACCCCGCCACCTTTTCTGCCGCTATGGCGAGTCATATATTGATATAACACTCGCCACTCAAAAGGCCTCGAGAAGGGTTTCTGATTGAACTGTTAAGGTCAACTGGACTACCAGCGACCACAGACCAATCCTCTTTTCTCTCGATACCGCCTATCAGCCGACTGATTCGACGATCGAATTACACCAGCCCAGATTCCTCCCGAGGAACGCGAACTGGGAACTGTTCGATGCTGAGCTGGCTGCGCGCATCGATAACATCATGCTGGAATGCCGCGACGAGAACGAGCTGGATCGCCTTGTTAGTGACATAACGACAGTTATCACTGTCTCGGCTACACTATCAATTCCATCCACCACCCACCGATCCTATCGAGTGGGATGGTGGAATCAAGGTCTTAAAAACCTTGAGTCTAGCTTCAATCATAAAAGAAAGAGGCTAGGACAAGCACGAAGAAGAAATGATCCAGATCACATAATCAGCCAACTCACGGCCGACGTGAAAACTTCCAGAAACTCGTACACCTCCGCCATCAAATCCGCGAAATTTGAAAACTGGCAGAAGTTTGTTAGAACAGAAGCCAGTAAATCACCATGGTCTGCGGCTTATAAAGTCGCAACCGAAAAGCTTAAAGTACCCACAGTCTTGACTTCGGTCAAGACTGCAAACGGCGGAGGCCATAATAAACAGGCTCCTCATCCCTCTGGATGACCCCCTGTCAGACACACCAGCTCAATCAGCAGTGCGCGATGAAAATCTTAGGACTCAGTCGGTACAAACTCCTCCCAGTAACCCTTTTGATATGGAGGAGCTGGGAAATGCCATTATCAATGTGCGGAAAAATTGCGCACCCGGTCCTGATAGGATCCCGGGCTTTATCATACAGAGGGTCTGGATGAACCATCCAGACCTACTTCTTCATCTGTTGACACATGCTACTCTATATTAACTATACAAAATAAGAATTCACCGATCCCGACTATAAATAGGAAGACTATGAGATTTCAACTTCTGAGGAAATTGCCATCTATCAAAATATGGATTTTGCAGTATCACTCCTTACAACTGCTGCTATGAAGCCTATCAAAACCACTCTATATTAACTATACAAAATAAGAATACACCAATCCCGACTATAAATAGGAAGACCATGAGATTTCCACTTCTGAGGAAAATGCCATCTATCAAAAAATGGATTTTGCAGTATCGCTCCTTACAACTGCTGCCATGAAGCCGATCAAAACCACTCTATATTAACTATACAAAATAAGAATACACCGATCCCGACTATAAATAGGAAGACCATGAGATTTCCACTTCTGAGGAAAATGCCATCTATCAAAAAATGGCTTTTGCAGTATCGCTCCTTACAACTGCTGCCATGAAGCCGATCAAAACCACTCTATATTAACTATACAAAATAAGAATACACCAATCCCGACTATAAATAGGAAGACTATGAGATTTCCACTTCTGAGGAAAATGCCATCTATCAAAAAATGGATTTTGCAGTATCGCTCCTTACAACTGCTGCCATGAAGCCGATCAAAACCACTCTATATTAACTATACAAAATAAGAATACACCAATCCCGACTATAAATAGGAAGACTATGAGATTTCCACTTCTGAGGAAAATGCCATCTATCAAAAAATGGATTTTGCAGTATCGCTCCTTACAACTGCTGCCATGAAGCCGATCAAAACCACTCTATATTAACTATACAAAATAAGAATACACCGATCCCGACTATAAATAGGTAGACCATGAGATTTCCACTTCTGAGGAAAATGCCATCTATCAAAAAATGGATTTTGCAGTATCGCTCCTTACAACTGCTGCCATGAAGCCGATCAAAACCACTCTATATTAACTATACAAAATAAGAATACACCGATCCCGACTATAAATAGGAAGACCATGAGATTTCCACTTCTGAGGAAAATGCCATCTATCAAAAAATGGATTTTGCAGTATCGCTCCCTACAACTGCTGCCATGAAGCCGATCAAAACCACTCTATATTAACTATACAAAATAAGAATACACCAATCCCGACTATAAATAGGAAGACCATGAGATTTCCACTTCTGAGGAAAATGCCATCTATCAAAAAATGGATTTTGCAGTATCGCTCCTTACAACTGCTGCCATGAAGCCGATCAAAACCACTCTATATTAACTATACAAAATAAGAATACACCGATCCCGACTATAAATAGGTAGACCATGAGATTTCCACTTCTGAGGAAAATGCCATCTATCAAAAAATGGATTTTGCGGTATCGCTCCTTACAACTGCTGCTATGAAGCCGATCAAAACCACTCTATATTAACTATACAAAATAAGAATACACCGATCCCGACTATAAATAGGAAGACCATGAGATTTCCACTTCTGAGGAAAATGCCATCTATCAAAAAATGGATTTTGCAGTATCGCTCCTTACAACTGCTGCCATGAAGCCGATCAAAACCACTCTATATTAACTATACAAAATAAGAATACACCAATCCCGACTATAAATAGGAAGACCATGAGATTTCCACTTCTGAGGAAAATGCCATCTATCAAAAAATGGATTTTGCAGTATCGCTCCTTACAACTGCTGCCATGAAGCCGATCAAAACCACTCTATATTAACTATACAAAATAAGAATACACCGATCCCGACTATAAATAGGAAGACCATGAGATTTCCACTTCTGAGGAAAATGCCATCTATCAAAAAATGGATTTTGCAGTATCGCTCCTTACAACTGCTGCCATGAAGCCTATCAAAACCACTCTATATTAACTATACAAAATGAGAATACACCAATCCCGACTATAAATAGGAAGACCATGAGATTTCCACTTCTGAGGAAAATGCCATCTATCAAAAAATGGATTTTGCAGTATCGCTCCTTACATCTGCTGCTATGAAGCCGATCAAAACCACTCTATATTAACTATACAAAATAAGAATACACCGATCCCGACTATAAATAGGAAGACCACGAGATTTCCACTTCTGAGGTAAATGCCATCTATCAAAAAATGGATTTTGCAGTATCGATCCTTACAACTGCTGCTATAAAGCCGATCAAAACCACACTATATTAACTATACAAAATAAGAATACACCGATCCCGACTATAAATAGGAAGTCCATGAGATTTCCACTTCTGAGGAAAATGCCATCTATCAAAAATGGATTTTGCAGTATCGCTCCTTACAACTGCTGCTATGAAGCCGATCAAAACCACACGATATTAACTATACAAAATAAGAATACACCGATCCCGACTATAAATAGGAAGTCCATGAGATTTCCACTTCTGAGGAAAATGCCATCTATCAAAAATGGATTTTGCAGTATCGCTCCTTACAACTGGTGCTATGAAGCCGATCAAAACCACACGATATTAACTATACAAAATAAGAATACACCGATCCCGACTATAAATAGGAAGTCCATGAGATTTCCACTTCTGAGGAAAATGCCATCTATCAAAAATGGATTTTGCAGTATCGCTCCTTACAACTGCTGCTATGAAGCCGATCAAAACCACACGATATTATTTATACAAAATAAGAATACACCGATCCCGACTATAAATAGGAAGACCATGAGATTTCCACTTCTGAGGAAAATGCCATCTATCAAAAAATGGATTTTGCAGTATCGCTCCTTACAACTGCTGCTATGAAGCCGATCAAAACCACACTATATTTACTATACAAAATAAGAATACACCGATCCCGACTATAAATAGGAAGACGATGAGATTTCCACTTCTGAGGAAAGTGCCATCTATCAAAAAATGGATTTTACAGTATCGCTCCTTAAAACTGCTGCTATGAAGCCGATCAAAACCACACGATATTAACTATACAAAATAAGAATACACCGATCCCGGCTATAAATAGGAAGACCATGAGATTTCCACTTCTGAGGAAAGTGCCATCTATCAAAAAATGGATTTTGCAGGATCGCTCCTTTCAACTGCTGCTATGAAGCCGATCAAAACCACACGATATTAACTATACAAAATAAGAATACACCGATCACGACTATAAATAGGAAGACCATGAGATTTCCACTTCTGAGGAAAATGCCATCTATCATAAAATGGATTTTGCAGTATCGCTCCTTACAACTGCTGCTATGAAGCCGATCAAAACCACTCTATATTAACTATACAAAATAAGAATACACCGATCCCGACTATAAATAGGAAGACCATGAGATTTCCACTTGCCATCTATCAAAAAATGGATTCGGACTAGAAATTCCGACGTTATGACTATTACTCCTCTAAAAACTAGAGACCATTCACTAGATAAGTGTGAGTAGATTTTCAATATTTTATATTCATATCGAAAGCAATAATTAATAGGATATCTGCAATACTTTATTTCACGTAAACGTTTCCATTATCTGTGTTAGCATCTTCACTTCAACTTCATTAATTATTAAATTCGATTGCTTGAGGATCACAAAATGTGGGATAGATTAGTCATGAGTTCCAGACATGAGCTACAGTCCATTTGTTTCGAACTCTCACAGAAGGTCTAATAGTGCGGAACAGTTCTGTTAACCATACTGTGTTTACAATGTAACGATTTAGTGATGTATCATAGATATATCTGAGATGATTTCGTAATAATTTCAAAGAAAACTAATTATTTTTTTTATTAATGGTTTTGAATGTTTCATTTTCACCGAATATTCGTGGCAATATGTTCACATATAGGCATGTAAATAATATGCTGCTTCATTTTTTTACAGTCTCAATTTTAACGATCGCTGGAATGGAACCGATGGAGTACACACCTTTTATGATGAAAAACTATTCAGATTGAGGAAGGTCAGCTCAACTTCGGCGGGAATTCCACTATATATCTGTGAATACTATTTCAATATAATATAAATACTTTTTTTCAGCTACGGGAAGTGACCAACTCCTCCTTAGACAATCCTATAGACGCGGAGTTCATGTCCGAAAATGATGTCTTTTGATCCAGATAAGATGAATAAAAATTTTATTCTTCTAATTTTTACAAATATTCGATAGGGTGCAGAGGAAGATAAACTCTATCGTAACATAGATTTGGAAGAGATAATTCGACGTTATGACCATAAAGATCCTCTATATGAGACTGCTCCTGTAAGAACTTGAGACCATATCAGTTCGTTAGATCGACCCGGACCTTCTGGAATAACGAAACCCAGCACAGTGAGTGGGCGCACCTTCTATGAAGTATTCGATACTTCGTACAGTGATTCGGATTAAGGAAATTACATAGTCTCTCGCTCCTCCTTCTGATACTTCCTCCCTTATTCCCTTCCTTCCATCCTTCAGAAGGCAGCAAGGAGCAAGTCAGATGCCGGTTCTCCCGGGTACTGATCCATTAACCTCTCTTTCTCCAGTAGGTCACCTTCCTACGCCTCTAGGTCTCCCTCCTATCTTAGGAACTTCATCCCTTCCTCCGTTACCAGGAATGATGGGAATGCCAAGTTCACTTCCGTCTGGTCCGCCATCAATCTTCTCTGCGTCTCTCCAGGAAGTAGATTGGATCACGACGTTAAAAACAGGGCAATAGATGACAGGTAAATGTTACTACAGACCACATACTATACCCTTGTCAAATGTACAAACCGCACGAATATATGCAAACAATGTGGACCTCTGTTTTCCACTCAAGAAAATACGACTAGGAGTAACGACTATACTTC
Organism: Myrrha octodecimguttata; assembly: GCA_958510865.1. Lineage (NCBI taxonomy): Eukaryota > Metazoa > Arthropoda > Insecta > Coleoptera > Coccinellidae > Myrrha > Myrrha octodecimguttata. The sequence goes on from OY294061.1 coordinate 16,140,021, forward strand.
ATGTTGTAATAAGGGGGCTTACACATTGCCACTCTTGCATTCGTGTCCCAGAACTCTTAGGGATCTATAAACTGGCAGGGGTCATCTGGCTACTCAATTTAGGAAAAATATCAGATATCCGTATAGTTTATTTGCGATACCCTCATTTAAATCATCGAGACCGATGCCCGAGAGGAGAGGTCAAGGACATTGGAGTTTCGCTGTCTGTGGTCAAATTTACCATTTCCTAGATCCTATCCCGAACACTCAAGATTTGATTCGTCCCAAATTGAATCAGATATATTTTCTAGATGTGGAAGAAGCTCTAGAAAGAAGAACCGATTTCGCTCAAGATAGGGTTGATCCTCAACTCGTAAGATTAATCGACAAGTGCTTGCGAGCAAATAACACATACATTCAGGCGTTAAAACGATGTGGTACTCATTTCTACTGGAAATGTAATTTCATATACATAATTACGTATAGAGTAAACATAATCCTGTTTGGTAACATAAGAATCTCTTAGTGGCGCCATCCATCAGAATATATACTATCTATTCTCTGCCAATAATTGTACACTAATTTGATAGGTTTCACGAATCTTATCGAAGTGTGAATATAATAAAATTTTATCATAAAATATCATTTTTGCACGTAGAATGAACGTTATTTTCAAATTTTAATGACCACAAAGAGATCCTATAATATCATTTGTTATTTTCTCATTTAGGTTCTCCTGTGATGATGAAAGTTCATAGAATATTTTTTGGCGCCATACTGTCTAAGCTTACTTTTGTTTAATAATAATATGAAGCTAATTTTCTGATATGAAGTGTTCGTTATTGCCTTTGTCTAGTACGAAAGCTTACATTATATTGGGAAAATAACAAATATATTGAACAGTTCTATCAAATTCATTGGATTTTTGGTGAGTGGAAAATACAGAAATAAAAGTAAACTGGGTATATTTTTTCCATGATGGTTCAAATTCACATTTTTGAAAAGCTAAGATATTCTGTGGCATTGATAAGGTATGTTTAATGATTGGTGCATATCTAATAAATTAATAGTTCTCTCATATCCTCGAGACGTTAGAGAATTAAATACATATTGTTCAGATTTAAAGTGAATTTCGTAATTATATTTTTTTATTATAGATATTTGACTGATTTCTTTCTGATTAAGTATTCGATTTCATTGTAATATTAGAGCTTATCAAGAAATATTGCCAACTCCTAATTAGCTGATGTTTCATATATTTCTACAATAATTATTATTTCTTATTACAGATATAGTGTTCTACTCGATATCAAAACAATTCGAAGTGCTGTTGAGGTATTCAGTGGAATCTTTTGACGGATTTACTGTTCTACTAGATATTTTAACGATCAGAAGTACTCTTGAGGTCTCCTGAGAAATTTTAGTGGATCTTCGGTGAGAAGAATAGAAGCCTGTATTTCAAGAGATAAGGAATTATTCATGCTTATTTATTGAAAAATAAGGAGACAGTACAAATTAAAGACCGCTGCGGTACAGAGGAACATAGTGTCTAGAGCATCTCGAAAAGTTGAAAGAGACACTGACAATAATCAGAGTTCAATTCCAGTTGATGAAATGAGGGAATTAACCGTCCGTCTTGAAGAAGTGCTCTCATCTCGGATATGGTAACATTTTCGAAGCTCAAGAAAACTGTGGGCCACAAACTCCATATTCTCCAGCACTGGATACACCAATATCCAGGGAAATCTCACAGCCGCAATCAAGCTCTTCACCAGTGGAAAATACGACGGCTAAGACATCTCGAGTACCGGATGTATCGTCGACATCTGAACAACCATCAGAAGCACCCAGAACAAGACGAAGACACGCGGTCGTTCCTCACCGTGTAACATATGCGATCACGATCAGACCAAATCAATTGGAGGTGCTCTATACGCAGTATCACAAATGTGGCAACCTCACTAATATATGCCAACACTGTGGACCTCTGTTTTTCACTCAAGAAAATACGACTAAAAGTAACGACTATACTTCATGTTGTAATAAGAAGGCATACACATTGCCACTCTTGCACTCATGTCCCAGAACTATCAAGGATCTATATACTGGCAGCGGTCATCTGGCTACACAATTCGAAAAAAACATCAGATATCTGAATAGTTTAGTTGCGATGGCTTCATTTAAAACATCGAGATCGATGCCCGAGAGGAGAGGTCGAGGCCATTGGAGTTTCGCTCTCTGTGGTCAAATAATTTACCATTTTCTAGATCCTATCCCGAACACTCAAGATTTGAATCGCCCCAAATAGAATCAGATATATTTTCTAGATGTGGAAGGAGCTCTAGAAGGAAGAACTGATTTCGCTCAAGATAGGGTTGATCCTCAACTCGTAAGATTAATCGACAGTTGCTCGCGAGCAAATAACACTTACATTCAGGCGTATAAAACGATGGGAGAAGCTCTGAATGAAAGGAAACAACAAAATCTGGATGTCGAAAATATAGTTATTGAAATGACCAAAGAACCTGACACAAATATTCTGGCAACTCAACAGGATCCTTATTGGAGACCAGGTCGTAGTGATATAACGGCTATTTTCGAGGTCTCCGAACCGCCGATCGAAGTGGATTTGGTGTTGTATCCCCATAGAGAAAATGATCCTGATCCTCGTAATAGACACGGCGAGTTGAAACTTCTCAATGCAATGGCTGATCCGATGGTTAATCCGTTACTGTTTCCTTGCGGTGATGCCGGATATCAGACCGGTATCCCATATAATTCAAGAGCACAAGGACGGACGAGAAATACAGTCACAATCTTCAGTACTATAGATACAGACTACAAGTACGGGATATATTTTCGACACTTCATCATGGGGGAAAATTATTCCAACAGTATATAGTCGACGGTTGGTTGAAGAACGAAATGTATCGACGATGGTACATGAGGCAACATCAGAACGATTTCAGACGAACGGCCGAAGAAGTTCTAAGGCGTTATAATAGGACTAGACAAGATGGACATATTGGTCGGGCAGTCATCTTACCTTCCAGTTTTCCGGGCGGCGAACGGTACAGATGCAAAGAGTATATTGATGCCATGGCCATCGTGGCTCGATTTGGAAAACCAGATCTGCTCATCACGTTCACATGCAATTCTAATTGGCCAGAAATAATAGAAAATTAACTGCCTCATCAGAAATGCGAAGATAGACCTGATCTGATCTGTAGAGTCCAGATAAAACTGCAATCGGTTATGGACGACGTCGTGAAGAAACAGCTCTATGGCGTAGTGATGAATCATCAGTATGTCAGCGAATTTCAGAGGAGAGGATCACAACACGCTCACATCGTAATCACATTACAGGATGATGACAAATTAAGAGATGTGCAGGCCGTCGACGATATCATCTCTGCCCGTGTACCTGATAGAGAGAGAGAGACAACCCTTGCTATATGCACGTGTGAGAGATTTTTACATTCATACACCGTGCGGTACGATAAACCCCGGTGCTACATGTATGCAAGATGGAAAATGTTCAAAGTTTTATCCAAAACAGTATAGGGAAGAAACAGCGTTCGCCGTTGGATATAACAAGAGACCGGAATATAAACGACCAGATGACGGCAGAGAGATCTTCATCACCAAATATAATAGATCGGTAACTAATCCTGGATTGTACCATATAATGCCATGGCGTTGGCTGAGTACAATTGTACAATCATGTATCTTCATAAATACATAAACAAAGGAATATACTCTATAACTCTATATGTTGATGAAGCTGCTGACGCAACAACGGGGGAACCACAGAACCAACAACGCCAAACAGAAAGGATCGACGAAGTTCAGGACTATATCGATAGGCGATATGTGAGTGGAATGGAGGCCACATGGAGAACCTTAGAGTTCACGAGGCATAATCGATCGCATTCGGTAATGTTCCTACCTCTGCATCTTCCAGGTGAAAGGGAAATTTACTACGAAGGGGACGACGATGTCATGGACGTAGAACGAAGGCTCTCGAAACCTTCTAAACTGGAAGCTTGGTTTTCATTGAATCAACGAGATTTAAACGCTCGATTAAAGAAGTAAGTGGACATACCCGAACATTACGTATGGGAGGACAAAGAGGCACGCTGGAAAAAGAGTCCAGGTCAGCAAACAATTTGGTCGTCTCGCTCAAACTAGTCCCTCCGAAGGACAAATGGAGAAATTCTTTCTGCGGATATTGTTGAAAAGATTTAAAGGAGCAACATCATTCGATGATCTCTTGACCCTCGACGACGGATATAGATGTGAAACCTTCAGAGAATCTTACCAACGAAGAAATTGGCTCACACACGAGAATCACGAATTCAAGACAAGTATGCCGGAAGCTGAATTGATTTATCCTGTACGTAAGTTGAGGAGTTGTTCGCTCTGCTTTGCTGCGTTTTTGTCGACGAAGATATCGCGCAAATAAAAGATTTATGGCTATTATTCAGAAAACCGATAATAGCTGATTTCAAACGTATGTGTATGAGTAGATACGATCCGACCGTTGAGCGAAATAATTTTCTGATATCGTCCTGCAGTTACTCTAGCGAACTAGGAATATCTATGGATGAGGAAGAGCCTTCAAACAGCGAAGAGGAATATGATTATCTCGACGGAAATCGGCTGAATGAGGTTGATGAAGAAGAAAACCAGAAAGTCGCAAATCTTAGACCATATACTTCAGTAAGATCGCTGAATAAGGATCAGAAGATAATATTTCTACACGTTCTTAACGCCTTCGCGCGTATAATGAAATTTCTCATTCCTGTTGACATAATTGAACAGCTCAAAGAAATCGATGACGTGCCGAATGATCAGATAACAGATCGCACGAGAGAAAACGTTTTCTATTTGGATGATCCCGGTGGAACCAGTGAAACTCATCTCTACAATACAACCACGGTTCATATATCTTTCAAATCACAATAGTCGCATATCATAAAACAGGCTGCACTCATCATATGGGACGAAGCACCCATGACTCCAAGATTTGCGGTCGAGGCCGTCGACCGATATTTATAAGATATCATGAGGAGATACGAACCTACGGTAGGAAAATTTGCTCTGTTCGGAGGTGATTTCAGACAAATTCTGCCTGTTGTTATATGCGGAGGTAGAAATGAAATTGAAACTCATCATGAATATAAGAATAGCAGCTGATCCCCAAACGGCGAGATTGCATACGGATTTATCCGATTGAACGTTCGATCAATGGCTGTTGAAATTGGGGGATGGTAAGATACCATACGTAAATTTGAACAAGACTGCTCCCGTGGCACCAGATAACATGATAGAGATTCCTACACGTTTTCAAGTCTCAACGATAGAACAATTGATCGATTCCGTTTATAACGGAGACTATACGGCCCAAACGAATGGGTTCAGAGCATTTTTTTCGTTCGACAAAGGCCGCTGTTGATGATATTAATAGTCGCATCATTGGAAAAATTGAAACGGCCCAATCTAAAACATATCTGAGCGAGGACTCATCATGTGGGTGATGAAGAAGAAGATGAATTTTTATTCTCTTCGATCTGCTCAATTCGATTAATTCACCGTCTCTGCCACCTCACGAGTTTACATTGAAATCTGGAGCGATAGTGGTGCTATTGCGCAATTCAGAAGTCGATGAAGGAGAGTGCAATGGATCGCGAATGCGAAGTTTACATCTGGGTGAACATACTATCGAATGGGAACTTGTCACTGGGCACAGAATTGGAGAAAGACTCTTATTGCCCAGAAAATGATGAAGGCTAAACATGTAATGTTACCGAAAGAGATTACGATTCCCTAATCTGTCTGGCGTATCTCGAGGACAGACTTTGGAAAGAATTGGTATATGTTAGAAAATACAATGTTTCACTCACGGACAATTATATGTTGCGTTTTCTAGAGTTGGAAGTATCGATGACATTGAAATTTTCATCGAAGATTCTGGAAAACAGGGTACATTCAAATTCAGAGGAAGAGAACGTTTTACCAACAACACAGTGTTTCCCAGCGTAGTGGACAGTGAATTCGATCAAGATGGTCGCAGATTGCGACATCAAGTGAGTACTCTGTCAGCCCATGAGTACGACTCGGATAACGAACAACAACACTTATCGCAGCTTCGTCCGATTTCGAGAGAAGATAGTGATTCGGACTATAGATCGGAACATGATGATCTTTCCGGTGCAGAGGAAGATGAACTTTATCGAAACGTAGATTTGAAAGAGATAATTCGAAGTTACGACCATAAAGATCCTGTACATGAGACTGCTCCTATAAGAACTAGAAGCCAAATCAGTTCTTCAGATCGACCCGGACCTTCTGGAATAACAAAACCCAGCACAGTGGATGGGCGCACTTACTATGAAGTATTCGATACTTCGGACAGTGATTCGGAATAAGCAAATTACAGAGTTTCTAGATTCATATTGTTAGCTATCTAATCACCTCTCAACATATTCACATAAAGACATGGCAATTATATGCTTTCTCATATTCATTTCACAGTCTCGATGTCAACAACCGAAGATATGATGCTGATTGAACCCGCTCTTTATCGAATATCCGAAAGAAGAACACACACACAGTCGGCACTAGAGATTTTGAAGATCTATTCAGATTCAGATGGTCCTGCCCATTTCCGAAAGAGATATCCTAGATTATTCTGAGTATATTTTCAATGTCTTCTATGAACATATTTTGACAGGAAGAAAAATAATTTTTTCCATTTATTTCTCACAACAACTATGATTGAGCTCATACGATTGATTACTAGGTTATTACCGGTACTCTATTTTACGTTAACATTTCCATTATATCCGTTTAGACCCCTCACTTCATTTGTATCAATTATTACATTCTATTGTTTATCGAATGTGGCACAGATGGGTGATAATATTCCGACACGACCCGCTGTCCTTACCGATTGGAACTTTCAGAAAAGGTCCAATGAGGACGAACAGATCTGTTGAACCTACTGTGTTTAGAAATTCAATGTCGTTTGTTTCACAAATACAAACATTCGGTGATGTATTCTTAGATATATGAGATAAATTTGTAACACGATTGAAGAAAATGAATTATTCTCACTATGAATAGTTTTAAATCTTTCGTTTTCACCGAATAATTATGCAGTTTATATCGATCTGCTCAATCAATGGTCCTGAAAGGAAGAAAAAAGAAGAAAGGAAGGCCCAGCAAGCTGAAAAATCGATACAAGGAAGTGAAACGAAAGTGCTATCCGCTACGAATACGCTACGAATATAAAGAAAAAATTTATGCCTGGTGATACTTCATCTGACACCGACGACGACCCCCCTCTTGATGAGAATACCGATGAAGAAGAGACAGAAGATTGGGAATCATACGTGCAACAGTAGTGGATACTAATCAGAGGAAAATGGGCTAGAGTTCAAGAAAATTGACGACTTGGCAGTGGATGATTGAGTGCTGACAAGGTTTCTTCGGAAAAAACAAACCACTTTTTTGAAGGCCAGGTCTTAAAATTTGCAGATGGAGATCCTATCATCAAATTCATGAGGAAATATTCAACCGGTGGTGAGAATACAACGTTCAAATACCCAACACAAGAAGTCATCAGTTCAGTGGAAAAAAATGACATTGCCAGTATCCTCCCTCCTCCTAAAATAGGTCGTAGAGGCAAAACAGTTCTTTCTGTGCTATTTTCGGATTACAGTATATGTTGAATCCAATGCGTGATGAGTTGAACCTAGCGAATATTGTTCCTGAGAGCGATCTCAATTCTAGTTAGTATTTTTATAAAGAAGACTTTCGTCAATAAAGAGCTCTGGGTTAATTTAGTCAGTATTTATAATTAATTTGATCATTATTTCAGGAAAAGACTTTTTCCAGGATTAAATGGAGTTCATCGATGAGTATTGTTTTTCCATTATGGTATTTTTCCGACTTGAGTTGGTGCAAGACTCAATAACAGAACCAGTTTTGGCAGGATTTCAAACTTTCAAAAACCAGATTGTTTATTAGAGATTATCCTTTTCGGCACTTACACTACAGAAATTATCAAAGGATAATATAAGTCGATAATGCACTCACCCCATATTGGCGGGGCAAGAGTGTAACACGGACTCGAAATTGTGATTTGGGAAATCTCATTTTCTCTTTTTTGCGCGCTTGTTCTAGGGGAACAGCGTGCTATCGTTTTGTCCAAATGTCTGTAATTTTGGATGATTGAGCCGAAAATGGTCTCAATCGACTAGGTTGGACTCACTGATGACGAATCCGGTGCCAAAATTGATTCTGTCCGGCCGGCCGTAGACACGATAACTGTCGACAGAAGCAAGCTAGCTACTTGAAACATTCAGGATAGGTTGCGCATCAGAATGCCGCGGTTGAGTTCGTTAATGGGCCAAATCGGTCGAATAGTTTCGGAGTTATAGGCACTTGAAGTTTTGAAGTTATTTATTTTTTATTTCAGAAACTACTCAAGCGATTGGATTCAAACTTGGCAGTTTGGTGGAGTATAACGACGCGCAACTTTGAGCCAAGATAATATTGTCAGTAAATTCAAAAAAAAATTTTTTTCGAAATTTTTTTACAAAAAAATTTTTTCTTCGAAAACCATTCATCATATCCAAAAAGAATTATACTCACACTTTGACCTTCTAATTTCACAGCAGTGTACTTAATTTCAGTTCGATACGATCATAAGTTTTGGAGATATCGGGAAAAAATATATCAAATTGCGAGGTTTTCTTCTCGATATCGTTGATTTTTTCGGTATTACTCGAGAAATACTGATTCAGTCCTGATTACACTTCACAGCTAGTTTTAAGATGCTGAAAGACAACTTTATGCAAAATTTCGTGATAATCGTGTTATTAGAACAATTTGAAAAAAAAATTTCAATGATTTTCTCATCATATCACCCTCATTAAATTCTGTATGAAACTTCGAACTGTTATTTTCGATGAAGTACTGGATTTCAATTCGATCTGATCTGTATTTTTGGAAATATTGGAAAAATAAAATTTTGATTGGGTATATCTACGGAATCATTGGGTGGATTTTACCCATTCACGAATTCGGCCTTCGTAATTAAGGTCCAAACCTTCTCTACAAATATCGAGTTTCTAAGTTGTTTCTTTCGGAAGTTATTGTGTTTACGCAGTCGGCCGTTAGGCTGGCCCATCTAAATTCATTCAGCTAAAAGTTGTGAACTCGAAACTCTACCTGGTGAACTCATCAAATTAATGTTTATTCGCGGCACCAACAATAAGCCGAACAACAAGCCGAAGCTTGCTCATCGGAAATAATTATCTTTTAGATGAAATTCCAGAAGAAAACAAATAAGAAATAATTTCAGAATATCATCATACAAGTCACAAGGGTATTTCAGAAACTCATAACTATTTTTTATATAATACAAGCGACACTATTGGCCAAAAATGAAAAACAAGATCACTAAAATTATAAATAAATGCAAACTATGCCTCCAGTCAAAGTTATCCCTTCAAATTAAAATTTTCAAGACCACTTTTGGCGAAAAGACCTTTCGAAGTAATTCACTTCACAACCGAGAATAATCCAAGTTCGAATTCTCCCATAGAAAGATTTCATTCGACAATCATAGAAGAACTAATAATTCTAGAATTGAAAATCCCAAATGAGAATCCATCTAATCTTATGGTAATTGCAACATTGATCTATAAACAATTAATAATATATTCAGCCACTGGTAACTCAACCTTTCATTTACTATACGTTCCTTAAGACAAATTGCCAGAATTTGATCCGAAAATGATGTTTACAAGCAGTGAAATGAGGAAAAGAAACAAGAAATCTTACCATTTTTCGATCACATTTATGAAAAAACTGAATATATTGAATGAAAATCGAAGCGATCCGAATTTAGAGCAAAGGGAAGTTTATGTTAAAAGAAATAGACCAAGAAAACATGCCCGCAAAGCTGCTGCCTTCACGGCAGTGCTTTTCTAGGTTTTCTTGGTCTATAATAAACCAGAAATAAGTCAAACTCCGTTGTTGTTTGAATTTTTGCGGTTAATTTCTGAATAGTGTTGAGGCGATCGGCTGCCGTCAAGGCAGCAGCTTTTGCGCGCATGTTCAATGGAAATTACCGCTTTGGCAACGAATGTGAACATAAGTGCCAAAGCTGCTGTCTTCACGGTAGTTCTTTTTTGTATTACAAAAATGCAGATCAGATCGAATTGAAATCCATTACTTAAAATGACAGTTCGAAGGTTCATACATAATTTAATGAGGATATGATAAGATCACAGAATATTGAATATTTGAAAAAAAATCGAATTTTTTCGAAGAACTTCTACGTTCCACAAAAATCCTGAATCATTACCATGATTTCCTCTTCTTCAAAAAATCCAATCACACCATAGATGATTATCTCTTAGAATTCATCTTCTATGAAAATCAAATCGAGTTGAATTGAACATGATTATTTTGAAAAAGGTTTGGCAAAGGAATCAAATTTATAACAGGAAATTTAGATGACAATGATTTGAGATCAATCAATGAAAGCTCAGGAAGTTTGCATCAGTACAAAAATACTGAAATTAAAAGAATAAATAAAGTCACTTTTTTCGTTAATCATCTGACCAGAACGCAGAAGATTTTTTTTTATTAATTGACAATATTTTACATACTTTTTCAAAATATCAGATCAACTGAAGAATTTCGAATCACTGTCGAGTATCAGATACTACAATCAGAAAAACTACTAAACACTCTCTTAGTGATTGAAAGAACCAATGGTTTTGCAATGAAAGGAATATCATATTTAGAATCTCGTCTCGAAGGCACTTTCTCGTCTCGTCTCGAGTAATGAACAAACCCTCGTCTCGATGTTTTTCTCGAAGACAATTAATCGATCTCGATTCGAGACTCTGGAAATTTCGAGAGTCTCGAAAACGAAAACTTGATGTTATTAAAAAAGGTTATGTTCCGGTTTTAACGTATAACACAAGGCCAAGGCTGCAAAAGATTGCAAAGTATTAAGTACTTTCTGTAAAAAAGATTAATTACCTTGAAATACAGAGGCTATTATAAGCTACGAACTGAAGAGAACCAGCTCCAGCAACAGCCGTCTTTCGAAAAAAAAAAGTATAGATATTACGCAAATTACTTCACTATTCAATAGTGGAAGTCACAAAAATACATGAAATTTATGCAAAAATGGTGCCATAAGTCTGCCATAACAATATCTTCAGAAGTATTGGAGTTATATGCTTGGACTTACATTATTGAGAAATACAACAGAAATAATGTTGAATTTTCGGTCCTTTCACTTTATGGCATTTCTTCACCCTGAAAGGCCAGACTGACCTATCAATAGATTTTCGAAGTAATAATAAGGATCTTCCAATTATTGTAATAAAGAAATATGGAATACGATTAAAAAATACTTTTGAATTATTGTTTAAATCAAATATTCTTTGTCACAATGTCTGTAGTTTTTGAATTTTGAGCTTAAAATGGTCTTAGAAAAATGGCCCTGAAAGAGAATCTGTGTTAAAGTTCAATTCTGTCTGTCTGGCCGTCCGTCCCTATGTGCTATGATTTCGGAGGGTAAGGACCTAGCGACTTGAAATTGTCAAATTAAATTTGGAGTCCAAGTGTTCCTGTCAGGTTTGTAAATGGGTGAAATCGGTCGAATAGTTTCGAAGTTGGTCCATTTGGAATTTGAATTTACTCGATATCTCATGAAATACTGAATCAATCAGTTTTGGAATACCAACGAGAGTTTTTTCTCCCGAAAATATTTTGAGTCGGTATAAAACAATGTTTAACATTTCAATAATATCCGATATTTACTTTCGAAGATAAAAGAGAAAAAAAATATTGTAAATTACGTTGTTTTTTGATTTTAACGTTATTTCCGCAATATCTCTAGAAGTACAAATGTAATCAGATTGACACTTCGTAATCAGGATAATAATACCAACGCGCAACAAGCTGAAGAAATTTCGTGTAAGTCTAATAGAATTTAAACAAGCGCGTAAAAGCCTCTGACCTACATCAGTGCTTTTCTAGTCTTGTTTTCTCTTTTCTGACGAATTTAAAGCTTTGAGTAAGCAGCACATATTTTTATTTCGAGATCGAGAAAATCTCCAAGTGTTTTTGCCGATCTCGTCGCAAAAAAAAGTGAGAATCGTCTCGAAATCGAGACGTTCTCCTGAACTACTAACCGCCAAGATATTGCTGTGGTACCTCCAAAGAATTATTTGATCAAAATTAATACTCGATCAACGAAGCCTGTTTCTCCACATTAGGCAGTAACATTGTATTACGCCTTCAACGACCAATCAACGAAGTGTGCACCTTATAATCACCAGACCGCTATCAAACACTGACACATTAGGAATAACAAATATAAAATTATCCAGATTCTAAAGAATAAACGATTTTCTACCTCCTTTAATAATACGCAAACGATTCTAGAAATAATCATGGAACATTAGTCAAGAAATCCATCCAAGGAATAAACCTGTTGAACACCGATTGCCATATTTGTGAAATGAAGATACAAAATATCCGGAAAATTAACCTATTTTATAACCAAAGGGGGAATTTCAATTGAAAAACCTGAAAGAGCCAACTTCAAAACTCAGAGTATTGTATTGTACCTTCATCCGACATATGTTGCATAATTGTTGGATTATTTTTCATTGTGAAAAACGCAACAAGAAGTAGTAGTAATCTTAAATACCAGGAAGATAGTCAACTTTGACCTTGAACACAATCCCGTAAACCAGCTGATAACGAGGACGTTAGATACTATTTTTAATGCATGCCTCTTCTGAGTTATTTGCTGATCCTTTTGGAGAAGACTTGACCCATGATGGAATATTATTGCTTTTGAAGGATTTACTATTCCATTATTGAATTGAAGTCCATATTGTCATTTTCAGTTACAAAATTAATTCCACCATTCTAGTTGAATTCGGAAAAAAGATGAAGATAGCCGTTACCAAAATTTAATTTCACATACTCCACATATTCCTCAAATTAGCTCAAAGACAAAGTGGATGTACACCACAGGGTACAGTTACTTTTAGCGGGATAATGCCTTAGCTTCAGACCATAGACATAGAAAACGAGCTTTGTTTTGGGTCCTATGGACTGCAACTTTACTCTTTGTCCCATACCCATGCATAGACAAGATATGCTATAAATACGAAAATATATGAGATATGAAATGGAGATTTTTATATTTGTTTTTTATATTTCATAGATGTATTGTTCCCATTATAGTTTCGAAACGATCTAATACAGCAGAGATCCAAAAAATGATATATCGGAAGCAGCGATGACAGTGATCACAAGTTTTCCGGGGATATTAGCGACCATGATGAGGAAGATCATGTAGGAAAATCTTGCAGATTTTAATTCTGAACGGGAAGTCACTGATTACGAAGAACATTCTGAAAATTACGAAGTCGCAAAAGATGGTATTACAAAATGGCATAAACATCCCCGGAAACCTCTGAATACTAGAACCAGAGCATGTAATATTGTAATTCAATTACCTCGGCCAAAACATAAGGCCCGTGAAACACAAAAGGAAATTGATATTTTGGACTCAATTTTTAGTGATGCCATTATTGAAACAACTAACAAACTATTTATAGAGAAAAGAAAAATTAATCTCGTGAAAGAGACTGTAGGATCACCGATACTGTTGAGGTCAAAGCATTTATTGGGTTGCTCATATTGATAGGTTCACTGCCATGCTCTAGAAAAAATCTACGTAATTTATGGGATATCACTGCTGGACATGGTCTTGAATCATCATCTATGAACAAAAAACGCTTTAGATTTTTGCCGTATCCTAAGGTTTGATCACATAAATGATGAAAACCAGAGGAGAGAGACTGACAAGTTAGTTGGCCCCTATTGGGAATGATTAAACCATTTTCAACGACAATTGTCAAAAATATTATACACCAGGAGAATATCTGACGGTCGATGAACAGTTGCTTGCGTTCAGGGGAAGGTATTCATTCCGTCAATACATACCATCCAAGCCTATTTTTCACCTATGTGCACCGGCAATAATAATGAATTTCGAAGATTTCAATGCCAAAAGCACGAATTTGTCTGTGAGCCTACACTCCCTCCACAACCTGTTGGCTGTTTCGCGAGAGTGTCAACTTTAGTTTGGTTCCAACGCCTGAAGCGCGAATGTACTTTACTGAACTGTATTCGTGTTTTGCCATTGTTACTTCTTCTGACTTTTCAAGTAGGTTCACGGATGCACCACACGATTTGGTTGTGTTGTTAATAGTGTTTACCCTTATTTGTTTTTGGTGCTTTACTTTTTTTATAATGAGTAGTAGTTCCCGTATAAAGAGATTAGTGCAGCTTGGCAGGATATTAAATGGTAAGGAAATAATTCTATATTATTTTATGCACTATAACACAACGTACTTTATTTTCAGCAGAATCAAATAAAGAATTGATATTGGTGTAGCCAGGGCAACCTTGAAGTTATTCCTTGTACTTACGAAAATCAATTTCCAGGAGATCCAGCGCGTTCTAATGATTTGTCTGAGACTCCAATGAATACTCCAGATTAAGTATTTGATCATAAATCAGAGCCTGAATTTATGGCCATGGAGGGTAAATTTCTGATCGCTTTGGTTTGATAGTCGAATCACACAAGTAGAAAATGTTGAAATGTTGAGCCTTTTTTCTTCGGCTTTCTTATTATAATTCACTGCTTATAATTTATGTCTTATTGGTTTCAGCTACAATGAGCTATTTGACACGATAACCAAAAGAATATTCTGAAAATACTGCTGTTAATAATTTGGACCTAAACGAAACCAAAAATTTGCATCCTGATATTCTCCCAACTATTTCCGGAACTCAACTGTTGGAAGATTTAGATTACTCCGCTTCATCATCTGACAACTATGAACCCTCATCAAGCTCTTCAGAAACAGACAGTAATACTTCGGATGAAAATTCAGATGACAAAAAAGAAGACCATTCCAACCCGATGACCGAATAGATCTAGCGAAAGAAAATTTCTGGAAGAAAATTAGAAATCCGGTGCAATGGAAAAAAATATCCAAATTTATCGAATGTGATACCTTATTTACATGGCCCTTCAGAAAATATCGGAAAAATTGGTGTTACACCCAATATGAAATAGATTTCCAATCGAAAAATGGTTTGAGATCCATACTTTACCGAACCAATTAACGGAAAACAGAAATAAAAATTGTGTTCATGATATTCTCTGTGTTTGTGGAAAGACATATACAGGAGAAACTTTACGGACGTTGGATATACCAGGACACGAGAACACTCAAACAACCTAAGAAATATAGATATACAAAGATCTCATATGTTCGACCATTGGAAATTACATTATAGAGCACAATTCAACAGATACTGATGTCGAAACCATATAATCTAAAAAGTAGTATTAGAGAGTCCTCCTGTATTTTGCTGAATGGAGAAAAGTATTTCCCCCATAGTTCCACAGAAGTAGAACAAATTTGGCTAAATTTACTGAAAAACTCAGAAGCATTGAAACATTTTCATATCAAGTAAGTCTGCGTTGCTGTGTTCAATAATGACAATTCGACAAAACTCTTGAATCACTGGAGTGTTCAAAGAAATCGATTCTTACAAATTTTCTCTCAATTTTCTGATGAAGGAGTCAGATTCTAAAACCGTACAGTTCACTCCGTTGATCATTGGGATTATTCCGATATTGTTCATTAGTGTTTCATTAATGTTTTCTAGAAACTGCCCTCGATAATAGTAAGAATTTAGCAATCCGCACTGGCGTTTTCCATGAATAATAATTTTCATTCAATTACAAGTTTCTTTTCAGATATTCGGAGCAAAAATCTAGTCCCCAAAGGGCTGAAGTGTCGAGAATAATCATATTTATTATACATCAGCTCATACAATATGGCAACAAAATATCCGACGCGTTCAAATAACACCTGAAATTGTATTTATTTGCATAACGGTCAAGAATGTTTTTTCCGTTCTAGCCCAACTTTATGACCATTCCTACCACCTTTTGTACTTGTAAATGGGTTCGAAACTGCGCGGTTACACAATGAAATTCTTAAATTGTGATATTCAATTGGTGGTAAAAACATAGAAATACGAAACTTGTTTTAATTATGATGACATCGAAACTATAAAATTCCACCTGAATTCTGAAAGTAGGTGCAAATTTGCTCCGGTGGGATTTAGGATTCAGTGGTAGCACCAAGGATAGAGTTACCACAACAAGCAGCCCCACCAGCCAGGAACTCACCCATAAGAGCACAGACTTTCTGACAAGGTGCGTTGGGCACCTGATTATTTTTGAATATATGCACCAATGAGTTCCGTGAGAGACAACAAAAAGGAAAACTGAAACATGTTTGAAACAATCATTTTAAACTCCATCAATGGTACTCTTGCATGTATTGTTTCACTATTGAAATCAATAAATATATTATACTGAAAACATTCGATCGCCGTTAAAAATTTCATTGGAAAAACTTTCTTCAGAACTCATACCGGCTATTTAACTGTTACGGAAAGTGTCATAGCTACCCTCTCTCTCCCCTTGTACCTTCCACTGTACCAACCCAATAAACAGCCTCAGCTCCAATCTACTCAGTGTCACGCGACTCGAACTCACGTCTCGATTTTACCATTTTAAATACCGAATTACTCAAAGTTCGCGAATTACAAAATTGATTGACAAAAAACATAATGATCTTGTACCGAAATAGATTTAGAACAACATAAGAATATGATATTTCGTGTTACATGCAAGGGACTTGTTGCTATGTTACCGTAGTTTTATTAGCCTATACCAATTTTCAATAATCTACACATGAGGTTCATGAAGATTTCATCTACCATAATGTTTTTTCATTCTATACAACATTTATCCATTCATAAGTTCAAACTAGATAACTCCAGAATAATCGATAACATACATTCGAATGAAATGTAGGTGTCATCAAAGTCCTAAAAACTTCATAAACTTTATTGAAGAAGCAGGCATTCCAATTTTTATTGGTTTATTATATTAGGTGCCGGGTCCAGATGAGTGTATGCAAACAACGAATGTGATAGACGATTCAGCACTCCACACCATTCAACTCTCCTCGAACTAGTGTATTCGGTTTACACACATCCATCCGGACGAGGCTTATCGAGATGTTTTGAAACTCTCACGGCTAACAGATCAAACGAAACAACAAAGGAACACGTGTAGCTAGATCAGAGAAAGTGAGAGTATACGTATTCCACAGTGACTGGAAGATAAATTAATATTTCAGAAATTTATACGACATAAATCTTCTCACGCCTTCATCGCCGTAAAGTACCGTCACGATGTTGTTTGGGGTGAAATGTGTTTAGCTTCAGTTTAAACTACCGATAGTTTGATGTCACTCTCTGTTGTATAGAACGACACGTGTTCTTAGTGAGTCATCCAATCTGTACAGTGAAAAATATTTAATCATCTCGATTCGAAACGCGAAGGATTTATGTAAGTCAATGTTTAGCATTCGTTACTTCTGACGTGAAGTCTTGTGCGTTCGTGTAAATTATTTGGAGAAATCAGATCAGGATAAAATAGAATAGAATATTATTATCAGCCAATTTCAACTGAGAAAATACGGAGATCATCTCATAAAACCATGTGAAGAAGTAATGAAAAATTTTAAATAGGCAGAACAAAAAAATGAACATTAGCAATAATATGACCGTTCGAAATAAAAATTTTTTGTTGGCAACCCTAGTTGAAAATGTCATACAACATCGAGATACCCCGAGTCAGCTGCCCGCTTTCAAAATGGTTTAGTATGTATGAAAAGATTAGTTGTAGTTATCGAAACCAAAAAAACAGGCCCTGATAAGTGGCCATAGTAAGGTACGTTTTTTTTCCGGCAGGGATGGTGTACTGTACAGCTGATCAGAAATTGGGAAAATGTCCTAGTTAAAATTGAAAGATTGCAAGTCAAATTGTATATCGTACCGAAGGTTAATGACCTCGGTATATAATCAATGTATCAGCAGTTCTGCAATGCTTACTGAAAGGTTTCTTTTTCACAGGTGGACTAATTCGAATCAACCAATAAACGATAAGCGAATCGACTAGTATGGCCTTAATATATTTTTTACCCTAACTTACACCACCACAACCAGGGCTGGGCAGTATTTCAATTACTTGTAATTGAAATACGTATTTGAAATACAAATACGTATTTTGTATTTGTATTTCAATTACTTCTGGAAAATGTATTTTGTAATTGGTATTTCAAATACCTGACGCTGAAGTATTTTGTATTTTGTATTTCGATACTTTTGTCTTCGAAATACTTTCGAACAAATACATCTAGCGCTGACCGCTCTACAGAAAATAGTTCCTGAATCTCCCTTCAGAAGGCGAAACGCTCATCTGCTTCATCTAGTTCTTTTGCTAGCAATCATATTTTCGGAAAATGGAAAGGAAGAAAAGGTCCTGCGCAATGATCATTTCATCATGGAGTTAGAGTTAGTCAACTAACTAAAAACGATAACAGCAAAGAGCTTACCATCCTTGAACATTATCCTAACATAAAAAACCTAGAAAAGCACTGACGTGAAGTCAGCAGCTTTTACGCGCTTGTTCATATTGCGAAAAAGTGACTTGGAAATTTCAATTAAATAGGACAATTTCAAGAAAAATATTTTTTTTAAGAATTTTTCCATGGATAATTCTTCTTATTGACTGTTCATATTCCAACCAAGTTTCATTTCGAACAGATAAATATTTTTCGAGTTATTGAAGAATCAAAATTTCAAATGGCTGTAGCACAAAAACCATTCGGCAGATTTGGCCCATTAACGAACTTAACGGAGATATTCAGGATATTAACCTAACCTGAAAATTTCAAGACTCTAGGTCTTTCCTTTCGAAAGTTACAGCGCACACGGGCGGACGGACAGAATCAATTTTGACCACGGATTCCTCATCAGTGAGTCCAACCTAGCCGTTTGAGGCCAATTCCGACTCAAAATTCGAAAATTACAGACATCGTGACGAAATTGTAACACGTTGTTCCCCAGAACAAGCGCCTAAAAATGTGTTCATACAATATAACACAAGTTTCTGCCCATCAGGACCTGCAGAAAGATTGTTTTCCTTAACAGGTTTTATTCATTCCCCAACAGGAGGCTGTTTGTCTGATACTACATTCAAAAATCTTGTGTTTAGGAAAGGAAATTCTTTATTTAGCGATAAAATAGCTGAGCTGAATTAGTTGTACTCTTTTCACATTTTACGTAACACCTGAATGTATTTTGTAATTTGTATTTCAAATACAAATAGTTAAAATACTGTATTTTGTATTTTATATTTCAAATACCCGACTTGAAAGTATTTTGTATTTCAAATACCTGCGAGAAAGTATTTTGTATTTTGAGAATCCGTTGCTCTGACGGCGCTCTGAAAATCCCGGACCTAATACTTAGACAAGGATCTAGAGTCGTTATAGTAGACGCGGCGGTATCCTGGGAGGGGCCAAACCCCCTATCTGTCGCTTCGCAAAATAAAGCTGCCCTTTATAGCGAGCCACGCTTTATCCATGCCATTAACAACAGGCATCCAGGTGCCATTATCGTAGTAGCGCCTCTAGTCATTGAAGCTAGAGGCATCTGGTGTGGTGAAAATTCTGTCCTATCTAACATCTTGGATTTCACCCGCCAGGAAACAAGATCCTTAGTAACTAAAACCATTATGGGCAGCATAATGGTCCACAAGCACTTCATGCGACAATCGTAAAATGAGCCTCACAGACCTAGAACTGAAGCGTCTGTTACAGGGAGCCACCACCAGAGCACACGAAGACCTGTGTTGTACATATATTTTAATTCTACAATTTTAAAGTGTTTTTTATATATGTATTATTGTGGCGTGTTGAGCCCTTTTAAAAAGTCTTGTCGAACAAAAAATAGTCCAGTCCTAATTTATTATTTTATCTCTACAATATTTTAAAGTGTAAATATAACTTATATATTTTATCTATACAAATTTTAACAATGGCCAATTTAAATTATTATTTTATTTATACTTTCCCCGCTCAACACGTCTTTGTTCTTAATGGTGTGGTTGTCTGAGGCATGTCCGCGGGACATCTTCCGCGATGGGCACTTACGCCTGGCGGTTGCGCGGCTCCTCTCACTTTAGTAGAGGACGTGGGAAGATCTCCACGAAATGTGCACACTCCCTGTGGGGGTCCAACGCATCGTCGGGGCTTTGAGGTTACGCAGCGACTATGGATTATGCTTGCAGAATACAATTAGCACGCCTAGAGCATCCGTACGATATCAAATTTGTGAATAACGATTTTTTCCAAAACGATTCCAAAATGGAAAGCGCTTTTGCTTCAATTCGTCCAGGAAAAGGCATTGGCGACAAATGTGTCAATGATATCTGATAAAGTACACACCGCATGATGAAGTTTACACGAAAACAGAATTTACTGGAGAATATAAATTGCTGCCCGCCCTAGGGGAGACTGGAATGCTTCAAAAGTGTTAGAAATTTGTGTAATTGACCCATACCTATCCATTATTCAGAAAATAAAGATCTGCAATCACTCAAGTCAATTACGGACCAACAATATCACGATTTCTATCACAAGCTACCATACAAAAAATATAAACCTGAATAAAAGTGTTCTACCTGTGAATAACCCGGAAAAAACGTCAGACAAGAATCATTTCAGGAAACGGTTTGGCCTTATTTGTTATCTTTTTTAATAGTCTAGTTAGTTTTTTTCTATGAAGTTTCAATTGTTCCAACAGTAAAATAAAATGATTTATGCTATCAATTCTAAGATTATTTCCTTTCAAATACCTCCTATGAGTGGAGATTTGTGATATCACATATCTCCTATGTGCACAAATCATCGAAACAAGGAAAAATCAATGTTTCCGATAATTGTTTTTTATTTTTTTCAGTTTTTTCATTTTACTAGTATATTTATCCTAATTGTACAATGATATTTTTTTTTGAGTTTATATCATTTTATTTTTTTATATATATCATATATTATGATCAGGTTATACTGATGGGGTCAGGCTTGAACACCGAAAAAATGGAAGTGGGAGAGTAGCGGAAAGGTGCTGGGTGCTGGCAATTGAAACTGTACCGAGATATCAATAATTGTTTGCAATCCGATGAAAAATCATTACTAAACCAAAGGATGAAAATAATATCATTTAAATGAGATTCAGATCTATATTGTTATTCTTGAAGCAACCCTCCATTATGTCTCTGAATGGGGTTTACAGATTCACCGGATTCAATTGAATGATTTCTACTTAGGCCTATCTCCATATCAGATTTCAAATCATTCACGAAGCAGTCGATATTCCAAAAAAAATTCATATTTTTTAAGATCTACATATATTTTATCATTCAATTTCAGAATGTGCTGAAATCGGCTTATTTCCGCGAACTTAGAATATCATATGCAGTCGCTTCGTCCAAGAGCATAATCTGTCCATCAATAATAAAATAGGAATTGGTTCATATTAGTTCCCTATTAATAATGAACTACTGTAATAATAATATAACTATAATGTAATCATTATGTTCAGAGCAATGAAAAAATTGAATATCATAATCAATTTACGAACTCAATATACCTACCTGGGGGTCGATCTCAATCATAATATCATAAAATTTCACACTCAAGGAGGAAAGGTGTAAAAGTGAAAGCAACATTTCCTTAGACGAGGGGTAATGTGAACACGTTTCACTTTCCGATGAAGGTTTTTCATTTCAATTTTGCCTTTGCCATAACATGAAAAGAGTCATCATAAGTAGTTTTCAGAGGATTGATACTTTAATTCCCGATTCCTGTTTATTGGCAACATATTTCATGTTACGTTTTAATGACCTTTATGTGAATAAATTTTTTTGCTGGAGACATCGAATTACTGTCATTAACTTAGATCTAGAAAGAAGGGAAAGGCCATCTAATATGTTTGAGGAAAATTGAAATATTTTTATTATTGATCTAATCGAACGATCATCACGAATTTTCGCGAACATTGGCTCATCAGCACCATCATACCTTGGAAATAGCTCAGCATTTATATAGTATTATGTATTTGAATTTATTCGATGCGATATCGAAACATATGTCCGTGTCCAGATGTGCTCGCTAGATAATTTAGTTAAAAATACTTCAGTGTAGAATCAAGAGCTAATCAGCGAACGTCTAGTATTATTCCCCAAATTCATATTTCGATAGTTTTCAAGATATTTCCCAAATATCTAACAAATCGGCGACGAGCAAGTTTGTGATTATCTTTTGAGATACAATATATATAAAGAATATGCCAGAAACCGACGCAACGAACCTACAAGCTACCACGATAATTGGACAACTGCGAGAATGGGGGTTTTTCCTTTAAACGAAAATGCAGTAATTTTCATTTAGAACAAAAACCTTCGGAACATCACATTTCAAACATATAATTTCAATATTATATTTTTAAAAAAATGTTTGATCGCCTAAAACTAAATTATAACTAAGTTATATTTACAAACAACACGTGTGTACCACAGAATAGGAACAAATGTTTCATTATTCTATAGCAGAAAAAGCTATTCTCCTAAACACCGTTGTCACTTCGTGCATGCCTGGCATATCCCAAACCCCAATTTTGAAATCTGATTTTGAATACTTTCTGAAGGTAATTTGGGAGAATGACGAATCAAACACATAATAATTATATTCAAATTTGCATTTGCAGTAATAACCCAAACTAAGGAAAACCCCCATTCGACGTCCACAATAACGAGTGGTCCATTTTCACGCCACGTTTGAAAAACTTCTTCGAGGCGAATTCAATAAATGAGGAAAGAAAGACAAGATCGGTGTTATTGAACATTCGTTTCCATTCGAAGAAGCAATAAGAATTGCAACCAGCGAAGAATCCTCCCTTATGAAACAAGAAAGTTCTGGTACGCCATCTTTAATAAAGCCAGAAGATCCAATGTTTCAAGTGCAAATAAGAAATAGGCAAGTACATTCGTCATCAAATACGTCACCAAAAAAGTCAACGTCACCGGGACAGAGAACAGCATGCAGAATATGTCGAAGGAAGAATCACACGACTGCGCAGTGTCGTTACAGTAATTATTGTTGTCACGTCAGTAATGAAAAGGTCATATTGCACCCACGTGCCCAACTGAAGGTAACCAAATGAAGGAAAAAAAGTTATCATAACAATCTTGATAATAATTTCATACTCTGTTTACACTGAATGAGCGTCATCATTCAGAACCATTCATAATAAATATTGATAACAATATTTATTATCTATATAAATAAAAAAGGATCTATGGTCTATCGATATTTCAAACAAGCATTACGTTCAAACGTCTGCACCAAATTGGATAATTTTTTTTTTGTTGTGTTCATTATTCTCAGGTCAAGGTTTGTATAACGGAATATTTCCGAAAAAAAATGCAAGGAAAAAAGAACAAAGCCTTCCTTTTTCCTCCAACCATAGAATTCTGTTAAACGTAAGTATGAAGTATTCGACAAAGCGAGCAATCATAGAGTACTTTGACACTTCGACGTTCGACACTTAGGTTGTTAGGTCACAGTTACTTCAATCTGCATTTACATAAACAAACCACCTGTGTTATTAGTTATTTAAAGTAAAACGTGTTTTTCGAAAGTGTTTAATAGCATTGTGTTTGATATTAATGTGTTGTGTTGTGTGTTACTCATTATCAATTATTACAATGCCATCAATAAGGCGTCAAAATATTGGTCGGCGGACGCGTAACGCAAGATGACGTTCAAATCAGCGATTGGACAACAGAATGAGGGGCTCTCAATCTCAAGCAAGATCTGTCTCAGCAATATGTTCCAAGTGACATAATTTCGTTCAAACCTGATCGAGGAACATGGTTTCAATCCAACTTTTAAGGTATGTTTTTCTTCATCAAACAAACATATTACACATTGATTATATCATTACCTACAAGCATGAAACTTCTGTTGAGACTCATTAACAATTCTTTTCTAATTTTTTTCAACAGATTCAAGGACAAATTCACCATCGTGCAGAAGTGTTGTAACCACCAGTTAATGGTGAATACAAATTTCTCTAGATTTATTTCCTTGGAAATACTAAAGGTGAAGTGAAACAATGTTGAATCAAAATCAAATGGTAAAATTGTTCCAAATAGCATTAGAAATGATGCCATGTGACAAACATAAATTAGTGGTCAGGGCAGATAAAAGGCCTGCAGCAGAACATAAGAGACGTTTCAATGCACCAACGTTGAATGAAGTTGCTTGCCATTGAGGAAGTTGAAGAAATTATGGAAATTGTAAATGGTGATTACCTTCAACATATCAGTGGAACACATCTTATGTATGATGCTTTAAATTACTCACTAATATTCTTCGATGGAGAAGATGTTCTGATCAAGATGATGTATTCTGTGGCTGGTAAGTATTGATAAAATTATATTATGAAAAAATAAAGTGACAATTGATTTCAATAGGGTATCTTTAGAGGATAAGGTTCTTAGATTACTGTTATATT
This sequence comes from Myrrha octodecimguttata, assembly GCA_958510865.1. Taxonomy (NCBI): domain Eukaryota; kingdom Metazoa; phylum Arthropoda; class Insecta; order Coleoptera; family Coccinellidae; genus Myrrha; species Myrrha octodecimguttata. Next base: position 16,164,639 of record OY294061.1, read on the forward strand.
AAATCTTTTCTACTATGCTTTCGTAATATCATAAACCACTTTCTCAGAGTAATTTTGTTTAAAAAATTGTATGTTTTGATTCCTGATTGATGTTGATGATTCTCTTGCAGGTCAAGAAACAACCAAGAAGCTCAAAGTGCCATTGAATTTGCAGACTGCAGAGGAACCTACTTAAGATATAAGCAAAACATCATCAATAACGAACGTGCTTCAAAATTCTAAAAAAATAGTTTGGGATGGATGAATGCACAATGGCCCACAAACAGGCCTTGGATGCACTTAAAAGAACCCTAAGAGCTTTGCGCAACAATTAGAACCTGGTGGTGCGATGATTCTACTGGCAGGAGACTTTCGACAATCGTTGCCAGTCATTCCCAGATCAACCGCAGCTGATGAGATAAATGCTCACTTGAAAAATACATGGAGATATGTTAAGAGTATCGACTTAAAAGCAAATATGATACTGGCTTTGCCAAATGACATATCAGTGGAATTGTTTTGAAAAACATTATTTGACACTTGCAATGTGAAAATTCCTGTTGACACTTACAATGGTCTCATTTCTTTCCACAAAACTTTTGTCAGTTCACATCTTCAAAGGACGAATTCATAATAATAGTCTTCTCAGATATTCAAATGAATTATAGATCACCAGATTATCGGGTGCATATTCAATATATAGAGAGAATTCAGCGGAAGTTTGTTCGAATTGCTGTCTATAGAATGGGTTTGGTGAGGGAGGAATTTGCTAATGTGGAAATTCTTTCACGATTGAACTTGGACTCTTTGGGGGTCAGGCGTGGGATGCTCGATATGGCTTTCTTGCATGGGATTCTTAACGGTCGTGTTGACTGTCCTGAGTTGTTAGGGGAGATTGACTTCAATGTTGCAGTCAAAAGAAATCGTCACACCTGTGCCTTCAAAATTCCGTTTCACCCGACTAATTATGGTTGTAATAAGTCGCTTACTAGAATGCTTCTTAAAGCCAATCAGTTAATACTGGAACAGGATATTTGTCTGTTTAATATCTCGCTTCGCAGTCTTAAGAGCAAATTAAGAAATGTTATATAACTTTATGGTGATAATTTAATCTTTGTTTTATTGTGTATATTTTATGTATAGGATTAATATCATTTTAATGCTGTCATTTTTATAGATATGAATTTTATAGTTCATTGTAATTGATCTTTCCTATTGGAATTTATTTTAAATGGATGAACAGTAAATAAATGAATGAATGAATGAAAACCATTCTTGGCTGGATGAATGGTCCGTTTAAGTGTCAAAAATAAGGATTTTTTTCAGGTTTTTTCTGGGTTTTCACTCCCAATGTCAAATCGAATCGAAAAATCCAAAGGAAATAATTCTTGAAATTTTCTGCTTTGTCTGATGAAAGAGTCAGATTTTTACTCTTAACCTTAAGTTTGCTTTCTTTATCGTTTGTATTGTTCATTAGGCAATCTGTTTTGCAAGAAACTGCCCTTGACAAATAGTCTAAAACTGCAATCCGCAAGGGCGTTTTTCTTGAAAAAAACAATTTTATTTAATTTTTAGTGGTTCTGTTTCAGATAGTGGGAGTGAAAACCCAGAAAAAACTTGAAAAATGATGCGAAATCCTCCCAAAATAAGCTTTAATCGGTACTCAAAAATAAGGATGTTGATGAATTGAATTTAGAAATTCAAAATAAAATTGATGCATTCTTTTGAGTCGATCGATTCCATCATCGATCCAAATAAAGTTGTGAATTATCCAAGTGAAATCTTAAATTTGTTGGATTTGCCAGTGATACCTTCACACAATTGGCAGCTGAAGGTTGGCTCAATAATTATCATAAAACGCAACCTCAATCAGCCAACATTGTGTAACGGAAAAATATTTTATGTTGAAAGAGTTTTCACAAATTTGATAGAAGCTACTACCATCTAAGGAAGTTCAAGAGCGAGGATGTTCTTATTTGAAGGATTCCACTAATGCAATCTGATTTTCCTTTTAAATTTAAGCATGTTCAGTTTCCAGTGCGACTTGCATTTGCGGTGACAATCAATAAATCACAAGGTCAATTGCTGGAAATTTGTGGAATAAACCTTGAATTACTATATTTGTGGCATGGACAGTTGTACATTGCGTGCTAGAGAGTTGGTAAACCAAATGCTCTATTTGGTTTCTCTTGAGAAAGGAAACCAAAAATGTTGTTCATAATAAGGCATTGCTATAAAGTATGATTTGAATAGTTGGGTGTTATTTTATTTCCTTATATATTTTGTCTCAGGTTTTTCATTAGTTACACCACCCGTGCGAAGCCGGGTCGGACAGCTAGTTTATAATAAATATTGTTATCAATAAGGAACCATTTTCATTCCAATTTGCTAACTAGAGCTAGCATTTCCGCAATTTCAAAAAAATTTTATGATGAAAACCTCTCAAGTCTCGAATTGAATCAATGCAATATAATTTTACAAAAAAGTGATTAATTTAAGCCACTAACATTTGTTATGCCGGCAAATTTCCTTCAATAATTTTAATCAAAGACTGCAAGTTGTGATTGAAAATGGTGGTCCTCCGATTTCAGGAAGAAATTTCCTTTCGATTTTACCTCAATGGAATATTTGGTTCATATCATCAACAGTAAAGGAATATGACCTTGTCATTCTAAAATCGAAGCCATCAAAAAGTTTACAATTCCCAATAATGTTACAAAGCTTAAATCATCTCTTGGATTGATGAATTACTATTGAAAATTAATTTAAATGAACCGACAAATCTTTATTCAAGAAAGTTGAAACTCTACCCCTAAAGTTAGCGGTCGATTTGTCCGAATAATGGTCGAACGAATTGAAAACCCGCTAGCATACGCATCACGTTTGCTTAACCAGGCAGAAAAAAAAATATTCCCAATTCGAGAAAATAGGATTAGCTTTAGTGCAAATTCAGCATACTGTTCACTATTTTTTTTTTCAAATATGTAAAGATACCTTCCATTTTATTTTCAATATTTTCATTACGTAATAAAAACTTTTTCTTTCTGATTATTAGTACTTATTTGTTATTTCTCGATACTCATGCTTTGAATTTTCCTCTCCGCGCAGTGCCGGTTTATCCACCGAGCGCTTGGGGCGGGCGCTCAGGGCCCCGAGGTCTGGAGGGGCCCGAATAGGCCTAGAGCCAAACATAATTTTTGTTTATAATTCTATATACCAGAAGATTCTTTAGAATTTTCCTTTAGATACTTTAGAATAGTAGAAAAGGATTTTGCTGAAATATATTGAAAATCCCTTTTAACGATCATATCCGCTTTTGTATCGAAATTCCATTTATCGAATGAAATTTCAATGAGGCCAGTAAAGAAGGAATTACCCGCAAATCTGAATATTGTATAAAAATATGTCCCAGTCGGACTGAGATATTTATTATGAGAGCGGCGTCCTAGTAGTCTTGTATCCAGCGGGTCCGCGATTCTTTGCACTATTTTTCGAGTTGTTTATGATGCTATATGTAAATATTGGGATTCCAAGTGTATGGTGCAGGAAAAAAAATTATTAGAGTGATTTCTGAATATCGTTTGAAGCAGTGTAAAAAGGTGTATTTTTCTTCTATATAATGAAAACTACCAATAGCTCATAACAATCCCTATTTCTAGGCGTAAAAAAGAATAACAAATACCAATCGGGTACAGAAGATGCTAAGAAAAAAATTATCGAAAATCATGAAATTGTTTTTCGAAGGTTAGGCTATCAGAAATATTCACTATAAAGATGAACTCAAAGGACAAAGAAGAGGAGGAAAATTTTTTCGATGAATCAAGTAAAAATAAAATCAACAATTAAATACAGATTTTTCTGTATTAACCTTTACATAATAATATCTTTCGATATTGATTTGATATCTTTCGATATACTTTTATGTCGTCGACATACTACGTCTTCAATGACAAAATTATTATATCAACTGGCATACAATGATCAAAGTAAAAAACCTTAGAAAAGGGTAAAAAAATGAAATACAACCTAAAAACAATACTAGACACAGTGTTTCATCTTCTATCTTTCGATTTAGAATCATCAGTAGATTTATTCTATATTATATATCAAAAACTTACCACGTGTTATCCCACTCACATTTCACATCAACGGAAATAACCAGATTTAAGTCCATACGCATGCTTGTTAGAATTGTGCATAGAAAACAATAATGCCACAGATTTTACTTAAACCTTCTTCTTTCCTTGACAAATGAAATGCGGTAAAAAAACATTTTCCAAAATCTTTATAACTTCAAAAATTAAATGACAGTTGATATTGACCTTTGAAAACTATAAGTTTTCATTCAAATATTAAATTCAAAAAAGTCTACTTGTTAAAGACTATTGATACAACAATTAAATACAGATTTTTCTGTATTAACCTTTACATAATAATATCTTTCGATATTGATTTGATATCTTTCGATATACTTTTATGTCGTCGACGTACTACGTCTTCAATGACAAAATTATTATATCAACTGGCATACAATGATCAAAGTAAAAAACCTTAGAAAAGGGTAAAAAAATGAAATACAACCTAAAAACAATACTAGACACAGTGTTTCATCTTCGATCTTTCGATTTAGAATCATCAGTAGCATTTATTCTATATTATATATCAAAAACTTACCACGTGTTATCCCACTCACATTTCACATCAACGGAAATAACCAGATTTAAGTCCATACGCATGCTTGTTAGAATTGTGCATAGAAAACAATAATGCCACAGATTTTACTTAAACCTTCTTCTTTCCTTGACAAATGAAATGCGGTAAAAAAAACATTTTCCAAAATCTTTATAACTTCAAAAATTAAATGACAGTTGATATTGACCTTTGAAAACTATAAGTTTTCATTCAAATATTAAATTCAAAAAAGTCTACTTGTTAAAGACTATTGATACAACAATTAAATACAGATTTTTCTGTATTAACCTTTACATAATAATATCTTTCGATATTGATTTGATATCTTTCGATATACTTTTATGTCGTCGACGTACTACGTCTTCAATGACAAAATTATTATATCAACTGGCATACAATGATCAAAGTAAAAAACCTTAGAAAAGGGTAAAAAAATGAAATACAACCTAAAAACAATACTAGACACAGTGTTTCATCTTCTATCTTTCGATTTAGAATCATCAGTAGCATTTATTCTATATTATATATCAAAAACTTACCACATGTTATCCCACTCACATTTCACATCAACGGAAATAACCAGATTTAAGTCCATACGCATGCTTGTTAGAATTGTGCATAGAAAACAATAATTTAATTTTTGAAGTTATAAAGATTTTGGAAAATGTTTTTTTACCGCATTTCATTTGTCAAGGAAAGAAGAAGGTTTAAGTAAAATCTGTGGCATTATTGTTTTCTATGCACAATTCTAACAAGCATGCGTATGGACTTAAATCTGGTTATTTCCGTTGATGTGAAATGTGAGTGGGATAACACGTGGTAAGTTTTTGATATATAATATAGAATAAATGCTACTGATGATTCTGAATCGAAAGATAGAAGATGAAACACTGTGTCTAGTATTGTTTTTAGGTTGTATTTCATTTTTTTACCCTTTTCTAAGGTTTTTTACTTTGATCATTGTATGCCAGTTGATATAATAATTTTGTCATTGAAGACGTAGTACGTCGACGACATAAAAGTATATCGAAAGATATCAAATCAATATCGAAAGATATTATTATGTAAAGGTTAATACAGAAAAATCTGTATTTAATTGTTGTATCAATAGCCTTCAACAAGTAGACTTTTTTGAATTTAATATTTGAATGAAAACTTATAGTTTTCAAAGGTCAATATCAACTGTCATTTAATTTTTGAAGTTATAAAGATTTTGGAAAATGTTTTTTTACCGCATTTCATTTGTCAAGGAAAGAAGAAGGTTTAAGTAAAATCTATGGCATTATTGTTTTCTATGCACAATTCTAACAAGCATGCGTATGGACTTAAATCTGGTTATTTCCGTTGATGTGAAATGTGAGTGGGATAACACGTGGTAAGTTTTTGATATATAATATAGAATAAATCTACTGATGATTCTAAATCGAAAGATAGAAGATGAAACACTGTGTCTAGTATTGTTTTTAGGTTGTATTTCATTTTTTTACCCTTTTCTAAGGTTTTTTACTTTGATCATTGTATGCCAGTTGATATAATAATTTTGTCATTGAAGACGTAGTACGTCGACGACATAAAAGTATATCGAAAGATATCAAATCAATATCGAAAGATATTATTATGTAAAGGTTAATACAGAAAAATCTGTATTTAATTGTTGTATCAATAGCCTTTAACAAGTAGACTTTTTTGAATTTAATAAAAATGAAATCATTCTAGATGGAAAAGAAAGATTCAACTCAAAGAATTAAATGTTATGAAGAACTTACATCAGCATCGGAAGGATTTTTCACAATAGATCAGGAGGAAATTAGAAAATTCATCGGCATTTTGTGTGAGAAATAAAGGAACCATATCGACGAAACCCAAGCATATTTGAAAAATGAAATGATTAATTTTCAAGAATTATGTGGAAATTCAAATAATATCACCATTCATGAAAAATTTGAGGTAGTCGAGAAAACCAGAGCAACTTTCCCAAATATTTCAACTCTCTCAAAAATTCATTTAACTATATCTATTTCAAAAGTGTCAGGCAAAGGATCCTTTTCAGCCCCCAAAAGGATTAAAACTTATCTTTGGTCTAATCTAAGCCAAAAAAAACCTGTATGCATTATCACTTTTGCATATAGAATACAGTGCATTGAAAGAACTAGATTGTTATTCGATAATAAGCCAGTATGCTCAGAATAAATCACGAAAACAAATTTATGGGTTTCGATTATTTTAAGAAAAAAATTCTTCAAATTTTATAATTTCTTTATGGAAAACGATCAGAACCGAATATTGAAATTTTGTTTCATTTCATTGTTTTGTCATTTCCAGTATCATAGGGGTCTTTTGGGCTTCTGCGTCCTGAGCCCGACATGACCTGAAACCGGCACTTTCTCCGCGGGATCTTTCTTGAGCGCCAGCATGTTGATCTCATCCTCATCAGATAGGGGGTGGTCCTTTGCATTGCTCTGTTTAATTATGGAAGGCAACTTCTCTTAAATACTAGAACTTACACTACCAGGGTGGCGTGCAATCTTTCTTTTGAAACATTTTAAAATACCTTCATTTTTAGGTTTGAATTTTTTTAGTTTATTTTTCAAGTCCTTTTTTCCTTTTTTCTGAATACGCTCAGAACTATATCTTTGAGTTTTCTCCTCAACTGGCTTGTTTAGAACTCCATTCGTGGATGCTTCCAGATTAGTTCCCTCCTTCAAGTTACCTGCTAAATTTTTTATTTGTGATATTCTTGTTCCTGACTGAACTAGGGCTCTGTCATCATATATGTTTTCGAAGTTATCTTGGGATATAGAATATCCAATTAGTTTAAATTGTTGAATGATTGTGTCTATAGTAGTGGCTTAGGTCAAAGGGGTTAGAGTGACAAATTTCTAAAAAATTAACTGAGTGCATTATGTGAAACTTAAAATTATAAATACATTGGTTTCAAGAGATACAAGTGAATATCCCAATAGGTGACGCCATCTCTCTAGAGCAAACTCAACTACTTGATTACATAAGCGCACTTATACTACTCTGCTTCTATATCATTTCAATTGTATATGCAGTGTGAACAAATCATATCATCCCGTGATACCAGTGTTTTTTTTTGAAAAAACTATGTCTATGGGATGAGTGAAGCACCAGGTGATAGCTTAAGTAAGTATTATCATACATAATAACAGTTTCATAAGTAATAGCTAGAAAATTGTGAAAAACCTTCGATGCAATTTTTATTCTGATATTTTAATATTTTGGAGGTTAAGTTGGGTTTATATTTTTCAATAATGATTGATTTTAAATTTGTACTTATGAAAGTTTTAGTGTGTATTCGAAACACTGATAGTAGGTATTCAATAACGAACATAGTTTGTCGATAGGCCGGTAGTTGTCAATTTTAATTCGTGGTAGATAACTGTTTGTAATTTCCGCATTCAGAGCGGAAGATGATTCTTCAGGCATTTGCAATGTTTGTAGGCATTTCTTATAAAATAGGTACCTGATTACTGCCTTTTATCAGGTCCTAGTTACATTTAAAATATTCTTATGCGGTTTTCATCATTATTTTAGGCGAGCAGGAGGAAGAAATTGATGACAAGGACCTTGAAAGAGATTTAGAGCCGGTTGAAGAGAGTACTAGTTAGGAAATTGAAAATGTTTCTGGGAAACCTCAAAGGGTTAGAAGGAAGAATGGAAACGACAGCTGAGAGTAAAAGAAATAATGGTAAAGAATACGTTCGCCGAAAACGAAAAACGGATTTAGGGGATTGAAATCTGCAGACTGCTTTTCTTCATTCTTATATCGAAACGGAAACGGAACGACGTTTTCTTATACAAGCTGTTCATC